>OV656840.1:23265000-23844989 GCA_927399475.2 Acleris emargana | reverse complement strand
AATACGGCGGCATCGTTGATCTTTTTAATCGTCTGATACGTCACCGAAGCCCCTGCGCTCCATCGGTTCAAAGTAAAAGCACCGGAGCGCATTCGCCCGACGCGGCACTTCATCCCGGTACAAAAAATAAATATCGGCCCTATTTACACAACACGCGTCGGAACGGGCGGGGTCAGGCGGTCCGCGGCCGGGCGGACGCCGGCCCGGGCTACCGGCGCTTGCGGCGGCCCTTGCGGTAGCCCTTGCCGTACCAGCCGCCCTCGCCGCCGTCGTCCGGCTCGGGCGCGGCGTCGTCCTCGCGCGGGCAGCACGTGCACAGGTAGCGGCGGCCGCGCGCGCGCCGCCACACGCGGCCCGGGGCCAGCGGGTCCAGGCGCGGGTACCACAGGCAGCGGCGCGCGCCGAAGCTGCGCGCGCACCACGCGCACTCGGGCGCCGGCGCGGGCGCGGCCGGCGCGGGCGCCAGGATGGTGTGCAGCCCGGGGTACAGCTGCGCGCGGCACACCAGCACGGCGCGCGCGAAGAAGGCCGCGGCCGCGCTGCGCGCCAGCAGCTCGGCCGCGTCGGGCTCCGGGTCGGCCCCGGGCCGCGCGGGCGCCGGCCGCGGCCCGAGCGCCAGCAGCCGGCGCAGGCGCGCGCCCGCCCCGCCGCCCTCGTCCTCCTGCTCCTTGCGGCCGCCCGCGTGCCGCGCGCGCAGCAGGATGCGCGCCGGGCCCGACGCCAGCGGCACCTGCGATGTCGAGTCGAAACGACCGTCAATGTGCTGTTTCAACCGAATATTATTGCGGCAGCTCGACTGCGAAAACAATTTATTCTATTATACTACTCCCAAAAACTATCCCTCGGGCCTAATTTATAGAGATTAGCTATCATTTCGCCGGAGTATATAAAAATTAAAAAAAATTAAACGCCCATGTCCGTCTGTCGTGTTCTGTCAGACTGTTTATTTATTTATGGAGGGCAGTAAATATTCAAAATGTAAATACCATGGAATTAAATATATATACAATGATAGTCTTAAGTTAATATAATATACAAGCAAATATTTTAAAATTACCCCGATTTTAAAGTTTGAAATTCGTCGGGAGCCGGATATGACGTAGTCCGGGTCCACTCACGTGACCACTGCTTGTCGGAAGAGAATACCAGGCGAAGTATAATTATTATTATGCTATGGTACACGGTTACACGTAAAAACTAAGCTGTTAAAAGCCAGCATATTCACCTCGAACGATTTGAGCTCTTCGGCGTGTTCCTCCTCCGGCTTCATCTCCAGTTTCAGCTCCAGCTCGAGCTTCGGTTCCGGCTTTGGCTCCAGCTTGACCTCCATCTTGACCTCGGGCTCGCAGGGCGCGGGCGCGCGAAGGCGCTCCTGCAGGCAGCGCAGCGGCAGCGCGTCGTCCGAGTCCGAGGTGTCCGACTGGCTCGAGCTGTCCGAGCGGTCCGAGCAGGCCGACGAGTCCCCTCGCGAGTAGTCGCCGGCGGGCACCTGCAGCGCGGGCGGCGGCACGGGCAGCGCGGGCCGCGAGCACGTGTGCGCCTCGGCCGGCGCCAGCGGCGTGGCGTGCGCCAGCAGCGGGTCGCGCGCGGCCGAGTAGCGCGGCACGCGCAGGCGCAGGCGCCGCGCCAGCTCGCGCAGCACGGCGTCGCAGCGCGCGTTGATCTTCAGCGCCGCGCCGGCGTCCTTGGGCGTCCACTGCAGGTTCACGATGTACAGCGCCGGGCGCGCGCGCGCCGGCCGCGTCATGCTCCACAGCGCCGGGTAGCGCCGCAGCACCTGCCACACGCCCCCGGTTCGATATCAACATGGCGCCCGCCCGGCCGCCGGGGAGGCTCCGAGAGATCGTTCGCACGACGACCGATCGTTACATCCAGTGTTCGCAGAATATCACGAATATCTGTAAAATCGTCTCCGTGATCGGTTTTCGTGTGAACGAGCTCCCGGGGCGGGACGGCGCCGCACCTTGAGGCTGGAGCCGAGGCACAGGATGACGTCGGCGGCGGCGGCGTGGCGCAGCGCGCCGGCCCAGTTGAGCGGCCAGGCGGCGCGCGCGCGCTCGCCGAAGTGCACGATGGTGTCGCGCAGCGGGCGGCCGCAGCGCGGCGCGGGGCAGGTGCGGCGCGTGGCGTGCGCGTACCGGCGCGTGCGCTGCGTCGTGTCGAAGGCGCGCAGCAGCACGCGGCGGCAGCGCGGCGCGGCGCAGCGCTCGGCGAACATGTCGCCGTGCAGCTCGGCCAGCGCGCGCCGCGGCAGCCCCGCGCGCATGTGCAGCCCGTCGCAGTTCTGCGACACCACGAACTTCACCTGCCATCGGAACACACCCGGTTTACACAAATTTTATAGCTAAGCCACTTTTCCTTTGAAGTTTAATATGCCCTCAATAATGCAGGGCTGTGAGGGGTGGGTACCGACCAGGCCCTGCGCGACGAGCGCGGCGAGCGCCATGTGCGTGTAGGTGGGGCGCGCGCGCGACACCTCGACGCGGCCGATGTCCTCGCCGCGCTGCAGCCGCGTCCACACGCCGCGCGGCCCGCGGTAGTCCGGGATGTCCGCCGCCGTGCTGATGCCCGCGCCCGTGTACACCTGCGCACCTCGTACTTGAGATCGTTTGCAGTCCAACAACTGGACTTAGCCCAGCAAGCCATGTCGAAGTTTATATAACATATTAAACAACTCGTCATAATCTTGACATAAAAATAACCTTATAATAAAAACAAGATATTTGATATGCCTTCATTACATTTGATTGAGGAATTGAACCATTGAAATTGAAATTCATTGAAACATTGATTAAACCAGAATTCAAGTTATTCAGCAGATTAGTTTAGTGACCAAGTGTTTTAAGTATAAAATAGATTTGAAGATCAAATTATCACACAAATATCTGCCCATACCAGGATTTGAACCTGGGACCTCTACTTTCATAGCCAGGGTCAATTCCAGTTGGTTTATCATGTCATCAAGATACAACTTTAAACTACATGTTTTGTTCTTACAAGAGATCTTACTTCCAATTTCAATCACCCCAAGCAGAGTCGACCAACTAGTGAATTGTAACTAGCAGCAACCTGTACAAAATTGATCTGCCGTCCAGAACATGTGATTAGGTCGGGTACAACTTTAAAGAATGACACATTGATTGTTGCCTTAGCAATCCTGGAACATGATGCTATTAACACATAATCAATCAATCAACCAAATGAATCACCGGCATCATCTGTGCACACTGCACACCTCTTGACACAATATCCACATTGAGCATCTAGACTGATGGATGCATGCCCAGATGCCATAGACACAATGGAGTTGATAGGATGAAAACTTGAGGCTAGAGCATCTTTAGTGAATGCACATCATTAGTATCACATTCAAGTAAGAGTGCCCTAGCCTGGCCTAGTGGTGCAGGCTGTTGAGTGTTAATGTAGAGTTTGAAACTCAGCAGTTAGTAAAATATCTGCTGCTTTTATGGTGAAACAAAACATTAGAACCCTGCATATTGGAATAGCTGAATGTGTAAGAGGGACCTGATAATATACATGTTTGTTTTATCCTCGTAAGACCAAACGGCCTATATGTAGGACATTATGTCAAAATGACATATGTCCTACATATAGGCCGTTCAAACTTAACCCTCTGCAGCTGTGGTGCCTTTTTAGAAACATGTGTGGACTACTGATGTGGAGTCTGTCAGACATAATTTTTGATAAAATAAGGAAAAAATACTAATGGTTTGATGATAACTATTGTTTGTGTACACATTAAAATGAAGTAATCATACTACGCACTAGTATGATTACTTCATTTTAATGTGGAATTAATAAAAAACATGAATATGGGCTTTTAACCTCCTGCCGCCCAGAGGCCTTTTAAAAGGCCTTCTAAAAATCATATTTTAAACTTTTTATATATATATCTATGTACTGATTTCGATTAACAACTTTTTTGCCCTGGGCGGCACGAGGATAAAAAAAAAACAATTAAATTTAATAAGGTAAAAAAATCAGGTATTGTTAACAAAGGTTAATATATAATGCAACGAGTCAGTAGAAGAAGCTACTGAGCGAGTTATATCACAATTATTTTTTGCAACATTTGGCAGGCATCATCACGTAAGTCACAGAGGGTTAACTTGACTGACACAAGATGAATTCATAAACTATTGAGATTTGACGTGTGCCTTACAAGGCTATAAACAACCCTGTGCACGTTAATAGATTTGTGTACAATTCAGTACACATGGACTCCACAGCCTAGATAAATAAGATACTTACAGTTATGACTCATGGAAAATATATACTTTCCATATCGTGGATAGTAAATCTTATACAAGATAGGTAAAAAGTGAGATAAAAACTTAGCTCTCTCTGTCTTCTTTACTAGATTCAGTCAAAAAGTTTGTGTACCTAACATATTCAACATTTAACAGTGACCAACAATTATGCAGTAATACTTAGTGCAGTGTTCACCAACAATTAAACCGATGGTTAGCGGTTTAACGGTTGTCAAGTGTATTGACTAACAGCTGATTAAGACTTAACCTTCTGTTAAATTGGTTGGTGAACTCGGCCCTTAGAGGCACCCTTGAAAATAGCCCTAACATTTGAAAGTAATGACATGAATGCTGAGGTACTGCCGGCCGGAGCCCGCACCAGTGTGCGACTGTGCGTGTGACTGACCACGAGGTGGCGCGCCCGGCGCACGGCGCGCGCCAGCACGCGGCACTTGTCACGCAGCTCCCGTGGGCTGTCCTCCACCTCGCGCGCGCGGGCGGCGGCTCGCGCGCGCCGCTCGGCCGCCAGCGCCGCCGCCGCCGCGCGACGCGCCGCCTCGGCCGCGCCGTTACCGCCGCCGCCGGTGCCGTTACTGTTGCTGTTGCTGCTGGCGGTGCCGTTCCCGCAGCTCAGCCTGGCGCTGGAGCGCACGACGCCGCGCTCCATGCTGCCGCGCTCAACACTGTGCCGCGCGCCTCCGACGCACTCTCCCGCGCCCGCCGACGCCACCGTCGGTGGCCGGTCGCTGGTTCATGTCGCTCGGTCGGCCTCTCTCATCGATGCCGATCGCCGTTAATATAATAAACATTAAGTGATGCCAATGGCCGACGACCTGTCAAAATGTCATCTCGACGCTTCTTGCTGGTATTGCCAGACGTGATACGTTTACACACCTTTATAATCTGTGGATACGTATTTATTGGATTTTAATATTAATGCACCTAATACAAATAGATAAAATTGCCTTTAAATCTTTTCTTAACATTAAAACAGGTACATCTGATGTTTTACCAAAAAAAACTTAGGTACTTTTAATTTAAATAGTGAACTAGTTTGGTTTAATTGGCGATAGAATTGTTTACATGAGTGAGGTGCTCTATAAATATATCTAACATCTGGTGAGACGCCGCTGCGCGTAGCGAGCGGGGCGGGGCGCGGCCGCTTGCGGGTCGTAGTCGCAGGAGTCGCAGCCACAAAGTTGGTTCTTTGTTTAGTTAGCGTAATTGTAGCTTTAACTTGCGTCCCGCGAGCGCCGAGCGTGCGCCAGCGCTTTTGCGGATGCTGTTATCACCGACGTTTCCGATCTGTGCCAGTCGCGCGTCCTTCATGCAATAAAGAACAATATTGGACTATCTTGCAGCACTACCGTACCTAACTCTCGTAGTAACGGTGGATAAAAAGGTATTTATTGAGTGTTTTAATTCAGTTGCTAATAATTCATAGGTTTGTACATTCGGCCTTATACAGCTGCTTAGGTACTTTTATACCTTGTCGCTTTAACGCCTGTGACAGATTACTGCGGCAATTCAAACGTGAAGTTTAGGTGACGAAGTACAGCGTGCAGCTAATAAAAAATATAAGGCCGATTGTACCCACCTTCCAGTTAAAACTATTCGTATTGGATTCGGGGTGAAACAACCGACGCCTGTCCTATTTGTACATTTAAATAGTTAATTAAATCTCCCATACGCTAAATCCGATTTAATCCCGATTTAAATCTCAATTTAGTTTGAAGCACATAATATAATAATCATAATAATATGTGCTTCAAACTAAATCGAACGAAATAAAGTTTTGCAAAGTCCGAAATGACGAGATTTGCATAAGAACCTAGTAGCTGGAGCACACCGGGAGGGAGGTGAAGTGAGCGACTTCAGGTGGACCTACACCCGGTGACTGTTGTGAATGCGAGGACTAAAGCCTTAGAATCCAGGATTTCCACTGCGAGCGGTGCTGACTCTCTCCGGACTCGGTTTAGCATACATCGGTAACCTCAAGTGTTTCCACCACGAGTAAGAATTAATCACTTTTTTATCTTCAAATGTTTGTTTCGTGCAGAAAGCATGCTGCTGCCTCGTCAGTGGCGCGGTCGCGCCGTCGGCTGGCGCTCGCTGGTGGCGGCGCTGGCGCTGCTGGCGACGGGTGCGGTGCGCGTGCCGCTGCGCGCCGAGCTGGCGGGCACCGCGCCGCGCGCGCCGCCGCACGAGCTCGCCAGGCACCTCGCAGACTTCAACAACGTGCGCGCGCTCTACCCACACATGCAAGTCAAGTCCTTCCCATTGTAAAAAATCTAGAATCAATTAATTCACTTTCATAATAAATAAACAAAAATGAGACGTTGCCAGCACAATAAAATTATTGTATAGTACTAAGGAAGAACAGTTCGAATCTTTAACCCTTTGACGACAACGATCGATCGATATTACCAAAAACGATAGTTTACTCTCCCGTCCCGTTAAACTATTCATACTAATAGTTGTTTTCAGTGAGTCGTGGGTCGTCGAGGGGGAGTGGAGCAACTACACGTCGTGGCGCTACGCGGTGCGGTTCACGTGCGGCGCGCGCTGCGAAGGTCGCGGCGCCGCGGCCGCGCACGACTACTACGGTCCGCCGGGCTCGCACGCGGCTCCAAGGCACGGCCCAGCGCACACGCACCACGTGCTCTTCGAGCTCAGCTCGTGCTGGACGCTGCCACTTCTGCCTTGGCCCTCCTTCTGTGGTATGCTCGTTTGCTTGTCCACCAATAAAGTCCATTACCACTTTTCGACTCTATTTTCATGACGTTTAGGTCCAAAAGTGCTAAAGGACTTTCTTTTAGAAGCTAGAATTTTATTTGTTTATAGTAGTATTCATTTCCAGATGACATGAGTGTGGAGTCGGTGGTGACCGGCGACGGTGCGGGCGGCGCGCGCTACGTCGAGGTGGCGCTGGAGAGCACCGGGCTGGCCGCCTGGCTCGGCGGGCGCGGCTCGGCGCTAGCGGCCGAGCGTCGCCTCTATCAGCAGAATCTGCAGGCCGCTTTCGCCTGACGATCGCTTTACTTACAAATAAATATTACTAACTATTGAAAAAATATTATTGTGTACGTACCCCTATCCACTGCAATCTTATTTTAACATTAATTGGGAAGTTAGTTAATGCACAATTTGAATAGCGACTAGAAATTGAAATACCTCCCAAGTCCTCCAACGTATGATAAAAAGCCTAATTAAAAATGTAACCATACCGATAAATATTTTATAGTGTCTTCGTGAGTTGCAATCTAAAGATATAAGTAGTTCAAGCTCTTCTCTTCTGAAAAGGACACTCTACTCTACGTCCCCACACACAGTTTTTGCCACTTGATTTACCAATACCCAAAAATGAAAAAAGTACAATTTCGAATTCCAGGGGCACGTTTTATAAAGTAACAAGTAACAACTTTACAGGTTTAAGGCAACACTGCTCAAATGTCTGATCGAGGTTGTATCAAATGGAAAGTTGTAACCTGTAAAACAATGATATTCTCCTACAAAAACTTGGCTTCGACGTTACTTGAAATTGGATCATAAATAATGAAAAATATGACTAAGAGAAACAGGCGAATAGAAGAGACCAGTAGCTATCCACTTCAGGTACGTTAACCCTTTATTTGTCTAGGGGCTTATTAATACCGATTTATTTTTTATTTTATTAAGTCACCAAAATTCGACCTTGAAACCCCGAAAAAAAAGGAACATGGTCAAAGATGTCTTAGAAGAAAAACATCCCACCGCAACTACCCCAGACCCATCCCTATTTACATTACCTGATTTTTTTTCTGAAATGCCTCCGCTACTTGATGTTGACATTACCTGTGACCATGTCGAATCAGTCATCAGGAAATTACACGGTGGAGGAGGGCCAACAGGTACCAAATCCGAAAATTGGAAAGATTACCTGTTACGTTTTGGCGAAGCAAGCTTACACCTAAGAATTGCCATCGCTCATCTCACCATGAAACTAAATAACGAATTTGTTCCGTGGAGCCACATTCAAGCACTCATGTAAAGTCGCCTTGTAGCCCTCGACTAATGCCCTGGCGTGAGACCAATCGCCCCAATCGGTATTGGTGAATGCCTTCGGAGAATCTTATCCAAATGTATGATTGAAGCTACTGGTTCCGAGGTTACCGAAGCATGCACCAACTTGCAACTTTGCAGTGGATTAAGTGGCGGCATTGAAGGTGCAATACATGCAATGAGCGATCTATTCGAAAAAGAATGCCAACCCGGTTCAAATTGGGGATTACTCCTTGTCGACGCAAATAATGATTTTAATGCCGTTAATAGACAATTAGCCCTTTGGCAAGCACGAATATACTGGCCACACTCTGCCCGTTTTCTTTATAATACCTATAATGGTCATGCAGAGCTTGTCATTCGTAATTCGGATATGAGAATTTATAGTAAAGAAGGTGTTACCCAAGGAGATCCTCTAGCAATGCCTTTATATGCCTTTGCTACTTTACCTTTAATAAATAAACTCAAAGATGACCACTCAATATTGGTATGCCGATGACTCTTCTGCCCAAGGTAATTTTAATAACCTATTTCAATGGTGGGAAAAGATAAGTACCATTGGGCCAGCCTATGGATATTTTCCCCAAGGTACAAAATCATTTTTATTAGTATCTGAGACAGAAAAACAAAAAGCAACCCTTATATTCAAGAATACTAATGGTTCTAGTTAATGTATCTAAGAAGCTACATCGGAGAAGGGAAATAAGTTTTTGTAAAAAATAACATACGTAAATGGGTTTCCACTTTAGATAAATTATCATTCATATGTAAAGATTCACCACAAGCTGCCTATACTGCCCTTACCAAAGCTGCACAATTTCAATGGTCCTTTTTGTTACGAGTCCTAAAGGATGCCGCAGAATACTTTGATCCTTTAAAAAATACCTTACGCACAAACTTTTTGCCGACCCTATTAGGGGGTGATGTGTCATCTTTAGAAGCTGACTTATTTTCTTTACCTGTTCATAAAGGTGGCTTAGCAATATCCGATGGTGCCACTACTTCAAATTTATACTATGATATGTCAAAAAAAGGCTGCACAGTTCTTTCATCCTCGTTAATTGAAATGAAGCATATGGAACTTTCAAAACATCACAAATCCCTCAAGGTTGCAAGTAAAGAATGCCACAAACTGAAAGAAACTCATGATGATAATCTTTTAGATTATATTCTAACCAATATCCCACCTATAAAAAAAAGACCAAGATGAAAACAAAATCCTCGAACTGGTTATCTGTTATACCTACAAGTAAAGATCATTTTGACCTTTCCCCATATGAATTCCGAGATGCCCTTTCTATACGGTACCATCGAACACCAATCTCAATGCCGAAATCTTGTGATGGATGCGGCAATAATGATTTTAATATAGATCATGCACTCTGCTGTAAAACTGGCGGTCTAATTACAAGACGACACAATGAAATAAGGGATCTCTTTTGTGAATTATGCCAACAAGCGTGGGGCAATGTGGTCAAAGAACCAATTATCGCTGAAGGTGACACTGGCCTACGAGGAGATTTAGCATGCCGTGGCGTGTGGGTTGCACAGAGGGAGGGGTTATTTGACATCCGTGTCGTCGACACCGACGCTCCTTCTTACATCTCACGCCCTGTTGTTTCTGTCCTGAAAGCTGCCGAGTCAGAAAAGCAAAACAAATACACCAATGCCTGTGAGTTGCGTCATGCCACTTTTACACCCCTCGTCACCTCCGTGGATGGAGTCTTTGCACCACAATTGGCTACTTTTATTAAACACCTCGGAGAAGCACTTGCATCCCGCTGGGACAGATCCTTGTCTTGCGTTTTGGGCTGGTTGAGAGCTCGTGTAATAACATCAATTATTAGAGCGACCAGCATGTGCATTCGAGGCACCCGCCATAAATGGAAACCAGTAGCGAAACTGTTTGGTTTTGATGATGGAGCTGCCCTTCCTTACTCCACATAGTGTGTACTCGGACGATATATTTGTTTATTTTTTTTTAAACTGTATGTATATTCAAATTGTAATAAAGTTACCTATTCTCATATAAAAATCTATAACCTAAACTTAAAAAAAAAAGGAACTATTTGGTGTATCCACAAAATTATCATTTTCTTAGAAAGTTAAATGTTGTGGTGTTCGAATAAAAGTTCGTTATTACAAGCGTATAGCAACATTAAAAAAAATAGGGGCTCTCAAAGTTTCATAAATCAGTAAAGAAAATTTTCAAGCTTAACCTTCACAATGAAATTTAAAAAAAAAGTCATTACAACTCTCCCAATTTCCTAAAAACATCTCCAGTTCATGCCGATTCTAATAGTGTGCCACATTCATTACAGAACTTTATCTTATCTTTACTTTATTTGTTTTAGGCCTGGAGGATAATGAAATGACTATAACAGAGGTTTCGAGGTCAAATCAAATCAAATCAAAATTGAGGTTTGCGGTTTGTTTCTGCACACGGACCATATTTTATTATGTGCCATAATTGTGTTTAGTCATAATGTGTTTTAGGTCATATTTATCACAAGTCATAACTTACTTTATAAGAAACAAATTTTTTTCTGGATTATTAGAAATAAAGGTTTTTTCCTGTGTGTCAGGCTCTCAGAGTAAATCGTATGAACTGTATCCAGCTTTTTTTATTTTTAGGCATGGCAATTCTATCTTTAAATATATTAATAGCAATCCGAATTACGCTCACGTAGTTTAATAATAATAATAGTCTTTATTCAACAATCTTAAATAATAACATGAGTAATCTATTAGGTAATTAGATATAAAGTAACTTAAATGTTTAGTTATTTGACACCAGTATTCAGATTGTCTTGCGTATCTGCAAAGGTCAAGAAATACATGAGAAATACGGATGATATAAGCATTTTTAAAGTGCTACTTAATCCGACCGAAGTGCAAAGTGACGTCTGTGACGTCATCGCTATAAACTCCGTTGTGAAATTCTGTTACGTTAGATTAGAAAGAGATACGAACAAATCTTGGTTGGCATATATCTTGGTTATTTTTATAGCTATTCAAAAAATGTTTTTTCTCACTTGTTTTTAACATGAATCAGCTTTTATTGAAGCTGTGAAAATAATTATCATGAATTGTAAACAAAATACGAGACGAGCTGTAGGTAGGCCTCCAACAAGATGAAGTGACGATCTTGTTAGGATCGCGGAAACGCGGTGGAAGCGAAAAGCACAAGACCAATCTGAGTGGAGAGCCTTGGGGGAGGCCTATGCCAGCAGTCTATCCAGCAGTGGACGTCTTTCGGCTGACATGATGAAACAAAATATTTCCAGTGACTGGTCAAAAATTGCCTTGCGACATGTTACCGAAACTGTGCGTGACTAGAAACGTACCCATATCACAAAAACGTCATTAGCGTCTGTCAATGTCAAAGTTCTCAAACTCTTTCAGAAAGTTTGACAGGTGAGTGAAGTGCGAATTCCCGATACTTATTCGTAAATCCGTGTAAATCTTTTAAGTTTCGATTGCATTTCGCTGTTTATCTGTAAAAGTAAACGTAGAGTGTGACCTGGAATACGTGTTAAGTAAGATTTTCCTGACCGAAGTCGTATTTTCTTCCAGGTTCTTGTCAATCCTCGGAACAACTTCAACATGGTAAATATCCATTAATATCGTTATAATTGTGGAAATCAGTACGTTTCAACGGCGTAATTCCAAATACTGTGCTCTTTTGCATCAGGGCTGTGTTAGTTTGTTGTTGTTTAGATGTCTGATTGCCACATAACCTCTCTGGTTGTTATTATATGGCGCTGCCGTCCGCTACCAGGGCTGCGGTCTGTTGCTGATTGAATGTCTTTCTGTTTCAGCCGCGTGAAATCAAAGATATCAAAGATTTCCTCCTGAAGGCGAGAAGGAAAGACGCTAAATGTGAGTGTTGACTATCGCAATTTCCGAACCCTCTTGGAATTCATAATATCAACAGATAATTGAAATAGTATAGGTATCTGGGTTGGTGGTATAGCAAAACGGAGCCGTTTCTAGGACTTCGTTTATTTTTACTAAGTTTGTAAAATGCTGTGTAATGATCATTTTTTTATTACCGTGTGTACCGTATGTAGAATGGATTAAAATAAGCATCTTTGGTTGTGTTAACTTTTTCTCTCAGGTCAATAATTACCGGGATATGGGGTTCCGAAAGTTAGTCATTTACAAGGCTATGTCTATATAACACCTGGTTTTAATTTATGTATTGTGTAGATAGTACTAAAATAAGCAGTTTTTGCTACATGAATCTTTTCTCCCAGGTCAAGATTTACTGAGATTGGGGGTGTAAATTTTTATTATTTACTCAATATTGTATGGAGTTTTCATTGTCTGCACCTATTCCGGAATTGGAAAACACGAAATCAAAATACTAAATTGTCATGAGAAGGTGGATTAGGTTAGTTTTTACCAATTCCTGAAGGGCATGCCACCTAGAAGTAGGGGCTCCGCGAAGCGGGGACCCATTGACATATTGCTTTAACCATGTATATCTTTTTAACCATAGGGGTATTAAAAGAAAGAAAAAAAAAGTTTACATAATATACTGCCTTCCTATTCAAGAAGGCGGCTAACTTCATAGTAATAGTACAAGCATTTTAAATTTAATGTGGTTACCAATAGGGTATATAATGGTTCGGCTACTACATTGCAGTTAGCCGCCCTCTTTCGTATGACTTTTTCGTATGATTTCAAATTTTAGTAGTATCTACACACTTAAATAAAAACCAGGTGTTATATAGACATAAATTTCAGCCCATTGAAATTTATCTATGTCCCAAAATCTTCCCTCCTTTGCTACTCCGACCGTTATCTGCCTAAATGTGAAGTCTAGTTTTGATCAACTTGTGCAATCAATTAACAAAACACTACTGAGTTTTTGGGTCAATCAACTATTCTTTGTACACTATTTTTTCAAGTTTGTAAGCCTTTTAAGTATAAAGAAAAACTAAATGGATGTTCTTCAAAATATTGCGTGATTTTAATACACAGATAAACAGTGAATTCTATGACCCGGTAGATATTTTATTTATTTTTTATTTATTTATTTCCCACACTTACAACTATCTTTACAGGTCTTACCCTAAAACAATAGTGTAACTACTTTTTGGTACAAACTAATCTCTATCCTTACTCCTATAACATAATATCAACAATGCAGCCTTTGTGAATTCATTCATTATATTTATTAAACAATCAAAATATCTTCTTTCACTGGTAACTTACGGCCGAAACCCTATATTCAATCCGAGGATAGATAAGGCTTACCTCGGGTTAAAATTTGACATTTACCCATACAAAATGTGTCAAATTTTAATCCGAAGTAAGCCTATCTGTCCGCGGATTGAATATAGGGTTTGGCCGTTAGTGGACCATGTTGTCCCCAGTTTTGTATGAAAATTGGTGGTTTTGTGGTTTGTCCGCTAAGTTACCAGTATTTTTGGCAAAAATGTTATCTGATTTGGATAGCTTATTTTCACTTGTACTGGCATTGAATCTATTTAAAAGTTTGCTTTATTTCGGGCTGTGGTTTAACAGTGTTGTATAATTAAGACATACTAAAATGTACAAAGAATAGTTGATTGACCCTGTTACATTTATCTTTGTTCTGATGCCTACAAGATTGACTAACTATTTTTTTATGCACTTTTACATTCAAATAATCTGTGAAATCATTCTGAATGGTTTGAATTTAATATACAGGGTGTTTGGTAGCCCGCTCATAAGCTATCGATTTAACACCCATGTATGTTCAGCAATTGTTATTCGTTTCTGAGATATTGATCATTTCAATCGGATTTTTTGACATTTTTCCTTATTTTGACAAAAAACCCCTAAATTCATGTATTAATAAAAAAAAATACGCTGTTTTCTTGCATGATTAGAATTAGAATCACTATGAACTATGGAAGTTTTTAAAGCTACATGACAAGTTTTTTTATAATAACTTTTTGAACAAACGCACAGTTACTATGTCCATACTAAGAGAACCCTGCGTTTGTTTTTCACCTAGTATGGAAAAACAAACTGTTATGTTTACTCAAAAAGTTGTAATGAAATGAAATTTGGCATGTAGCATAAAAGAAAATCCTTAGTTCATAGTGATTCTAATCATGCAAGAAAACCTTTTTTTTTTTAAAATTAATACATGAATTTAGGGATTTTTTGTTATACGGACATAAGGATTAGAGTTGCCGCGAATAGTGGTTATAGCGAATAGTCGAATACCGATTAATCGCCATTCACTTTGGCGAATAGTCGAATAACTCGACATTACCATTCGACATAAAAAAAAGGGTTAGGCTCGAAAAACACACTTCCCCGAAATGTGCACTTCCTCTAAAGGTGCACTTCTTTAGAAGGGTAATTTTCTCGGAAGGTACACTGTCTCTAAAAGTGCACTTCCCGATATGTACACTTTGTCAGTAGGTGCACTTTCCCAGAATATGCATTTTCGCAGAAGGTATATTTTCCCGGAAAGTACACTTTAGGGGTAGGGGTGTCTTAAAAAAAATTTTTTTTTACAAATAGGTATGTTTATTATAAATATTACTTTCAAAGTAAATAAAATATCTATGACTTAATGTTATAATTTTTGAGCTTGTACAATTATTTATTAGCTAATATTATTATTATTAGTTATTATGTTGTAGTGTAAGTACTTGAAAGTCGAGTGACCAGTAATCTAAGATTAAAATAGTATGAAGTATAAAATGTACCTATAAGTACGTATAGACTTCGATAAAAAGGAAAAAAATACGAGCACATAGGGTCTAGAGGTCAGTTAAAGTGAACAGTGAACATTGCCATCAAAACTTAAGGTTCCGCTGCACAATCGATTTAGATGAGATTTAATTTAAGACAAAAATGCGTGTGGATTATAAAAAAAGTGTGAAGCGTGTGTGCTTGTGTGTGTGCGTGTTTGTGTGTGTGTGCGTGTGTGTGTGCGTGTGTGAAGAAAGTGACTTAATGTTCCTGTTCCTTTTGAGAAAGTGCCCTACATGGAAAAATGTACATTTCGGGAAGCGTGCGTTTTGGAAAAGTGCACTGTTTGAAAAAGTGCACATTTCGGGAAAGTTTCCAAATTGGGAAAGTGTACATTTTGGGAGTGTACATTTTGCGGAAAGTGCACCTCTGCAGAAAGTGCACATTTCGGGAAAGTGTGTTTTACGAGCCTAACCCAAAAAAAACATTAAACACATTAAAAATATTTCTAATTTCTTCTAAGGTTGTGAGCAAAAGAAAACAATAAAGTTAAAGAAATCTGTTTCATGTTATACATACCTACATATACAGGGTGTCCCGTAAGTACCACGTCAAACTTAAGGGGGAGGTAGGTGAGCAAGCCACCTACCTAACATGAAAAAATCGCCTTATTAAAAGTCGCACCGTTTTCGAGATATTTGATTTTTTCTGATTTTTAGAAAAATGTACACCCGCACTGAGTTTTTTATCCGTGGTATTCGGAATTTATTATTTTTTAATTTTCATTCTATTGAAAAACAATCTTGAATAGTTGTGTTATCAAATGGTAAAAACCATTGAAAAGTAACTATTGTAGTTATTTTTTTTTTTTTAATTAAATTTAAAATTTGCCTCTTCCGTTTTATTTTGGTAAAACTTTAGCCCCTCCTGGTGAAAAAAAAATACATGACCACTGGTTAGCCAATTAGATTAAAAACATGCTCATTTAATGGGCATTTAAAAATGATAAATACTTTATCATCAAAACACTAATAAATATTTTTTTTAAAGAAAAGCGTAAAATACACCGCAATTCACGTTAAGCCAGTACTGCCACCCAAGCTTGCTTGCCACGCGAGCTGTATCAGAATTCCATTCTAGTTTCATTCAGCAGCAATGCAAAACTAATCGAACAAATTAAAATTTTTAAATTTCGCTTAATTTTTAAAAAAAAAGTTATAAAACTTTTAATCTGCGATATTCCAAGTAGATAATAAAAAAATAAAGTAGGTAATAAAGTAGGTAATTCGATTTGGGCTTACAACCTGCATAATGCCAAACTCTTTATTTTAAAAAAAACTGTCCTAAAACTCTTCGAACTTCGTTCGAAATTTAAAAATAATTTTGTTCCTCGTTTATTTGTTTATTGTCACATTTGAACCCAAACTTACTGTTTATTCGGTGTGTGGTTAAATCTAATTACTTACTTTTGTGATTTGTCGTTTATGTTTGATGTTTTTCGGACTAACTGTTTTTGCTTGTATTTCGGACTCTGATTTGCGTAACGATTTGGCCTTTGTGACAATTGTGACTGGATTAAATCACAAAAGTAAGTAATTAAATTTAACCACACACCAAATAAACAGTAAGATTGGGTTCAAAAAAATATTTTTAAATTTCGAACGACGTTACCGAAATTTAAAGATTTTAATTTGAGCGATTAGTTTTGCATTGCTGCTGAATTAAACTAGAATGGAATTCTGATACAGCTCGCGTCGCAAGTACGCTTGGGTGGCAGTACTGGCTTAACGTGAATTGCGGTGTATTTTACGCTTTTCTTTAAAAAAAAAATTTATTAGTGTTTTGATGATAAAGTATTTATCATTTTTAAATGCCCATTAAACGAGCATGTTTTTAATCTAATTGGCTAACCAGTGGTCATGTATTTTTTTTTCACCAGGAGGGGCTAAAGTTTTACCAAAATAAAACGGAAGAGGCTAATTTTAAATTTAATTTAAAAAATAAAAAAACTACAATAGTTACTTTTCAATGGTTTTTACCATTTGATAACACAACTATTCAAGATTGTTTTTCAATAAAATAAAAATTAAAAAATAATAAATTCCGAATACCACAGATCAAAAACTCAGTGCGGGTGTACATTTTTCTAAAAATCAGAAAAATTCAAATGTCTCGAAAACGGTGCGACTTTTACTAAGGCGATTTTTCCATGTTAGGTAGGTGGCTTGCTCACCTACCTCCCCCTTAAGTTTGACGTGGTACTTACGGGACACCCTGTATGTAGTAAATTTAATTTTCAATTTTTAAATGCTGCCAAGTGGCAACCCTTTTCTTCTACCTACATAGTTTACGGGGAATACCCCGTTTTGTATAACCCAGCGTTTATTATTATAGGGGATTTCCCGCTCAATCAATACGCTTGGCTTGTGTTTAGGATAGGCGGCATGCATTTGTTATTTGATTTTCGACATCAGTTGACGTTTTTTTATTTCTATACTTACTTGAAAATTAAGTAAGCTTGCTAAACGATACTTAATCACACCAGCAAGCTCTGTTTATTCAGAAAGACTATTTTCCGAGGCAGGTTTAATTTACGAGGAAAAACGAAACCGACTTGCTCCCGAACGTGCAGTTTTTTTTTTTATGCACCACAATCTGCCTCTGTTTGATTTTAAATATTAATTAAAAAGCCTAACTAATTTAATTTCATGAATATGATAGGCACAGGCACATATTACAGATAATAATTGATATTGTGTATTGTTTTATTAGGGAAAATAAATTAAAAAATGATTATTTTTAACTCATTCGTTTTTTTGTTCGATAAAAGTTTATTTTAGACGACTATTCGCCAAATGCCGAATAATACTAGCTATTATTCGGTATTCGACGAATATCAAAAAAATTACGAGTAATGCCGAATACCGAATAATAGCGAGTATTCGCGGCAACTCTAATAAGGATAAGGATAATTACAAAAATTCCGATTAAAATGATCAATAATTCGGAAACTAATAACAATTGCTGAACATCCATGGGGGTTAAATTGATGGCTTATTTCGATATTGTAATAAGAAACTAGGAAATGACTAGTGAATGGTCGACTATTGGGATAATATTTTATTTTCCTGAACATGCATAACGTCGGTGATAGTGCAAAACCGCGTAAGTAACATTTTAAATAAGGAGCAAAATGCACCTTTTTAATAAGACAGTAAGGTTTATTTTGCTCTATCATAAATTTGTTAGTTACGCGGTTTTGCAGTATCACTGACGATAATCAAAAGTATAAGAGAATAAAAGTAGCTGTTTCGGGTGATACGGTGGAATGAGTCGTATGGTTTACTGGTGATTTTCAGGGTGTGCTGTTTTTAGAGGTCCAGGGTCGATCTGAATATTAATCTAATTGACTAATGGGTGTGTTGTGTGTTGCAGCGGTCAAGATAAAGAAGAACCCAGAGAATGTGAAGTTCAAGGTGCGCTGCTCGCGCTTCCTGTACACACTGGTCATCACCGACAAAGAGAAGGCTGAGAAGCTGAAGCAGAGCCTGCCCCCAGGTACACCACCCACCCTACTTGTCTAGTGTATTAGCTGTCATCATGCAGTACCAACAAAATAATTTTAAGTAAAAAGAGGTATATACAGGTCAACAAACATGACATTTGGACTCTACAAATGTCACAGTTAACAGATAGCTAGTCGATCGAAGACAGTGTATCTGTTACCGAGGGCTGTAAATTATCCATTTACTGAGGTGGCATTACCCATCTACCTCTTTTTATAAGTTTTTATCTTCATTTGTCTCTCATTTCAGTTCAAATCTTGGAATTAAATTTTGACCAAGTCAAAATCCTTCCAACCACCCATCCATCCATCCATCCACATCCCATCCCATCATAATAGTAATAAATGGGCTGAAGTTTGGAATACATAACTGAAGAGGGCAATACAATATTATGGGGTGTAGGAGCTGATCTAATGATTCAATTTTACACAGCAACTTCAATCGAATGTGAAATACTCTGTTGAAATTTTGTTATTCCTTACCAAGCTGAGTTGAGGCATAAGAATAAGTACTATTAGAAGGGCATCTTCGGCGTCGTATGGATTTGACAGCAAAGCCGCCAAATAATTACCTACAGCGCCCCACGCCCCGCCTTACCCCTCTCTCGCCTGTCGCAAAATTAGGGTTGTCACAAGTATATACGATATCTAGGGCAAAACACAGTGACATAACCATAGTAACGGTCCGTTTCTGTCGCTTAAGCCCACCCATCCATCCACTCAAATGGTCGCGTATTTTACAATTACAGAATATTATTAATAAATTTATTAGTAAGTTTGATATTCGTGATATGATCAATCTAAGCAACTTACCTTTCCTTGACTTTTGGCACTCGAATTAAGCTAAATTCCGGGTTCTGTTTTTGGCTGTTTAAGCACTCATTCACAGCTAGTGTTCCAAAGGACTCGAGCCTTTTAGCTCTTTTTTTTAAGCCTGGCTTCGATTTTGACGCCTAGAGGGCTGAAAGCCTATAAAGCTCTTTAGCCCACAAGCCTTGTTATATTCGGCAGCCTTGACTCTCGGAGCTCGTAACCTTAATAAAAGGCTATATATTTTTAGACTTAAAGTCCTTGTCAAAATATTGAAATTTAAAAATATTTTGGCCTCCAAGCTTCTTTAGGCTCGGAGGCTACAATATTTTTGAGTTTATAAAAATATTTAATTGATTTTTTTTAGTTTAATTATTGGTTGTATAGCAGCAACAGAAATACACAACAGATTTTTACCAATATGATCCAAAGTGCGATTGCATTCATAAAAGTTAAACATTTTATAAGGCTCAGCTCGGCTCAGGTCAGCGGCTACAACCTTAAAAAAAAGGCTTAAGCCTTTAAAAAAGCATAAACCCTTTAAAAAAGGCTATAGGCTTTTTTAAGACCGCGGCCTTATTAAAATCACTAGCTCTTTGGAACTCATCCCATTAAGCCAGCTCTAAAAAGACCTCACGAGCTTTAAAATTAGGGCTAAAAAGGCTCGAGTCCTATGGAACACTATTCACAGCACAATATATCCCTCCCATTGCTGACTACACTTACTTAATCATCATTACTTAATAAAACTAAAATTAATGTCAGTTCAATTTCAAATCCGTAAGACTTTCCAATAGTTCCACTGTCGTATGAGTGTGACACCGTATGACAGCGGCACAAGTCGGCGCTAACTAGTCTATGTAAAAATTAAAGTACTTTTATTACAATTAAATCAGATATAAAGTTGTAAGAACAAACACAAAGCCAATAAAAATAATTTATATATGTAGGAGGTATTTGTGCATTTTATTGATTAATGTTGCAACTCTTTATTTTATAACGTAACCACTGAAATACTATCTTAGACTTATTTAATTACGATTAATGTTGGATAAAACATAAAGTGCATAGGTAAATAATGTATTTATTTAATTCTTTAATTCTTTCACTTAATGTGTTTATGTTACAAATAATAAATAAAGATTCAAACTTCGTTGATATCGTCCGACAATTATCGTAAAGCATGTAGTCAAATACGGAACTAACTATTTCGTTTGGTAAAACCACAGTTTGCGTAGACTGGCGCCTCTGAGAGCTTCATTTGAAATATTGTTGCACGTTTACTCCAAGCGCCGATCCCGGGTGGCAACCCGCTATGTTTGCTGCGCGCGCGTGGTGGGGAAGTAGTTACCCTTCTAATAGTACTTATTCTTATGGTTGAAGCACAATTAATACAAGTGAGGAAAACCTAAGTTTAATTCTGTTTAATCTTACGTGGTTTTTACTACTTCAATTACGTATAAAACATTTATGCTTAAACAATACTTGCTAGTGATTTGATTACAAATAGATGGTTACTGTTAAGGTCAAGCAATACGGGATTCCCTTTCATTACATCATCATCACTACTGGCGCCTCGTCTTGTTTCTGGGGTGTCCCTATCTTGTATGTTGTCACAATGGTTATCCCGGTTATTTATCAGATGAATTTAAGAGGTTTTTACCATGACTTGTATTATGATAAAATTATGTCTGTCTGTTCAAAACGGCGATCAAGCGGAGAAACGCCGCCAGTAATGTGACTGATCCCGCACCCGGCCGGGGCCGCTCTGCCGCGCACTGACTGACGCGTCGTTTGTTGTTGCAGGTCTGCAGGTGAAGGAGGTGAAGTGATCCTATGACTAAGTAAAAATAAAATACAAAAACCAAGCATGTCTATCATTTACTCTACTATTCTTTGTGCAGAGTTTACCAACAATTGTTAAGTGAACTATTAATTTATAATCAAATTGTTGAATTGTTGGTGCATTTCGCACTAGTCCCTATGTTAGGCACTTGTCCCACCGCCGACGATGAGCGATAAACGAGTAGGACGATAAACTAGAAACGAGTGGGTGAGCGACGAGAAGCGAGTGTTAGCTCCAATAGTTTTGTCGCTCGGCTATAGGCGAGTGTTCGAGTGCAATTACAATTCATCATCATCGTCGTCTGAACTAGACAGCAATGACAGCTCAAATGCTTTGCTCAAATTCATAGCAAATATCTGCACTGAAATCCACGTCGTAAACTCACCGCTTTGGTATCAGCTTGAGTTCTAACTACCAAGTGAGTATCGCCGAGCGAGTATCGCTCTTATCGCGGCGACAAACTAGTAGAGCGAGTGTTCTCGCCGGCAGTGTGAACAGCCAGCGATGAACGATTAGTATACGTGTCTCTTTTACTAACACAGGATCCTTATATTTCGTTCGTTTCTTGGGCGAGAAAATCGCCGATAGCTAATCGCTTACTCGCTCTTGGTGGGACAAGTGCCTTAATCTGGCCGTGCGCGTGGCTGCCCGGCGCGCGGCGCGGGGTGGTCAGGCACGTCTAGGTAACTAACGTCAAGGCAGGCTTATGCCCGGTTCCTATATTCAAGAAACTAATCGTTTTCCTTACGGACAGTAGCGTTGTGACATTTGCTACGTGCAAAATGTGTCAAATTTTAACGAGACGTCACAATTCTACCAACGGTTTTGAATATAGGAACGCACCATTAGACGGTCAACATTTCTGACATGGTGTAAATTGATTGCGTAAAGCGCTGTCGCGTCAGCCTACTATGTCAGTATTGGGTCAGCACTAACTTGCCTCGAATCTGTTCGGCAAGCACGTTTTTTCTCGCTTCACGCTTAGTGCGTTTCTACCGTTACGACTAGATAGAACGGGAGATCCGAGCGACAAATAAGTCTCTGACAACTGGTGCTAGGCCTCCTGGAGTCAGTAATTGCCCCTGTCTAAACCTGCCCTCACGCCGCGGCCCCGATCCGACGGTGCATCCGAATCAGTCCATCTATTTGAGAGCTACGATAGGTGAGCTATGATGTATGATGGCATCGTAGCTCTCAAATAGATGGACTGATTCCGATGCGGATTATTAAATAGCAGTTTAATCGAAATAGTTCTAAACTTTGTTTTACGAAAACCTTTTGGGCTACTAAAATTCTATCTCGGATGCCAGTGACGCCGACTGCCGTCAATTTAACTAAGCTGGATGCCCCAAACGCTGATCGGCGTCACTTGGCTTTAGCTAGATGCCACTGACGCCAATCTGCGTGCAATTTAACTTAAGCTGGTTGCCGCAAACGCGATCGGCGTCACATAATTGGCCCTCACAATTTAAAAGAACCTCATGCCGCGGATGCCAATCGCTGTCACATTTAGGTTACCGTGGATGCCATGGACGCCCATCGGCGTCATGCTTGAGGAAGCGTCGGCATCGCGACTTAGTGCAGCTAAGGACGCGGGGCAATTAAAGGAATAGGGGGGGGAATATCATATCGGAGGGATGTTATATATCTACATTCTACACCACTTCTACACGCACCAGAAATGTCCAAGGACCAAAGATCCACGCGTTGATACTTTGGTATATTATAAAATATCAAAATAATGTAGTAGCAGGTATGGTTGACCTCGGTCAGTATTGGTGTGTTCAGTTCATTTGAATGACGTGGCAACCCCGCCCTCGCGGCACCCCGCGGGCGTGCAGCGCGCCGCGTTCAGCGGGAGTGCTGTGCTGTTCGCTGGTGGTGGGGGTTGGCCAAACGTGCTGTTCGGAGACTCAACAGGGTCGCTGCTCCACTTCGTTTTATACCATATTGCTTCGATGGCACACCGTAAACACCGGTTTACTTTAGCTCTAGGGAGTAACATTGTCCACCCCAAAAACCATGATTTACGTTTCATTATTCTATCTAAACAATTTAAGACGATTACCACTAAAATTGTTATTATTTAAGGAGTGGACAATGTTAGGTACCCCCTTGGGCTACTGTAACCCGTGGTTATGGTTAGCGATGGGCGGATTGTAAGTTTCAAAAGTGAAAGTGTCGCTTAAATTTCTGTAATGCTCTGTAAGTTCAAAAGTGAAGCTTTCACCTAAAATTTCATGCAACATTCTGAAAGTAACCTAAGTGAAATCGTCTAATTTCTGAAAATTACTTGAGTTTTGTAATGTAACGTAAGTAACGGAAACTTTTCATGAAATTTACAATTGTCAGAATCATTTCCATCTAATTATGTAACTTGCAGAAGCTGCGATTTTCGCAGTTAAGGAAAGTTTTATAATGTTTCAGAAATCGGTCATCACAAGCCACCTCTATATACACTGTATATAGAGGTGTCTCATTTAAATCGGGCAGTATGGGAAAGTCTGAAACTATAAGACATACGAAGATCTGTTCTTAGGAACCATGTCATCGATTTTAATAAGAAGAAAAACTGCATTCATACATAAAAAATAAAACTTGTACAATATGGATTCACAAGGGGTATCTCGATAGAAGATGCTGTAACAGCTCTTTCCTTCCTAATAATTAGTAACGTAGATAATAATAAAAAGGGCTTGTCAGTATTTCTAGACCTCAGAAAGGCGTTCGATACCGTCTCTGTTCCCATCCAGACCTTAGAGAAAATTGGTATAAGAGGTGCTTCTCTGTCTTTTTAATAGCTATCTTCAAAACAGGACACAAAAGGTCAAATTGGGAATTCACGTCAGTGATGACCGCGCTATATCTTACGGAGTACCACAAGGTAGTGTTCTAGGCCCCACACTCTTCCTGATTTACATAAACCAGTTATGCATATTGAGGCGGGAACAGTCTTCATATATACTGATGACACCGCTGTGGTATTCTCGGGACACATGGGAAGAAGCGCGCTCATCTGCGGAACTTGGCCTTGCCAAAATCGCAGGATTCCTACAAAGACATCTCCTTACCCTTAATACAGCCAAGACTAACTACGTTTGCTTCAGCAACTGCAATCGTACGCAGCCTGATACTGAATTCTCGATCAGAATCCATACTTGCCACAACATGCAAACCTGCTCCTGCCCAGCCATCGATAAGGTAAAATCTACTAGATACCTGGGGGTTATGGTTGACCAGCGTTTTATCTGGCACTTGCATACCGAGAGTAGGTATTATGAAAAGAATCCGCAAACTAACCTATACTTTAAAAAATCTTAGGCACCTAGTTACGAAGACCATGCTAAATAAAGTTCACGTATCGCTACCCCAGTCAGTCCTCACATATTGTATCCCTATATGGGGTGGTTCAGCAAAGAAGAAGTTTCTTGAGCTTGAGAGAGCTCAAAGGGTACTTCTAAAAGTTATGTATGTAAAGCCGTACAGATTTTCCACATACGAACTTTATATACTCTCTGACTTGTTAACTGTAAGGTAATTTGTATATATTAAACCTAATTTTGAAAACACACAAGGCAACCACATACACACCGGAAACCACATTAACACGTAGGAAAAGGACTAAAATAATCCACACTCGGACGGTGAAATCTGGCATTTGCAATTCGACAACAAGCAGCACAATCTGGCAAGAAATCTGAAAAGCTTTATGAAGGCTCTGTCATCCCGGCTCATAGACAACTCGGGAGATCCTAGAGCTGGTGCTTACCTCTCCCAAAGGATTGGGCTAGCTATCCAGAGAGGTAATGCAGCCAGTGTCATAGGGACCATGCCGCGACCGGACCTGCTAGAGGGGGTTTTCTTTTTATAGTGGTGATTATTATTTACATCTTTAATATTTGAGTAGCTTAGTTTTATTTTAATTTGAGTAGCTTAGTTTAATTGTAATTTTAATAAGTTTAGTTTTAACTTTTAATTGTAGTAGAGATATTTATTCCTGTACCTACCACATACGAGTGTAAAACTAACTTAACAAAATAGTTAAAAACCGAAAGCTCATATACATACAAAATAGTTATAAACCGAAGTATCTTGATATTGAAAAATTACTCCAGAAATCTGTATGTTGAATGAGATACACACACACTCACACACACACATGTACGCACACGCACGCACACACATACACACACACACATACACACACGCCACTTATTTAATACGAAATGTTTACTTTTAAATTCATATTTAAGTCATACCAGTGTACGAGTAAGTTACATGTGGAAGAGCGGTGTTCTCTTAGCCCAAGTACCTATACAGTACATACCTACAGGGTTATTGGTAATTCGACGTATTCCCGTTAGGGGGTGATAGGGGTGACTATTTGCGGTAATTTTAACCCCCATATGCATTATGCAATAGTGAACCATTTTTGAGTTATCATGTTTTTTAGCTTTTTTCAAAATAAGTCAAAAATGCAGCATCAAGAATCTATTTAAAAAAAAGTATCAATTCAAATCATTTTTTTTTCTTCTGATTTATAAAACCGATTAAACACTGGTTATTTATCAATATTAAAACAACAATTATCGTCCAAATTTAAAAATGCGATACGAAAAACGATATTATTTCTAGATTTTTTACATATTCTTTTCCACTGAAATACCTTGAAAAAGAAAAAATCGTTTTGAAACTTGGCTTGCAGATTATTTTAAAAACAACCGTTTTCTTAGCTCTCCAAAAATGCATAACAAATAGGAACTTATTTCATAGAAACTGAAAAAAAAAATGATCACAAAGGAAGCAGGTGGAAATTTGTATTCGAACTAAACTTAAAATCGCTGTTTGAATATTTAAAGGTTTTATGCGTACCTAAGCCAATGCCAGTAGCAAACTGGCAGGTTAAGAAAAAAATTGGCGCCGTGTTTTTTGAAGTAAATACACTCACGACTGTAGTTTAATTTTTAATTTGAATTGAAATATGGAAGAGCTTGATCAAAATGAACAACGGATGTTTCAAAATTACACAAATGAAGAATACGCCGATACAATGTTTTGTTACGGCTTTTGCAACGGTAACAGTCAAGCTGCTCGTCATGATTATTCGCGTCGGTTTCCTAATCGCCGGTTACCCCATGTATCAGTTTTAATGGAGTGTATAGGCGAATCCGAGAAAGTGGTAGTGTTCAGAGACGAGCCACACGACTCTCTGTGACACGATGGAAAGCGTGGTCTACAGTGCATAATGCAGGATTCTATCCTTACCATTATACTCCTGTGCAAGTCATTCACGAAGAGGACCCTGAAAGGAGAGTTTCTTTCTGTAGATTCATGTTACAAGCGGATTTAGAAGACGCGTCTTTTTTGAAAAAAAAACCTATGGGCCGAAGAATCAAAATTCGATCAAGATGGGATTACTAACTACCACAATGAACATTATTGGAGTGAGAAAGTGCACAAAAAATCCTAATAAAAAGAGGCCAAAAGGGTCGCAACGCCGTTTTTCGGTCAATGTGTGGATGGGAATAATTGACGACAATTTAATCGGACCAATTTTTTTACCGAGCAATCTAAATGCTGCAGCTTACGAACATTTTTTGACAAATGAAATGGTTGACCTCCTCGAAGACGTGCCTTTGGCTACAAGGCAAAACATGATATACCAGCAAGACGGATGTCCTGCACATTTTGGTGTCAATGTTAGGCGATGCCTCGAATGCCTCGATAGCAATTTTCCTAATCGTTGGATAGGGCGAGGAGGATCCATTCCGTGGCCTGCGAGAAGTCCGGACTTAACGCCGGTTGATTTCTAGGTATGTCTGGGGTCACATGGAATCCATAGTTTACGACGTCTCGCCGTGTCATCCGCGGAAGAACTCAAGACAAGAATTATAAACGCAGCAAATGCAATGCGGAATTATTTGACTACTTCGGTAGTTAAGTCACAACTCAGAAAAAGAATGCGACTTTGCGTAGGGGAAGTCACTTCGAGCAAGAACTTTAAATAGGCTAAATTACAAAATGTGTTAATTATTACTATTATTAATTGTTAATTGTTATTACTATTTAAACTGTGACTGGTTCTAAATGTTATTTTAAAATTGTTTTTTTGTTTTATTGACATTTTTAATTATTTGTATGCGAATTTTTAAAGAACGACCTTGTGTTTAGTTCGATTACAAATTTCCGCCTGCTTCCTTTGTGATCATTTTTTTTTCAGTTTCTTTGAAATAAGTTCCTATTTGTTATGCATTTTTGGAGAGCTAAGAAAACGGTTATGTTTTTAAAATAATCTGCAAGCCAAGTTTCATATAGATTTTTTCTTTTTTAAGGCATTTTAGTGGAAAAGAATATGTAAAAAATCTAGAAATAATATCGTTTTTCGTCTCGCATTTTTAAATTTGGACCGATAATTGTTGTTTTAATATTGATAAATAACCAGTGTTTAATCGTTTTTATAAATCAGAAGAAAAAATGTGATTTAAATTGATACTTTTTTTTAAATACATTTTTGATGCTGCATTTTTGACTTATTTTGAAAAAAGCTAAAAAACATGATAACGCAAAAATGGTTCACTTTTGCATAATGCATATGGGGGTTAAAATTAACGCAAATAGTCACCCCTATCACCCCCTAACGGGAATACGTCGAATTACCAATAACCCTGTATATAAGTTACTGAATAAAATATTTTTATTTATTTATTATTATTATACCTCGGTAGTAATCGAAACAGCTTGTTTTGTAAAAAATAAACTTGTACTATTTTTATGTAGATATCGATTGTGTAGGTCTCAAGCAGTAAATGGCTCTAGGAAACATGATTCCAAAATGAATAAAATGCATTGTTTTCACATACTTTGAAATGTTACCGCATAAATTTCACTTAAATTTGAGTTACTTAGAACACTTAGAAGTAACTCAAATTTAAGTGAAATTTATGCGGTAACATTTCTTACCGAGACATTATTCTATAATCTTTAACAGTTGAAATATTTCAACGTGGAGATCGCCCATCGCTAGGTTATGGTTATCGTATTGTTGACGTATTATGTTAAACTGATTGATTCCCTCGGCGGCAGGGACGACGACCACCTTATGCTACCGATCTTGTTCTCAGGGTTCCGTACCCGAAGGGTAGCCCAAACAAAGAGCTGTATCTTGTGAACTACGAACTAGACCTTTTTACTTTTCATATTTGCACTAATGCGTTCACTTTCCCATTTTTATTAAATATACTATGCCGTGCATCTAACCAAAGAGTGCATGTTTAAATAAAGTACCAGGAGCGCAGAGGTAATTGACAACATTAAAAAAAAAAAAGCGTTATTGATTTTTCGCGTTTATAATAGCTGGTTAAAAATTAGACTACCCGTATTTCTCCGTTTTTCTTTATTTTACTTAAATTCGTCGTTAATAATTTATTAAAGAAATAGTCATTAAAAAAACCGTATATCCAAAGTTAGGTATACTGATATGATCTTAGCATGACATAAAATAAAAAAAGTAACTATAAACAGATACAGAACTGACTGTCATGTCATGTCACTCACTTGTCAATCATTCGCTGCCGTTCGTTCACAAATTTGTTATTTTGCGTAATTTAATTAATTACATAATTTGTAGAGGCCATTAAAATAAATAAACTATTTTGCGTTTACTGCTTTGCATCTGCTTTGAGTTTCATTCGTCAGACAGATAAAAAATGAACATGACAGTTGTATATATATTTTTTTAAATAAATGGACTAAGGGCACTAGAGTCTGTCTAATGAAAGCTGAACCTGGATTTTTCTTGGCTGACGAGTCTGGCAACACTATTTAATATGTCGTTTGGACTTTGTTGTTGTTAGAAACTTGTCAATTCGAGATCTAAATTGATAAAAATACGGAGTAATCATGCCGTCGACGATAAGAGGCGGTGTCCGGGAGATTCTGTATACTATTATACAGAAGTACAAAGAAAAACAAGAAGAAAGAAAAGCATTATTGATGCAAAAAATTAATTGTTTAGTTACGGTGACCAAATTTATAGGTTAGTACGACTTTAGTACGGCATGTTCATTTTGATACTTCTTATTTCTCTATGTGCAATCCTAAGTTTAATTTACCTTTTTCTGTCTATTATACGATGAGATTAAGAAATTAAACGAAATTAAATTCGTTTCAGAAAACCTGGACGTGCACGTTGACAAAAGTGTGCTGGAAAACGTAAAGCAGCTGAAAGAGGTTGAGGAAACTGAGTTAGCCTGCCAGACTCAGACGAAATATTTGGAAGAAGTATCTTCAATGACCGGTAATTACTAAAATTATCATTGTCTTTCCCTATATAATAGGTGTAGGTACCTATTGTCTGTCCCTATATCATGTTGAATCTCTTAGCATTCACAATTTTATTAAATTAATTTAATAGACAGATGATTAATGTAACTGACACTCATAGTTTCAATAAAACAATAAGGAGGTGTTTAGTTAAAAGATATCATAAACATATTATTTGATATGTATTTTCTGTGTGCGGAGCAAACAGCATTTTGTTGTTTATGAACCAAATGTACACTGTACAGTCGATTTCATAAATATGTGTACACTTTAGTACCTTATCTATTTATTTAATGTCATTTTTGATCGGCCAGATATAAAAGATGTTCGGGTTATATGAGTCTTCCTTGTTCTTAAACCGTTGCGATTAGAACCTCACCGATGCAATTTCATTTCACCTAAACCCAAATGTTTTTAGGGCTGTCGGACTGTACAATGGGGCTGTACTGCGCAACCACACAATGTATTTCTAAATGGTGTTCTGTTTATTTAACACTTTCTTTCTTCTTACAGATATCAGTGTTTCATCTTTAAAAAGAATAAGTAATGAGGGAAAATTAAACAACGGTGTCTTTAGTACTCCCGGAAAAAAGCGACCTCACAAGGCCACGGTGTCTAATTTGGATAGCTTTGACATCCAAGCTATCCGAAATAAAATAAATGAATTTTATATTGTAAAAAAACAAGTGCCTACACTCAGATGCTTATTGGCAGAGTTGAGAGAAAGCATCGGTTTTACCGGATGCCTTGAGACTTTACGCCGAATACTAATGGCAAATGGATACGAATTTAAACAAAATACTGAACAACGTTCGATACTTATTGAGCGTTTTGACATAGCAGCTTAGCGACACCGCTACCTAAGGACTATTGCATCAAAACGTGCTGAAGGTAAAAAAATAATATACCTGGATGAGACTTACGTTCACCAGAACTACAAAACAAAAAAGTCGTGGCAGGGGCCTTCCACCCAAGGTGTAGTTGGCAATATCTCAGCTGGAAAACGATTTATTATTGTTCACGCTGGATCAGAAGATGGTTTTGTGCCTAATGCTTTATTAACGTTTAGCACAAAATCAATCAAAGCAGACTATCACCATGACATGAACGCCACAAATTTCAATAAGTGGTTACGTGAGAAGCTTATTCCCAACTTGAGTGAACCAAGTGTCATTGTCATGGACAATGCTAGCTATCACACGGTGCAAATTAATAAGGTACCAAATACCAACACCCGCAAAGCCGAAATAAAAGAGTGGCTGCGTTCTAAACAAATTGATTTTGAAGAATATTATACTGTACCAGAACTTCTTGTCTTGGCACATAAACACAAAGCAGACCCAATCTATGAAGCCGATGAAATTCTAAGGGAGCACGGTCATGAGGTTTTAAGACTTCCGCCCTACCATTGCGACCTTAACCCCATTGAGCTAATCTGGAGTTCGGCGAAGAGAAAAGTCGCGAGTAGAAATGTTGGCGTATCAGCAGCTGAAATTGAAAAAATTATTAAAGAGTCTTTTGACAGCATAACACCGGAGCATTGGAAGAAAATGACTAATCATGTGCTTAATATTGAAGCTCAGTACAAAACCAGGGATGGAATAACTAAAGAACTAGAATCATTCATTATAAGTGTCCGTGATGATGACAGCACTAGTTCAGATGAATCATTAGAAATAGAGTATTTAGAATCTGATTTTAATTACAGTTCCTAGAGTCTTAGGGTATCATCTGAACTGGAACTACTGGAAGGTTCACCATCACATACACTTATTATGAAGCTTTCCAATTGATTAGTAATTCCATCCTTTTCCAAGTTAGAAACCGTGGCTGGATGAGGTCGCTTCATACCAGGAGTGCTAAAGATTCCGTTGTTTTATTAGCCCTCATTAATTATTCTTTTCAAACACATGGTTGAGGAGGCGATGGCTGAGATCAGCGTCATACTCGTGAACGGGTGTTGTCAGTGGGGTCCTGTCTGTTCACGCTTGCAAGAACCTGTTTTCCAGTTAGTTATTTTAGTTATCGTTCCTGACGTAGAGACCTCGTCATGTTGTTCTCCTAGTCACTATTTTTAATTTACTCAATGTTATTGAGCGTACATTTGTAACGACTAAGTTTGTGTTGTTAGAAATAATTATTAATTACTTTACTACCTTGTAATGTTACTTTTAAGAATAATTGTATTTTATGATTGGAAAAAATGATCTGCTGGAGTTTCTTGCGGCGCTTCTTCTCCAAGATATAATTGTCGTTAGATAGAGGTGTAAGGGTGATGAGAATAATGTTACCTCTAATTACTTTATTAAAAAGGTTGAATATAATATTCCTCATCATCATTGTTTTATTATGCTGTGTGCGACACAGACGAAAACCTCTCGTATCAATGAAATCTATCAACAGCACGACTAGCACAAGTTGCTCGTGACTTGTTTGTCGCTCGGATCTCCCTTACTATCTAGTCTGTTACGATAGAGCGACAAGCGAGAAAATACAACTTGTGCTACACGTGCAGATCACTATATTTTCATGTCAAATATATTTCGAAAAACCAAATGTGCTCCAGTCACTGTCATCGTATTTTACCTAAAGTGCTTTTCATCAAAATATAGCGCTCGTAATAATATATATGAAAATATAGTACGCGTTTCCTCTTCCTTTGTGCCCACCAAAATAAATAAAATAATAAAAGTATCAATATCGTTTATTCCTTCATTGATCGGTAATACCATATCAAGATTTTTTGAATTTGCCGCTTTTTCCCAGGTTCAGCTTTCATTAGACAGACTCTATAAGTGTATTCCTAACATTCACAATCCAACTTTTTTTACTGTCTTTCCTAAATATAAAAAAATGTACTGCATAAAAAAATCCAAAGATATTTTTACTGTAATCAGCAGTGTAAAATCTAGAAACGGTATTTTATTTTACTACCTTAGCACAAAATGAATTGTTGTCAATTAGGAGGTAGCACGGTGCGGCGCAGCGGCGGGCGGGCGCGAGGTAGGTACCTACTTCTAATGTTTATGCACTCTTATGCCCTTATTAAATAAACGGGGAGTAACCGTCGAGTAGCTAAACCATGCTTTGTCCTTATCTGTCATATTCAAATGTCACAATGACAGATAAGGATAAAACATGGTTTAGCTACCCCACAGTTACTCCACGTTTATTAATAAGGGCATTAGTATTTGACGATATAATATTTGTTTTAATAAAAAAAATCGCACAGAATGTGTGCACTTGTTAAGCTCACTTCAGAGGTCCGCGGGGAAGAGGTCAGATATACAGATACACATTTTTTCGTAAATGTATTAAAAAACGTGGTAGCGGAACCGTCATTTTCACTCATCTCGCTTGCAGCTCTGGACTCGTGCGAAATGACATACTTTCCGCACTTAATCTGATGATGGATATATCATCGATACAGGACTTCCAGAGTGTCTAGGGAATGCCCTCCCCCCGTAACAATTAAAAATAATAATAATAAAAAAAAAACATTTATTCTGTAAGTAGGCCCTGTAGGCACTTTTACAAGTCTGAATCTACCATCTACCAGCGCTTCAAGAGACCATTGTTGAGAAGAAGCACCGCAAGAAACTCAACAGTAAGCCATTTTTTTAAATAAAGAACTTATTACAATACTAAACATAAGCTATCTAATTTAAATGTCACAGGGATGTACAGGTCCCAGTAGTAATAATAATTAAATTAATAAAAATGTCAGGTTAAAATAATAATACAATTCCGGAGATGTAAAGAGTCTCCAAATGTCAAATTAAAATTAAATATAGGTAAGTAGGTAATTAAACAAAAAAACAAAACAACAAACACAAACAAGGGAGATGTAGAAAGTCTCCACGGTCAATTTTGGAGATGTAAAGAGTCTCCAGATGTCAAATTAAAATAATAAGCATACAAGGAGATGTATATAGTCTCCACGGTCATTAATAATTGTAATACAAATAATTCAGTCCCAAGCATTGTCATCATTTATATAATCTTTAATACTATAATACGCTTTAGAAATTAGTTGACGTTTAACGTAACTCTTAAATTTATTTACTGATAAATGAGTAACACTACTTGGGAGCTTATTATAGAACCTTATACAATTACCCATGAAATAGTTTTTTATTTTGTGAAGCCGTGTAAAGGGCACTGCGAGCTTATGTTTATTCCTGGTATTAACATTATGTATGTCACAGTTCTTTCTAAAATTACCGATGTGTTTATGAACATGCATAATATTTTCATAAATATATTGACTGTATACGGTTAATATATTCGTTTCTTTGAACTTATCTCTAAGCGAGTCTCTATGACCCATCTTGTAAACAGCACGAATAGCCCTCTTCTGTAGAACAAAGATGCTGTTTACGTCAGCACCACTACCCCATAGTAAAATACCATATGACATAATACTATGGAAGTAACTAAAATAAACTAATCGAGCGGTTTTCAAGTCTATTATATTCCGAATTTTATTAACTGCAAAAACTGCAGAACTTAGTCTATTCGCTAATTTAGCCAGATGAGGACCCCATTGGAGTTTGGAGTCTAACGTTATTCCAAGAAATACTGTATCATTAACTAGGTCTAATCTATCATTTTTTATAGTTACAGTAGTTTGTCTATTTTTCACATTTGTAGTCATAAATTTAATACATTTAGTCTTTTTCTCATTCAGTAATAAATTATTAAGACTGAACCAATCTACTACTTTTGATATAGCATTGTTTACATCGATATTAAACTCCTGTTGTCGTTTGACTTTAAATACGAGTGAGGTATCATCAGCAAACAATACTATATCATGTTTGTCCTTTATAAGGTATGGTAAATCATTTATGTAAATGAGGAATAAAAAAGGACCCAAAATTGAGCCCTGTGGTACGCCCATTTTGACCAAAGACCCAGGTGATCGTTTTCCATTCACGTCTACCCTTTGTATTCTCCCGTATAAGTACGTTTTTATTAAGTTTAGCGCAGTACTTCTAACTCCATAATGGTGTAGCTTCCTGACCAATGTGTCATGGTTAACGCAATCGAAGGCCTTGGACAAATCACAGAAAATACCTAAGGCATCATGTGACCCCTCCCAGGCTTCAAAAATATGTTTAATTAACTCAACACCAGCTTCGGTTGTCGAGCGACCCCGAGTAAAACCAAATTGTTTGGTGTGTAATAAATTATTAAGGTAAAAGGCCCCTAATTCGTGCTAGTACGTAATTTCGTTAGTTTTTTTTCTGGCGCAAAAAATAAGCAACTGAAATATTATTTATTTTAATTAAAAATAAGTACTAAATCTCTGTCTATTAATCTATTTAAGAAACTAAGTACCTATTTTATAGTGACAAAACTGAAATTAATACGACCCTCCAAACTGTCAGTCGGCCATAAACAGTTGAGCGGTGTGCGCGTATTCCGCGCGGACGTAAGGTTTACTCTCCGACTTCGTAAGCTTACGGAAAAGCAAAGGTAAGTCCATTTGAATCAAACTTTTAACAGTGTTTGTATGGGTTCCTACAGAATCAATTTGGCATAAGAAAATATCGTATGTACGCATAGAAATCCCTTAAAATTGCAATAATTCGACTCACGAAGTAGCGGACAAGTTATTTTTCGTGTGTCCCTTATTTCGTGACACTACCGAATTAAGGATTTTATTAAAACATTTAGATTGCTTATATATTATTATAAAAAACTAAAGTTATTTTAATGTCAATTGAAAAATATATAACTTGGTTAATTAAGTTTCGTTTGAGCTAATTTCGGTATATGTTTTGTTCACTACAATTCTCATAAAACAAGTTTGAACGTGACCCAAGTTTACATTTTTAAGGTGAATAAGCATACTTATTATAAGAAAAAAAAAACCTAGTGCCACTCAATAAACGAGGTGTTTATTCAGTACCAGATATGTAGTGCAACATCTTATCTTTAAATACGAGGGTGCATTGAAAAGTTCTGAGCCTAAGGTTGAATATAATAAAAAAAAAACAAATAAATACTGGCAGGTCAAAGTGCCATATTAAGTCGCCATTATGCACTATCTTTTGTTTTTTTCCTGTCACAATTTTGCATTTTATGCTGGAACTGCTACATAAGGTCACTGATTTTTCAAGTAATGGATAAAATTGAGCACCGTTCTGTCATAAAATATTTGCAAAAGAAGGGGTTAACACCAAAACAAATATTTGAAGATATGAATCAAACATAAGGGCAATCTGCTCCATCGTATGCTACCATAAAAAGATGGGTAGCTGGTTTCAAATGTGACCGGGAGACTGTTCAAGACGAGCCTAGGAGTGGGCGGCCGTTGACGGCTATTACGGGCGAAAATGTCAATAATATATTAGATGCGATAATGAAGGATAGGCGATTGAAGATTGTGGAGATAGCGGAAGCAATGGGTATTTCTTATGAGCGGGCACAGAACATCATCACCGATGTTCTTGGATTTTCTAAGGTGTCAACCAGGTGGGTGCCTAGACTGCTTTCAGTCGAGAACAAACGAGTACGTGTTACAATTTCCCAAGATTGTTTATGTATGTTTCAACGTGACTGCGACTATTTTTTCAATCTTTTTATAACTATGGACGAGACATGGGTCCACCACAGTACACCAGAATCGAAAGAACAATCCAGGCAATGGAAAAGACCAGGTTCACCACCACCCAAAAAAGCCAAGGTCATTTTGTCAGCTAATAAGGTAATGGCCTCAGTTTTCTGGGATTGCAGGGGGGTTATCATGAATATCATGATAGACTATCTCGAAAAGGGCAAAGCAATAAATTCGGACTACTATTGTGCTCTTTTACGTCGTCTGCGTGAGGAAATTAAAATAAAGAGACCTGGAATGCTGTCGAAAAAAGTACTGTTTCACGAAGACAACGCTGGCGTTCACACTTCGGCGAAATCAATGGCACAAATATATGATTGTGGATTTGTAGTGCTGCCGCATGACCCTTACTCGTCGGATCTAGCTCCTCCCGATTATCATCTCTTCCCAAACCTCAAAAAACACTTGGGAGGACAAATATTTTCGACAAATATGGATGTACAAGAAGCAGTAGACTCATATTTTAACGACCTCAGCGATTCTTTTTTTTTGATGGGATAATGAAGTTGCAGGCGAGGTGGACTAAGTGCATTGACCTTCATGGAGAATATGTCGAAAAATAAAATTGTTATAAAAAGTGAGCCCGTTACTTTTTTTTACCAGGCTCAGAACTTTTCAATCCACCCTCGTATCGGACCGACATTTACGTTTTAATATTAAGTATTTTGTGTTATTTTGTTTAGTAAATGAAAAAGAGGTTTAATTATTTTTATTTGTTGGAAGTTAAAGTTTTAGTTGGTTAATTTTAATGATTAAGTTACCTTATATCTATAATTACCTACCTAAGCACCAATAAAAACTGTAAGATTGATCTCACTCTCAAGTAAATCTTTTTTTTATTGAAATAATACTCTTATGTTGTCCTTACTTAAGTAAATCCGTTAATTGTTTGTTTTTTTTTATCAAGAAATTAACATAGCTTACCCTGGAAAACTTTATCCCGAACCAGGAGCCACGAATTCACGAACTTAGGAGCAGAGCCAAATTTTATCACGAAATAGGAGCCAAATAAGAGGTTCAAAAATAAATTCATATAAAAAAAAGTTCGATCTGTAATGATATAATTAATGCATTAAATTACTGTCAAAATAACAATATCCATCACTGAAAAGCTTTCAAAGTACTATCACGTTTAGGAAAATTAAGAAAAAATAACAAACTCTGAAGAGCCTTAACATGCCGAAATAGGGGACATTTACGAAAATGTTCCATTAATTGTGATAAAATTAATTTCTCAAAGATTTTACTGAAAGTGGGTAGTATGGAGATCGGTCTAAAGTTAGTGGGGTCAGAAGTACTACCCGTTTTGAATAATGGAATTATCTTGCTATGTTTCATAAGATCAGGAAACTCGCCACAGTCAACACAGTGATTAAATATGACCATTAAGTCAGATGCTATGACTTCCAATAAGGATTTAAGGACGTCAACCGACACCCCCCAATGGTCATTAGTTTTCTTTATATTAATTGACTTGAATGCCTTAATTACATCCAAGGCAGTAACGTGTTTGAATTCAAAGTGTATACTGCATTCAGACACGTTATCTTCTAATAATAAAATGGCAGACGCCGGCGAAGAGTTCAGACACTTAGTCGTTGACACTGGTATGTTGGTAAAATAATTTTCAAATTTAATTGCGACATCTAAATTCGACTCTAGGATTTTACCATCTACTTTTAAACGAAAGTCATTAATTTCCTTTTTCCGGCGACCTGTTTCTTCATTAATTATTTTCCAAGTCGTTTTAATGACATCAGAGCTATTCAAGATTTTATGACTTAAAAAGTTTCGCTTAGCTATACGGCAGTCTATCTTGAAATTCTTAGAATACTCTTTGACATGTTCCTTAAACTCTTCACTAGCGTTAAACCGTCGTTCCTCATATAGTTGATACAGTATTGTTCTTCGTTTATGTAAGTCCGCAGTAGCCCAGTCACTGAAAACCTTTGCGCCACCGACCATGACCGATTTGGATGTAAATATCATGTCAAATTGTTTCATGAATGTGTGAAAGAATGAGTTGTACATGTCATTAGGGCCCTTATAAGTTGTTAAAAAGGGCAGATTATACGTTAAATTATGTCGCATTCTTTCCACACGGCCTGCAGTAAGCGGTACAAAAGTTATTTCCTTTTTCGCAATATCATGCGATACAGACTCGAATTTAATTAATTGACCTAGATGATCCGATTCCAGGTTACTAATCAAAATCTTACTGATTGGAATTATATCAGTAAAAATGTTATCAATACACGTGGCGCTAGTGTCAGTCACTCTAGTCGGCTCCATAAAAGTATGGGCCAAGCCGAAAGATTTGAAAAGATTTATTAATCTGTTGGTGAGCGAACTATTTTCTAAAATATTAACATTAAAATCTCCACATATAATAACTTTCTTACTCAATTGTGATAAATTGATTAAGACAGTTTCCATGTTCTTTTCAAAAATTTCGAAATTACCTAAGGGTGGCCTATATACACAAACTACTATGAATTGCTGTAATTCTATTGCAGCGAGTTCTAATATACGTTCAACAGATAAGGACACAATGTCCTTACGTTCTTTAAATTTAAATTTATTGTTTAATATTATTAGCGACCCGCCATGTATCGAGCTATTTCTTGTGAACAGACTGCCGATCTGATGGTTATTAAAATTAAACATAGCTTCGTTACTATTTAACCAGTGTTCCGTTATACATAAAATATCAATATTATTACTATTAAGAAATAACTCAATTTGGAGGTCTTTACTTCTTATACATTGGATATTTTGGTGAACCAGAGTGATATTATTAGATACTTTGCTGCCAGATTTGGCCTTACATTTATTACGATTTAGATTGCTAGAGTTGACGCCCTCTGTTGTCGTTTCATTTAATTTAAATGATTGATGGTATTTGGAACGGATTCCAGGTGCATTGTAGGTTGCTCAAAAGAAGCAGGAGCCAAATTATTGGCTGAAATATCAAATAAATAAGATAGCGACATAGCTATCTGTCTTTTAAGATAATTAGGAATGTAAAATTTTCCTTTTCTCAAAATATAATTATTACTAATATAATTATTAGTATCAATAATGTTAATTTTATCATTATATGTACACATGTTATATAATGTCATATTTAGATTGTGTCTTATATCATTTTCTTTCTGTGACAACTGTAAGGATTGGGCATTTTGAATTATCAATTGGTCGCATAATATGTCCGCCATTACCTTGTTGGTTCATCTTGGTTTTTACCCGACTGCCCGAAGGAGGATTATGTTTAAACGTCACTCTCATGTATGTACCTCGTGCGAGTGCGATACGTTCTAGGTAAATAGTTCTCCCAGAAACTTTTATTATTTGAGTTTAATTTTCTGTTAAAGTTTGTTGTTAATGTGATTATAGTATTAATACATTACAATATCTTCTGAAGAAAAAGGTAAACGACATCTGCTTCTTTGTTTACTGAATTTCTAATGCTAAAAAAACTAAATATAGGCTAGGTAGGTATTCAGGTGACAAATTTGTGATCACATCCATTTCAAACGATTCAAAAGAAAAAGGTTAGCGGGGTTTGCATCTTGGCTAGGCCCTCTGGATGCGATAGCAGCTTTTATGCAGCTGGATGTCGACGGCGAAAGGCCGGCCTGCCGCGCCGGTAGCGGCGGCAGTCGGCTCGCGGCCGCCGTCGACAGCGCCCGCCTCCAGGGCGACCCAGCGAGCCAGCGCCGCGCGAGAGTGCTGACGCGCGCGTGGCGCACTGCCCTCCCGTCTCCTGCCGTAGTGTTGTGAGGTTGTGCTGTACAACTTTGTTAAGTTTTGTGAGCGTAAAAGTTGCAGCCCAAAACATTAATGCCAAAGTTATGGCCAAGTTCTTTCAGAAGTCCAGGTGGATGCAAAGTTAAAAACAGTTTCGCTTCTCCCTCGTATACTACACAAACATCCTACGATACTAGGTAGATCCGAAAATAATTAAAACAGAGAACTTAACATACGTAAGTCTAACGATTTATTATAGATATAATTGGTTTTTTACAGTATGACCGAATTTTCAGCAAAAATCCGCTAGCGCGCGTCACCCGTAGCGCGTAGCACCTCCAATCTACGCGCCTGTCAGTCAAGTTACGCGGCACGTGGGCGGCGGTCGCGCAGGCGATAGGTCGGTGGGGGCGCGATTCCTCAATAAATACGCGAATCGAAAAATATCACAAAACTCAGGTTGGAGACTATACCAGGGACCAAGGGTCACGTGTATAAGTCGAGAGCCGTAGTACCGTCAAAGTACGTTAACAATATTATTACGATATCGAGCCAATCATTGTTCAAGCCCACTTTGAACCGTTCTTGTTATTAGAATCTACTGAAATAGTACTATGTGTACTCGCACATCCTTCAAATCCTACTTTACTCTACTATTTTTTCCTACTTTATTCTACTTACTACTTAACGATAAACTATGTATTTGTAGGTACGCCGACAGAGTCGCGCGCAAAAGCTAATTTGAAATAGGTAGTACGCAATATAATATTGTCTATAAGAGAGACGGTCTGACGATGGCTGCATTCGTAAAATTGGTTTTGATTAGCAGCTGATGCCTGCGCAATAAAAGGGAGGTACCTACATTTAGAAAAAAAGTGCCTTGTTGAAGTTCACTTATTAATAAAAATATTATGAATCGAATAATTAAATTAATGAAGTACCTATTCCTTTAATTTAAGTAATTAAGTGTGGTAGAAAGCCGAGTCATCACAAAAGCGATTGTTTTACGCAAGCCGAGTTTGCCTAGATAATTGGGTAAACACCATGTCACTCTTCCCTACACATGTATTTTAAAATTAAATTAATGGTGTTATATCTGTAGGCGAACCTAATAAATAAATAAATAAAAACTATGCGCACGTTAAAGTTTTCGTTTAGTCGAGCCCCTAGACAAGATGCGTTACGCCAACTGGCATTTCTATTCGTTTCGTTTTTAAACCAATCGCGTCACTTGTAGGTGATGTGATACGAAAATACACGTGATCTAGGGGTGACGCGATTGGCTTAAAAACTAAACGAATACCTATACAGGGTGTATTGCAAGTCGTGTGCCAAATGAATATCGTGGGTAGCTAAGGTCACTTGCAACACGTTTTGGGCCAATTAACACTCATCCTACCCACGGTGTTTTTTTAATATTTTTTTTGAAAAAATCTCGGAATCTTCCAAAAGTTAACCATTTTGTTCACATATCTTTTTTTTTAATGTGACAGCACAAAAGTATTTGTAGTTTTTTTATCTTTAATGTTTGCGCATTCTAATGAAATATAATTTTTATTCATATAGTAAACAAATAAAAAAATATTAGCCAACAAAGTGTGAAGGACAGAAAAATAAAATCTTCACGGTCAACTTTACGGCACAATTAAAAAAAAAGTAGAAGCTCCTCAGATCTTCCAACATCATAAAAACTTTTCCAGTTCCTGACAATTCTTACGGTATACCACATCTCTAGAATCACGTTCAGTTTTTCGTCAAAATATGGTTTCAATCTAAAATGGTGGTTTTATTCGGTCAGTAGATCCAGCCAGTTAAATGGGCTAAATGCACAATACAAAACGCAATATGGTTAAAAATCATCTTTATTTTAATAATTACTTCAAATTTTGTTCAAATTGTCTTCCTCCACAATTGATACATTCGCGACACCTTTTTCGTATTTCTACAGTAGTTGTTGTACGAAGTGTCATTTCTTGCCGCATTATTGCGAACGCGTCATTAATTTTTGCGATCAGATGCTCTCTGCTCTCTACCTGTTTTGCGTACACTAGCTCTTTGGCCCTTCCCCAGACGTAAAAGTCAAAGACACTTCGTACAACAACTGTAGAAATACGAAAAAGGTGTCGCGAATGTATCAATTGTGGAGGAAGACAATTTGAACAAAATTTGAAGTAATTATTAAAATAAAGATGATTTTTAACCATATTGCGTTTTGTATTGTGCATTTAGCCCATTTAACTGGCTGGATCTACTGACCGAATAAAACCACCATTTTAGATTGAAACCATATTTTGACGAAAAACTGAACGTGATTCTAGACATGTGGTATACCGTAAGAATCGTCAGGAACTGGAGAAGTTTTTATGATGTTGGAAGATCTGAGGAGCTTCTACTTTTTTTTTAATTCTGCCGTAAAGTTGACCGTGACGATTTTTTATTTTCTGTCCTTCACACTTTGTTGGCTAATATTTTTTTATTTGTTTACTATATGAATAAAAATTACATTTCATTAGAATGCGCAAACATTAAAGATAAAAAAACTACAAATACTTTTGTGCTGTCACATTTAAAAAAAAAGATAGGTGAACAAAATGGTTAACTTTTGGAAGATTCCGAGATTTTTTCAAAAAAAAATTTAAAAAAACATCGTGGGTAGGATAAGTGTTAATTGGCCCAAAACGTGTTGCAAGTGACCTTAGCTACCCACCATATTCATTTGGCACACGACTTGCAATACACCCTGTATAGTACTGGCGTTAGTTGGCGTAATGCATCTTGTCTAGGGGCTCTTGGAATTGTGAAATGACATACATCCTTCGCGCCCGTAATCCCAGAGTGGGGTAGGCAGAGCTACAGAATTACGTGTAATTTTAAAAACTTGTTGATAATTCTGTAATCACATTTTGCACAATCAGGCTAAGATGCCTACCAGCGTATTAGTGACAGGTTGCAAGCCCATCGCCTAACGTACTATACGCCTACCTATATATCCCTTAGGCGCCTCTTACAACATCCACGGGAAGACGTGGAGTGGCACTATTCCAACCCGGCAACCACACGGGCCCTTAATCAAATGCCTAATTACATTCAAGTGATTTTTATGATTGGCGCTAAATGGACGCTTTCATTACAATTAAGCTTGTTAATACGTTATACTTAAAAAATAAGATAATTGGATTTAAACTTGTAAAGCTTGTGGCTATCCTGCCGACGTAAAGAAAACAATCAAGTGCGAGTCAGACTTCCGTAAAGAAAATACTCATTTTGTTATGAACTTAATTTTATATGCGTTAAGGTCCATTTTGACTGGCCTAAGTTTTAATTCTGATCTTCAAAGCTATTTTGTTATTTCTCAAAAACTGTAAATTTTGAACACTTCATTATTTTTATAATTAGCTATGCGTCCGGAATTTTTCAGATTTTAATATTAATAAACTTCGGTGATAAGGGGGGGGGGGGGGGGGGGACAGGTAATTTTTGTACATTTTTGGCTATAAATCAAAAAGTTCGTCACAGAAAATAAAATAAAAATAGTTTTGCAATGTGCAGCTTCATGATTTAGCCCTTTCATATGACACCCCATTTGATATAAATAAATCACTCTCATTTTTCAACCCCCATTCTAGATCGGTTTTCAATTATAAAAATAATACTTTATTTTTACTGAAAACAGATGCGGGCAAGCAATTTATACAACTATGCCGAATTTCAAGTTAATGGCATTTTTTACTTGCTAAGGGTTCTTTTTTTCCATTTTGGTACACAACCCAAAACATCAGAAAGTTTTTAATTTGTTTTATGAATGTCACTCTTTTGAGGGCTCCGAAGCCTTACTCCCTCCGTCCCTAATGGTTTCGCCATGTTAGTCTGTCCGTCAACTCATTTTTTCTTAGAAACTATTAAAGTTACAAAATGTGAACGTAAAGTTACAAAGTTATATATTTAAAAACATTAAATTATCAATTTTTAGATTTTGGGGGCCCTTTAGGATATATTAAAATCTAAAAGCTCTAATTTTACTAGAGTTAGTTATCCCAACCACTTACAGCCAAAACTACAAATACAAGAAATCTGGAAAATATGTTGAATGAAAGCACATACATATAATTAACTTAATAGAAAACTGCCACGGTCAAGTAGCCTTGATTGGTTCTTGAGATATACTAAAAATCATCTATGTACGGCAGCACCAAATGACTTTAAACGGAAAATTAGTTCATACATACATCTAAGTGTACCTAAGTGTAGACTCGGGGTCGCACGGTCATGGTCCGACATATTCTTGCTTGGTTTTAACTTCTAACAAATGAACTAACTTCTTCTTGTCGAAAAGGTTATAACTTCAACAAGATAATGAACGTAGTGATCTGATGATCTTCTAGAGAAAATAGAGATCGCTTGTATAAGGCTATAAGTTATGAGGAGTTTTGTCAACCCTCCTCAAGAATATATCGATATTAGTAGGTACCTATCTTGTGTTTGGAACTTAAGCATTTGCCTTATAAATTCACTATTTGTAAGTGGAACCCGATGGCGATGGGTAGAGACAACAACCGGGATCGGCTAAAGTGTCAAGTTTAGTTATCACCGGAGGACATCGCGCTTTCGCGTCGAATTAGTTTTCCCCTCCCCTTATTTCTTGTCACCTCTCTCAGAGCACCTCTAAGGTGTTCTTTAAATTCAAGTCGCTATCTGTCGCGTCTTATGCAGCTGCTATAGATACTTAGCTATAGTTGTATGTGTTCTAACCATAATTTAGTAGCTTTAAACCACACTTTCAAGCAAGACGTGTTTTCTTCAAAATAATCACCTGCAGAGGAAAGTAAACCTTATTCCCGTAGAAACATGGTCCATCGACCGAGGATCATTGACAGTGACCTATAAATTAAATCGTAATTGGTCAGATTCAATGGTCCTTTCATGGCTACAAATAGATGGCAAACATTCGTTGGTAACCGTGTATCGGAAATAATTCAGCAGATTGATAACGACAGATATAGACACGTGCAGTCTGCTGAGAACCCGGCTGACCTCGCATCTAGAGGCATTAGCGTGAGTGACTTAGCAGGTAATGATCTTTGGTGGACCGGACCAGGGTGGCTGAAAATCAGGGACACCGAGTTCATTAGAATTGCTACTATCCCAAAGACTGAATTAGAGACAAAAAAGTCGTTCCATGCTATTGTAGAAGCACCACCAATCTGGAAAAGATTTTCATCAATAAATAAAATGAATGCCGAAGAGTTGTACGTAGGAAAGATAAAAAAACAGATTTCTTGACTGTAGAAGAACTGAGAGCCATAGAAAATGAATGCATTAAATACTATCAAAGTCTTTTATTTAAGCAAGAAATTGAAGATCTTAAAAAACATGGAAAGGTTAAACAAAGGAGCACTATCATCAGCCTTACACATTACTTAGATGAGTACGGTATTTTAAGAGTTGTTGGGCGACTAAATAAAGCCGATCTAACAGAAGCTGAGAAGCATCCGATTATTGTACCTCGTAAACAGCATATTACAAAGCTGATCATATCGGATGCTCACACCCAAACCTTCCATGGCACTATTCAGCAAACCATGGCATGCATAAGAACTAAGTTCTGGATTCCAGGACTCAGGTCAGCTGTTAGAAAGTTCACAAGAACGTGCATAGTCTGCATAAAGCATGCAGCTGCAACTAAGCAACAACTGATGGGTCAGTTGCCCACTTCAAGAGTCACAAGGCAGCGCGCATTCTACCACAGTGGCGTGGACTACGCTGGTCCTGTATATTTAAGAACGTCAAAGGGTCGAGGCCAAAAGTCCACGAAGGGATATATATGTTTATTCGTCTGTATGTGCACACGTGCCATCCATCTCGAAGCTGTGACTGATCTCATGACGCAAGCATTCATAGCAGCATTTCGGAGATTTGTTGCTCGAAGAGGACATTGTGCACACATATGGAGCGATAACGGCACCAATTTCGTTGGTGCTAGTAAAGAGTTACAGGAAATGTTCTCCAAAAGCACTAAGAACTTGACTAATGAAATTGCGGAGGGACTGGCTAACGAAGGTACGACTTGGCACTTCATCCCTCCAAAGGCCCCCAACTTCGGTGGATTATGGGAAGCCGGGGTTCGTTCAGCAAAACGGCACCTTGTAAGAGTCAACGGGACAAGTAAACTAACCTACGAAGAAATGTCAACCTTACTTTCACAAGTGGAAGCGTGTCTTAATTCTCGTCCACTCTGTCAATTATACTCGAAACTGTAATTAGATTCCAAAATCCTAACCTCAACCGACGCACATTTGCTGTGATTACTGCATTTTGGTTTAAGTGTAGGTATTTTTATCAATTAAACTGACCCTAATATTACTGGTTACACGAGTTCTCATTGATATGTTTATGAAATAATATTTTAATAAAGAAATAATCAAGATGGGAACTGTCAGATTTTGGAATCTAATTAGATTTTCAAGTATAGACGAATCGTGCGATACACTCAACCCACTCACCCCAGGACATTTCCTCATGGTGAGCCGGTGATCAGTTTCCTGACATAAATTATGAATCCGCAAATGTAAATCTATTAACTCGTTGGCAACTCGTACAGGCTCAAACGCAAGCTTTTTGGACGAGATGGAAGGCGGAATACCTTAACACACTTCAGCAGAGGCGCAAATGGCATGAGATTGTCTCGGCGCCCGTGGTTGGAGATATTGTCATTATCAAGGAGGATGATCTTCCACCAGCTAAATGGCTTTTGGGTAAGATTACAGAATTACACCCCGGAACAGACAACTTAGTACGTGTTGTTTCGGTAAAATGTAAAATTGACAATATCTTGAAACGTCCTCTGTCAAAATTAATATTGCTGCCACAGGACGCAGATGTGTGAATTTGGTTGGTTAATTACTCACGGTGGGCGGTTGGCTTCATTTTTTATTGTTTTCCTGTTAGCATTTGTAGTTAAGAACCACCCTTAAAAGTATTTATATTATTTAGTTAAACCAGTACGCATTAGCTCGCTGGATAAAAATCGCAAGTTATTTTGGCAACTTGCCATGTTTGTTACGGTGTACATTTAACGTCTTAAAGTCAAATAAGAAGTTTTGTAATCTAGTGTATTCATTAGTTAAGTAATAGTACCAGCATATTTATAAAATGCATCGTGGTATAATAATAATATGTGCAGCTCAAGCACTTTGTATAAATAATGCTCACTTAGGAAATATTTAGTATTGGTGAATTTTAAGTTAGAACTTGGTCTAAGCAAATTTATCTACACGCATGTCTTATAAAATTAGTAATTTAGATAGTTTCATTTCTAAATTTAAAGATAAATTACGTATGTAAAATTGTTCTCATTTAGCATTGATGTCATCTACATATTTCAACATAGCTACATTTGTAATCACAACATACAGTCCATTTAAGTCATAATAAGCATACTATGTTGATAGGGATAAACATCAAATGTTTATGATAGTGTTAAGGCTAATAATAATTGGACCAAACGTTTAACTCTTTAAAAGAAGGTAGATATTTACTCGCGCTAAAAATAGTCTGCGGCTCTGCGCCGCGTAGCAGTGTTTGTTTGGTCTGGCGTCCTTGCGCCTCTGATTAGTTACGTATGTTATAGTTTAGTGTTTAAGTTAACTTGGTGCATTAGATTTGTGTTTATTAAGTGTTTTTGATAAACTATAAACAATGGTTGTAAGGAACAGTACCGTAATTTTATTTATTACGTTTAATTAGAACTTTCTTAATCTCTTAATTTAAGTTGCAATAAGTAAATTTTAGTGCCCCTCCTATATAAAACCTGTTAGTTTTGGTGGGCGGTATGTCGCGTCTTATGCAGCTGCTATAGATACTTAGCTATAGTTGTATGTGTTCTAACCATAATTTAGTAGCATTAAACCACACTTTCAAGCAAGACGTGTTTTCTTCAAAATAATCACCTGCAGAGGAAAGTAAACCTTATTCCCGTAGAAACATGGTCCATCGACCGAGGATCATTGACAGTGACCTATAAATTAAATCGTAATTGGTCAGATTCAATGGTCCTTTCATGGCTACAGTCCCAACCAAATAGATGGCAAACATTCGTTGGTAACTGTGTATCGGAAATAATTCAGCAGATTGATAACGACAGATGGAGACACGTGCAGTCTGCTGAGAACCCGGCTGACCTCGCATCTAGAGGCATTAGCGTGAGTGACTTAGCAGGTAATGATCTTTGGTGGACCGGACCAGGGTGGCTGAAAATCAGGGACACCGAGTTCATTAGAATTGCTACTATCCCAAAGACTGAATTAGAGACAAAAAAGTCGTTCCATGCTATTGTAGAAGCACCACCAATCTGGGAAAGATTTTCATCAATAAATAAAATGAAAAGAGTACTAGCCCGCTGCCGAAGAGTTGTACGTAGGAAAGATAAAAAAACCAGATTTCTTGACTGTAGAAGAACTGAGAGCCATAGAAAATGAATGCATTAAATACTATCAAAGTCTTTTATTTAAGCAAGAAATTGAAGATCTTAAAAAACATGGAAAGGTTAAACAAAGGAGCACTATCATCAGCCTTACACATTACTTAGATGAGTACGGTATTTTAAGAGTTGTTGGGCGACTAAATAAAGCCGATCTAACAGAAGCTGAGAAGCATCCGATTATTATACCTCGTAAACAGCATATTACAAGGCTGATCATATCGGATGCTCACACCCAAACCTTCCATGGCACTATTCAGCAAACCATGGCATGCATAAGAACTAAGTTCTGGATTCCAGGACTCAGGTCAGCTGTTAGAAAGTTCACAAGAACGTGCATAGTCTGCATAAAGCATGCAGCTGCAACTAAGCAACAACTGATGGGTCAGTTGCCCACTTCAAGAGTCACAAGGCAGCGCGCATTCTACCACAGTGGCGTGGACTACGCTGGTCCTGTATATTTAAGAACGTCAAAGGGTCGAGGCCAAAAGTCCACGAAGGGATATATATGTTTATTCGTCTGTATGTGCACACGTGCCATCCATCTCGAAGCTGTGACTGATCTCATGACGCAAGCATTCATAGCAGCATTTCGGAGATTTGTTGCTCGAAGAGGACATTGTGCACACATATGGAGCGATAACGGCACCAATTTCGTTGGTGCTAGTAAAGAGTTACAGGAAATGTTCTCCAAAAGCACTAAGAACTTGACTAATGAAATTGCGGAGGGACTGGCTAACGAAGGTACGACTTGGCACTTCATCCCTCCAAAGGCCCCCAACTTCGGTGGATTATGGGAAGCCGGGGTTCGTTCAGCAAAACGGCACCTTGTAAGAGTCAACGGGACAAGTAAACTAACCTACGAAGAAATGTCAACCTTACTTTCACAAGTGGAAGCGTGTCTTAATTCTCGTCCACTCTGTCAATTATACTCGAAACTGTAATTAGATTCCAAAATCCTAACCTCAACCGACGCACATTTGCTGTGATTACTGCATTTTGGTTTAAGTGTAGGTATTTTTATCAATTAAACTGACCCTAATATTACTGGTTACACGAGTTCTCATTGATATGTTTATGAAATAATATTTTAATAAAGAAATAATCAAGATGGGAACTGTCAGATTTTGGAATCTAATTAGATTTTCAAGTATAGACGAATCGTGCGATACACTCAACCCACTCACTCCAGGACATTTCCTCATGGTGAGCCGGTGATCAGTTTCCTGACATAAATTATGAATCCGCAAATGTAAATCTATTAACTCGTTGGCAACTCGTACAGGCTCAAACGCAAGCTTTTTGGACGAGATGGAAGGCGGAATACCTTAACACACTTCAGCAGAGGCGCAAATGGCATGAGATTGTCTCGGCGCCCGTGGTTGGAGATATTGTCATTATCAAGGAGGATGATCTTCCACCAGCTAAATGGCTTTTGGGTAAGATTACAGAATTACACCCCGGAACAGACAACTTAGTACGTGTCGGTAAAATGTAAAATTGACAATATCTTGAAACGTCCTCTGTCAAAATTAATATTGCTGCCACAGGACGCAGATGTGTGAATTTGGTTGGTTAATTACTCACGGTGGGCGGTTGGCTTCATTTTTTATTGTTTTCCTGTTAGCATTTGTAGTTAAGAACCACCCTTAAAAGTATTTATATTATTTAGTTAAACCAGTACGCATTAGCTCGCTGGATAAAAATCGCAAGTTATTTTGGCAACTTGCCATGTTTGTTACGGTGTACATTTAACGTCTTAAAGTCAAATAAGAAGTTTTGTAATCTAGTGTATTCATTAGTTAAGTAATAGTACCAGCATATTTATAAAATGCATCGTGGTATAATAATAATATGTGCAGCTCAAGCACTTTGTATAAATAATGCTCACTTAGGAAATATTTAGTATTGGTGAATTTTAAGTTAGAACTTGGTCTAAGCAAATTTATCTACACGCATGTCTTATAAAATTAGTAATTTAGATAGTTTCATTTCTAAATTTAAAGATAAATTACGTATGTAAAATTGTTCTCATTTAGCATTGATGTCATCTACATATTTCAACATAGCTACATTTGTAATCACAACATACAGTCCATTTAAGTCATAATAAGCATACTATGTTGATAGGGATAAACATCAAATGTTTATGATAGTGTTAAGGCTAATAATAATTGGACCAAACGTTTAACTCTTTAAAAGAAGGTAGATATTTACTTGCGCTAAAAATAGTCTGCGGCTCTTCGCCGCGTAGCAGTGTTTGTTTGGTCTGGCGTCCTTGCGCCTCTGATTAGTTACGTATGTTGGTGCATTAGATTTGTGTTTATTAAGTGTTTTTGATAAACTATAAACAATGGTTGTAAGGAACAGTACCGTAAGTTTATTTATTACGTTTAATTAGAACTTTCTTAATCTCTTAATTTAAGTTGCAATAAGTAAATTTTAGTGCCCCTCCTATATAAAACCTGTTAGTTTTGGTGGGCGGTATGTCGCGTCTTATGCAGCTCCTATAGATACTTAGCTATAGTTGTATGTGTTCTAACCATAATTTAGTAGCATTAAACCACACTTTCAAGCAAGACGTGTTTTCTTCAAAATAATCACCTGCAGAGGAAAGTAAACCTTATTCCCGTAGAAACACTATCTTCAGCAGGGTAGGCTGTGCACCGTCTGTCAGCAGCCAGTTAGTCTCAAAAAATATTATAAATATTATAAGATAATTATATGAATACGACGAAGCAGCAAGAATCAGCAAACGATGCGATGCGAACAATTTATTGATGAAATATTGATATCGGAAAAAAATATCCATAAGGCGACGGATAGGCTAACATCTTTTCATTACCTTCTTACTCTATTACTCTTAACGTGTCTATTAAATGCATACAGCAAGTAACAGAGAATATCTATGTCGAGCCATAACCGGACGGGGATCATGAAGCAGTCTGAACCAGTGAACAACCGGCCTCAAGAGTGCATGTGCTAATGCTTAAACTCCAACCGCTCGAGTTGTTTCGTATTAAGGCGACGACATCCTCTTCACATCTGTATATGTTGCGGTCCCTGAAGATTAGTTTGTCGGCAGGCGGGCGCGCGGGGCGCGGATGGTGCGGCGCGGCTGGCGCGCGCTGCTGGCGCTGCTGGCGCTGGGCCTGCCGCGACCCCCCGCCGCGCCGCTGCCCGCGCGCTCCGCCGCGGCCTGCGCCGCCGCGCCGCTCTGCTCCTGCGCTGGAGACTACTTCACCTGCGACGCCGTGCCCTTCCACCGGTTCCCTGAGACCGGTACTGTGTCACTCACGGGAAAACTTGATCCAATCGTGACGGCTCGGTCACTGAGACGCGTCAGGCCGCACGCCGCTTAAGCTTTTTTTCTACAGTATAACTGGCTAACTCTGATGATTTAATTTTCCTCACAGATAACTTAAAATAAAAGTTATTTGTAAAGAAAATCTATTCCTTGGAGATAATTAGTTATCTCTGACAATTTTATTTCCCTGACAGATATTCAAATGTTACCTTTAAGATCAAAATCAAACAGACACAAACAGAAACAGAAAATAAAGTGTCCTTACCGATAACTGTTAAAGAGAACAGCAACCTGTGAGAAAAACGAAATCCTCGAATAGATCTCCTTTACAAATAACTGTTATTTTTAACAGTTATCTGTGAAGAAAATAAATACCTCAGAGACACCAGTTATGCTGTAGAAAAAAATACATACATACATACATACCTTCAGCCTGTAATCACAGAGTGGGCTAGGCTATATAAGTTATCTGACCACGGTTGCCTCCAAAGAACAAGGGGCGATGTGATTGAATTGGTTGCACAAAGCGTCTGTCCTTTATTAACGCCTCTGCTCAAGTCTTCATTGAAATTACACACTCCTAATCGAACAACCTAGTGTTTACATGTCTTTGTGAGATTTGTATTAAATATCGTAACGCAAACATTTTCATGTAAAATGTTGCCAACACGACCATACAGCTCGCACTTTCAAAAGTTATCAGATGTCACGTAGATCCCAGCTGATAACTCTACGCGCGCTCACTCTACAAGCTCTAACATCACAAACTCTACACCTTAGTCAAAATATGCGGCTTTGCCGTTTCGTTACTAGTAAAACTATTGTATAACAAAAAAGTAACGAACAGTGAATAAATTTTTCCCCTTACGCCCATGCGACGGTAGCAAAACGCAGATTGGCCTTCAAGATTGGATTAAATCAAAACTGGTTAAAAAACTCTCATATTTGTTATGTTAGAAATGGCTTACTTCAAATATCATTAATGCAGAATGCAGGTTCTGCCGATTTAACCTCTCATCGCTATGCTTTGCTAGTTCTGCTAGAGCGTGTCCACGTGTGTGTGTGTGCTGCAGAGGCGGGCGTGCGGCACGTGTCGGTGTGGGGCGCGCGGCTGGGCGCGCTCGAGGAGGCGGCGCTGGACGCGCGCGCGCTTCTCACGCTGGTGCTCGTGGGCTGCCGGCTCGACGCGCTGCACCCCGCCGCGCTCGCGTCGGTACCACCACCATCCTCACTGTACTTACAGTAATTAAATGTTTCGCGTCTAAATTAATGCTAGGTCGTTTTCAAATCCAATACTCTTATGCTGGCAGTTCGATGAGGTCGTCACTGGCATCGCTCGACCTGGGGCACAACGAATTCACTGAAGTGCCGCTCGAGGCGCTGCGAGATCTGAAGGTCTTGAATTGGCTCAATTTACAAAAGTGAGTACCGGACTGCGACCCCTCGAGTTCGTCTGTTGCCGACCTGACAAAACCATGAGTTCCTTTCTTTTCAGTAATTTCATCAGCGACCTCGACCCAGCCGCGGAATGGGGCGGTCTGGCCGAATCACTGACCAGCCTATCGCTCAGCAACAACCGGCTGACGACACTGCGCGCCGGCGCACTGGCGCCGCTGCGAGCGCTCGTGCAGCTGGAGCTTGATGGTAACCGGTTGCGCGAGCTGCATGCGGGCGCGCTGCCACGCAGTCTGGCACTGCTGCGGCTCTCTGACAACCTGCTGACGGCGCCGCCGTGCGCGCTGCTAGTCGAGCTTCCACGCCTGGCACACCTCGCGCTGCGCGACAACATGCTGCGTGCGGCCGCGTGCCCGCCGCCGGCGCTGGCCCGCGCGCACACGCTAGACCTCGCACACAACTCTCTCACCGACGACTTCCAGCTTGACTTCGGTCGACTACAGCTAAGGCACTTGTTCCTCGATCTCAACGACCTGACGACGTTGCCGGCGTTCGTGCTCGAGTGTGGACGATTAGAAAAGCTTTCGGTCTCCTACAACCGACTCTCATCGGTTCCAGAAATAGTGCTGGATGCGCTATCCCACGATTTGCATCAGCTGGACCTAGATCACAACGAGATGACCACCTTGCCGTTAGCTCTTCGTAATCTAACGCGTTTGCAGCGGCTCTCAGTTGCATACAACCAGCTAATGGAGGTGCCGGCTTTGCCACCTAAACTTTACTCGCTGTCGCTGGCGGGTAACATGCTAGCAGAGTTCCCGGCGGGGCTTGAGGGGCTGGCGCCGGACTCGCTGACGCACCTTGACCTGGGTTACAACCGCATCGCGCACGTCTCCGCGACCGCGTTCGGCGCGTGGGCGGGGGTGTTGGACACGCTCAGCTTGCGCGGCAACCGACTGGCGGCTCTGGGCAACGGTGCTTTCCCAGCGCTACCGCTGCGCGAGTTGGCGCTGAGCTTCAATGACCTGTTTACGCTGGAGGCGGGCGCGCTGGCGGCGCTGCGCGGGCTGGCCGTGCTGGAGCTGGCGGGCGCGCTGCCGGGCGGCGGGCTGCCGCGCGCGTTGTGGGCCGGCGGGCTGCCGCGCGTGCCACCCGCGCTCACCTGGCTAGCCCTTGACAACAACGATATCCACCGCATCGCCGCCGCTGACCTCCTCGCCCTGCCGCACCTGGAGTATCTCAACTTGGACTTCAACAAGATTGTTGCCTTCCCGAGCGACGCCGCCTGGGGCAATGGTTCGAGCGCGTTGAAAGAGCTCAGGCTAGCTTACAACTACATAAACTCGATTGACGGCGAGTTCCTGTCGATATTCACCGAGCTGCAGAGTGTCGACCTCTCGTACAACCGCATGAGGAATGTGACCGAGCAGTGTTTTTCGAATCTCAATAACCTTGTGTTTGTGAGCCTCGTGGGAAATGCAGTGGAGAACGTGGCCGTGGGCGCTTTTCGCGCGCTGCCGCGGCTGCAGGCGCTCGAGCTGCAGCACAACCGCCTGGCGCGGCTCGCCACTGACGCGTTCCAGCACGTCGCCAGCGACGACACCAACTTCTCGGTCAACGTGAGCCACAACCAGATTTCGATGCTGGAAGGAGGCGGCAGCGCTCCTATCAGCGTGCTCGACCTGTCGTACAACGCGCTCGAGAGTCTGCCTGCCGCCTTCTTCGATGGCATCGCTGCACACTTGCGTCGTTTGTTGCTAGCGCACAACCGACTGGCCGCGTTGGATGAGCTCGGTGCGCGCGCGCTGCCCCGCCTGGCTGTGCTTAGCCTGCGGGCCAACGCACTGGAGGGCTTGCGGCGGCGCGCGCTGGCCGCCACGCCGGCGCTGCAGGAGCTGGACCTGGCACAAAACCGCCTCAGTGCGCTGGCGCCGGACCAGTTCCGCGCCCTGCGGCGCCTGCGCACACTCCGCCTTGCCGGCAACCAGCTACGCGCACTGCCACCCGGCGCGCTGGCAGGTACACTGCTGGAGGCGCTTGACCTGCGTGACAATCAGCTGGTTTCGCTACCTGTCGCCGCGGTAGCCCGAGTGGGCTTTACGCTGCGTCGCCTCGAGTTGGCTGGAAATGCCTTCGGGCGGCTGGATGTCGCTGCCTTAGCTGGCGTCGGGTTTCTTCGCGAACTGGGCCTGGCGCGCACGGCATTGCGCGTGCTGCCCGACGCCGCGCTGGCCGGGCTAGGCCACCTGCGTCGTTTAGACCTCTCACAAAACATGCTCACAGCTAACTACCGCGAGTTGTTGCACCCGGTACCGCGTCTGCGCTGGCTCACGCTGGCCGCTGCCGGGCTGCGCGCGGTGCCGGCGCTGCCCCTTCCTTCGCTCCGCGAACTCGATCTCAGCGGAAACGCGATCGCCGCGTGCCGCGATTCAGACATGCGCGCGCTTGCCGAACTGCGGGCACTTAACTTGTCACACAACCGGCTCACGTCACTGCAGCCGGCGCTGTGGGCGGCGCTGCCGAACCTTGCCGTCCTGGACGTCTCTAACAACCCCCTGGTGCGCGTGCAGAGCGGGGCATTCGAGGGTCTTCCGCGGCTGCTGCGGCTGCAGATGCACGGGCTGCACGCGCTGGACGCGGTGGACCCGCGCGCGCTGCGGCCGCTGCGGGCCCTGCGCGCGCTCGAGCTGGACGCGGGGCGGGGCGGGGCGCCGGGAGCGGCGCTCGCGGCGGCGCCCCAGCTGCAGGCGCTGACGCTGCACGCCCGGGACGCGACGCTGGACGGGCAGCTGGCGGGGCTGGACGCGGCCAAGCTGCGCGTGGCGGAGCTGCGCGGCGCGGCGCTGCGCGAGGTGTCGGCGCGCGCGCTGTCGCCGCTGGGCCGCGCGCGCGCGCTGACGCTGCGGCTGCGCGACACGCGCGTGGCGGCGCTGCCCGCGGGGCTGGCGGCGCGGCTGGCGCACGTGCCGCAGCTGGCGCTGGAGCTCAGCGGCAACGCGCTGGCGGCGCTCGCGCCCGCCGCGCTCTACCCCAACCTCACCGGCTGGAACCGGCACGCCACCAAACTGCTTTCGGGTGGGTCTGCTTTACCTATATGTATTTGAACCGAATTTTTTATTTGTATACTGATTGAGTGGTACCTACATCACGTTTTTTCAATAGATACACATAATTATACACATTCATAAATTTACGACGAAAATTACGCATTCTCCTTTTATAATATTTATTTTATTTATATATTTATGATTTATTGGATATCCAACAGCTTACAAAACAAGATAGAAACTTGATCACATAATAAAAAGATTATCACCGAATTAACGTCCCTGTTTAGACAAACTATTTAAAAACTACTTATCTTATCAAAAATAGCAGATGTGTGATTCATTAAGTAGGTCGCACGGGCACCTTTACACGTCAACAACGTACCGTCTATATTACTTAACACATGTAATAACTACTCGAATGTTAAGAGCATTGCGAAGCGCCGCTAAATCGCGTAGCTATAAAAAAAAAACATTTTAGCTCCGGCTGTTAACGTTTCTCACCCCCTAAATCAAGACCGATTTCCACAATTTTTGAATATGTTATAGTTATTAGTAGGGTAAAATTGGGGGACCTGGATACGTACCGAGGTATCCAAGCCCCCCCAATCTTACCAGTGATCAAGTTTTCATCATTTCATCTATTAATTCTTCTTTTCATCAATTAATCTATTACCAGTGATCAAGTTTTTATCAATTCATCTATTAATTCTTCTTTTCATCAATTAATCTATTAATTCTACTTGTTCTTCTCTTTAAGATCAGGTATCCAAGTCCCCAATCTTACCCATGAATACTAAAATAGATCAAGTTTTCATCATTTCATCTACCTATTAATCGACGTATCCACGCCCCTATTAATTCTAATAATTAATTCACCAATCTATTAATTCTACTTTTCTTTTCTTTAAGATGTTGATCAGGGTCTGCCTATATATTCAAAGGTCGTTGATTAGAACTAATCGAAGATGTGGTACGAACTTCAATGATTACTGTTGGATGTTGATGTGATAAATATGGTATTTACTTATATAACGCGGAGGGAAAAAACAAAACGAACAAATCACTGTCATACATTTATTTAAATCACTTTAACAAACCAGTTATTTATAGTGTATAGGCCTTAGATAAGTATAAGTACACAATTTAAAACATAAATAAAAATTAAAAAGTACAAATGTTGATCGATAAATCAATAAAATATTATTGATTTATCTACCTTTCTCCATTGAAACTTTGAGTATTTAGAAACAGATAAACATGTAACAGAAAACTAATCATAATTGTCTATATTAAAAAATAAAACATTGCTATCTTTGCACCACTTTTTTAAGCAAGTAACATTTTTGTAAGCACATATATTATCATGATAAATACAAGTTTGTACATCATACGATGTTGCATACCTTTCATAAAGAGAAACAAAATTAGGACAGCTAATATCTTCTAAATTATGAACAATCTCAGTACCTAAAATTTCTTTTAACCAATTCACTTTTTCATACCCTTTTGTATGAATACATTTGTTTTTACAGTAATCAGATATTAAGAACTTATAATCGCAGTAAGGTACATAACCTTCATTCCACAGTATTCCCCTGTTCCTTTCTATCCATCCTACTTGTTTACGTTCTTTCTTAGTTAAATAATAAAACGGATATGGGGGTTTAATCAACAATACCAGGACATGTTTATCACTTAAAATAGCTATTTCTTTTGGTATAAGCTTGTTCTTTTCATCTTTAAAACCTTGGACATCGATGATAACATTCATGTCAGTTTCCGCACTATGTTACTCAACGGTTTATACTCAATAAGGCGATCGTTTATGATAAGGCAATAAGCTGTAGTATTCTCTGGGATATCTTGTGAAGACTCTACTTCTAGACGAACATCAACTGGTCCAGTTTTTAGCGTATCGTTTTGTCTTGAACAATCAATAACAAATAATGGAGCCTTTTCTCCAAATGTCTTCAAATCAAGCAACGGATCAATGTCGGCTTTGTAATACGACTGACGAAAATTAGCATACATCTCATATAATATACTGTACTTAGCTTCATCAAATTTCAAGTTTAATGAATCATATGGAAAATATTGTGAATTTAAAAACAATTTCACATTTGTTATATTACAATGATCAAACAAAGTCGAATTTTTTGTTTGATTTAATTTTCTATTTGTTTGAAATCCCAATATAACAAATCTAGGTTTCTCCAACTGAGAAGCAGTTTTAACTGACCACGAATGTTTGGTTGTTTGAGGTACTAATGGATATTCATATAAATCCCAATTTCTAAAGGCAACTTGTATAGCTCTATCTTTTTCCAAATGCTTTAGCAGTAATAACCTGTTGCGATCAGAAACTTTAATATGCGGTATACGCCACTGAACCTTTTGTACGTCTATTATGACGGTATCACCTTTATCCATACACACACTGTTTGAAACAGAACTACTTCTATGCAGTATAAGTTCATGTCTACAATTTATAAGTATTTTATTATAGTCTTCTGCGAATCCTAGGACTTTATTCAATGGGAGAATAAAAGAGAAATGAATTTTTTTGCTTTGGGTTCCGCTCAGGTTCCACCCCCACAAGGCCGCATTTTTGCTTTCTCCTCCGTTCATCGAGATATAAGACTTCATAGTTGTAGTTATTCCAGCATTTTTTATATGATCTATTTCAACACCATTTAATTCGTATCTGATATTTTGAAATAAAAACAAAATCGGGTTGTTCGTCAACTTAACTTCTTTATCTATATGTTTTCCTGTTGCATCGAGAGAGGACGCAGTGATATACCCCTCAATGTAAATGGAGCTAGCAGACGGTAGTACATATACGTCTTGCTGATGAATAGGGATTCTGATTTCATCATTTTCTTTGAAGCTGTTAGTATAGGGATTGTAAGTATGAATTTCATAGCTTTCAATCGAATTATCGTGCTGTGGCAAGTCAGTGATTTGAAGCATTTTATATTTTAAATCCAAGAGAACGTAGAAATGTTTTATTAATTTTGGTAATCACTCTAGTTGATTTTAAACGTCTTCTACCTTTCGATATCGGGGGTGAAGTATTTAGTTTTCTTGTCTGAGCAGGGATTTTATTGAAAACAATCATTCTAGGTCAAGCAATCACCGACTTAAACATGTACATGCTAATAAGATCACCGATGGTGTAAGAATGTTAACTAATTAGAAGTATCTCGATATTTATTTGGTTTAATAAATCTGATTAGCGAAATGTATTTTATTTACGTACGTAGTTCCTTGTTTTCCAAAATGAACTTAAGAATTTTAAACATAAATGACCGCAATTGTATATGCTATTACCCTGTAAGTTTTGATAATTGTAATTAATTTTCGATCCCATATATTTAATAAATTCCTTTGGAGGTTTCAAGTTACCATAACTATCAAAGTATTCAATATAATCATATATTTTTGCATAGGCTACCCAATGACTACCACTAGATGATGAAGAATCTAAATTTATAATCCCACATTCGATTGGTAGTGGTGATTCTGGTAATTCATCTCTCATAAATACATTACGAAAATGAGGTATATTTTTCGCGTGATTTATAATGTCGATGTTAGTTAACGCTCTTTTAGGTAGCCGACTGATTAGTTTTTTGTGTTCGTAACATAAATCCCTACACCATTCTTGTACGGCTTAAGATGCAGTCCTCTTCCAATACACAGTCCTTTCATGTTCTCGTTTTGTTCCTTTACTTGTGCTAGTTGTTTTTTAGCCGATTTATATTCATTGACAGCTTTCGTGATTCCTGCAATGCCACCCGATAAAGTGCCGCTGGCAGACAATCCAGCAAATATAGGTATTAACGGGAGAAAGCCACCAGTTTTAGGTACAGGTATCACTCGCGGTATTTTAATAGGTAAATCTGACGCGAACTCTCTAGCTGCTTCGTATGCTAACTCTGTTAGCATTTTCTTACATTTAGGTTTTAGGTTACGAATGTGTTTTTTTGTATGTGAGACAATATTATTAAATGTTTTCTTTAAACCAGCACCAGTTTTGAACTTCAATAATGTTGGTGTTTTATTCTTCACTTTATGAATATCATGACATTGTCGTTTGCTCCTCATGATATAATAATTTAGTTTAATGTAAGGATTTCAATAAAATTTCGAGTGTAAAAGTCCGTATCGTTTAAAGATTAACTTTCAAATGAGCACAACGTGAGAAATATATCTTTAAATACATTCATTAGTGTCACTAAAATATCTACAAACAATTTGTCTTTTCTAGCCAAACAAAACAAATAACAAGTCAAACAACGATGTGTTAAATGAAACTGTATGATAATAATAACAATAATATATATTATAAGAAATAAAGACGCATCACATTATCACAGGAAACCATACATATTGGACATTTCGGTTTTTTTATTGATAACGCACATTTAGCGCATGCAACGACATGACCGCACGGTACAAACGCGACATCACATGCCTTGACGTAACATATTTTACACACTTGTACTACGTCACTATTCACCACCTCCTCCTTTGGCCGGGAGACAGGTTGCTCTAAGAAAGAAACAGTGTTCACTTTCTCCTTGACGTAGTCTCTACCCTTCACCAGTTTGACGTACGCACATCGTTCAAACCAGCGTGCGTGCTGCTCCCACGGCTCATCACCCTTCTCCCAATCCTTTAGACCACCATCACAATGATAACATTTGGTTTGATCTCCGCACCCAGTATAATAGAAACCGGCTTCTGCTAACTCTTCAGGTCTTTGTGTCATACTACAAGGCCAATCTTTAAATGTTTTCAACCGTGCCGCTTCCGTTGCATATTTAGGGTGTGCAGGACGCTGTAGACTCATGGTGGTGGAAGGAGACATGTTCGCACGATCGTTTTCTCCTTTCATTAAGTTACTATGTGTTTGCGGTGACACTGACCTTTCCTATACTCGTATCAATAAATAGTACGAATGTTATTAATCACCACAAAGTTAAATAAATCTTACCAAACAGCAGTACAAAGCTGTTTAAATCTCATTGAGAAATCAATATCGGTTGTAAAAGTCTGTACTGTTTTAATATTAACTTTCAAATGAGCACAACGTAAGAAATATATCTTTTAAATACTTTTGTGCCAGTAAGAATATCTATAAACGATTTGTCTTTTCTATCCAGCTGTTCTCGCTTGTAGGTAGTCCTAGCCACTTCACATATACTTTATTCCCCCTGCTTTTTATTACTTTTTCAACCAGATATACGTCAGGATGTAAAGTTTTTTGAATTTCTTGTCCATAAAATGTAGCACAGGTGTACATCGTTTTTGAATTTATTTTTGATATAGTCGTAATGAAACTGATATAGGTGTTGTTTGGCAAGCTCTAAAACTGTGAATCCGATATAAATTGGCCTGTCTAAGACAATTTTTTCATGGTTTAACTGTATTCCTACAAAGTTTTCTGAAAATATAGTTACACTTTTAAAGTTAGGTTTGGAGATCAATTTTTCAGCTGTAAGATGTTTATTTGTTACATTTTCATTGTCTTTCCATTTAGTTACCAATTTTACATCGATTTGGTTACGATTATTTTGCAGAGTCTTTCCGAAAATTGCGTTATTGGATAATTTAAAATGGTTCTTTTCATATTCAGTTTTAGCTGCTTGACGAAGGGTTGTATTTAAGTCAATGTATTTTTTCAAATAATTTTCTTGCCTAAAACTAAGAATGCGGTGAATTTTATTTAAAACTAGACCATGTTTCAAACAATCTTTTAAGTGGGTGTAGTGAATAATGTAGTTAAATTTATCATAAAGATTTGCTATTAGCTTTGCACATTTACCACCGGGGGGGATGAACTTTTCTGCAGCGAACGGTAAGTCATTGTGTTTACTATGCAAATGATCAGGGTATGCCAGGTCTACCTCCAAAATATAGCCGTAGTCATTGTTAGCTGGAATACTCAACACATCAATTGTTTCAATTTCATTTTGACTCAAAAATTTGAACTCTGATATAGGAAAGCGTTGCATCATAGCGTAACCATACAAGTTATTACAGTCAAGATAAATCAAATAACTAGACGGTTCAGCATCATTGAAATCGGACATATATTTATTATTTGCTTTGGCGTGTCGAAGGGAGCACTGTGCTAACCCCCCGCGTATTCCTTTTTCTAACATTTGATATATCTCTAAGTCACTTATTAACTCTAATTCAACCTGCGTATACAGAAGCATTGCATCCCAACTTAAACTTGGGGAAGTGATGTAATACGCAGGATCTAGATTATAATAATGCAAACTAGTCATCCTAAACTTTTCGAAAATGTCACATAATAATAATACGTCACTTTTTAAATATAAGTCGGTATATTCACCAAGTGATTTTATATTAAAGACATTCCATATTGTTCGCGCACGTTCGTATTCAGCTTCAGTGATATGACTATCGTTCAAACTGTTGTAGAAACAAGATTTTAGAGGAAGTTCGGTTTCGGAAAATTTGAAACAGCTATTCATGTAATCATACGGGTAGACACCTTTTTTATACAATAATTCACGTTGATTTTTATCAGGAAACTCTCGTGATAAATTAACAAAATCGTTTTCCGATAAACTTTTGCTTAACGCATCCAGACTTGAACTCATAAACTGATACGAATCAATGAATTTAATTTGAATAGAACGAGAGTTGGTATCAGTTTTTATGTATTTTGTTATAGAAAGGTACTTTTCTTTAGTTTGAGGAATAATTTTAACGGAACCTTCTTGTTTTACTAATTCCTCAATAAATAAGTGAGAATCGTAACCTGATAAGTTATGAAAAACAACAGGTATGAATGGACATACTTTATGCATTAAGTTACAATGAGAGTGCGCCGGCCCTCTGTACAAGGATGTAACATGATCATGATCTCGCACCTTGTCACCGAACAGATGTTGTTTACATATATGGCAATATGTTGCGTTTTGATAAGATGATTCTTGTTCAGCAGTTAATGGAGTCATAGGTTTAACATTAGATAATATTTTATGTAATCGTTTTACATCCTTTATTATTCTCTTGACAAAAATTTCAACACAGTCTTCACCTCGATATGTCACAAATTTATTTAATTGATCATCATACGAGCAACATATATAATAAGCAAAACATGACGGGCGGTGTTTTTTCAAAATTTTAGTGTTTTCAGATATGTTTTCGGTGTGGTTACTCAGGAGGCATTCAAAATCTGCGTAAATAATGAAGTTGAGTTTCTGTTGTCTTTCATAATGCTCGAATTTTAAAACAGAATTTATTTTAGGCAAAGTAACTAACACGTCACTACAATCATGAGATCTATATTTTGTTTCATCATTATAAAATTGTAAACATGTCTCACATAAATATATCTTACCTTTGTGGTGCGAAACTTGCCGTCGAACTAACCTTACAAGATCTTTTATTAAACAGTAATGTGCTTTTCCCCCCCTTTCAATATATAGTAAATTAATGTGATTAATTTCTCTTTTTTTTGTCTTGTATAGAGGTCCGGTAACTTTTGATTTATTATCTAACCCATATATATTAACGCTTATATTCGGGTTATTTTTTTCAAAAAGTTCAATTTGTTTAGGCGAAGGTGGGAATGACATTCCTTCTGTGTTGAGAACGGAAGAATAATGTGGATATGAACTGACTTTACATACATTCCTTGTAGAAGGAAACAAACCGGCCATAATACTCCACAAGAAACAATGATTATCGCTATTCTGTATACTTATACAACTTTTCGAACTTCTGACTGCCGGAGGTAACGGAATATAAGAACCGCCTCGCAAAGGAGAATACTTGTTCATGTTAATTTCAATATGACTTATAGATAGGTACGTCCATCCAGATTCACGAAGTTCGAATTCGGTTAGTTTTTTTTTCAGAGTGTTACTTGTATTCAATAATAATTCATTAAAATCAGTGCTCTTGTAAACAGTTTCATATTTAGTGTTGAATGACTTTAGCTCCTGTTTGTCTGAGTGAGGTTGTATAAAGTACGCAAAGAATTCAAAGTTAACTTTAATACAAGTAAGGCTCTCTACTGATATATTGATAAGTTTTAGAAGATCTTTCTGACACTCATTAAAGAATATCTCTGGCGTGAAATAATCTACTTTCTGAGATGGATTTATACGATATGAAACAATTCTGTTTTTAAAAGCAGTAGCAATCATATAAATATTATCGAATTCTGTGTTCAGTAAGCAGTTTGACTTATGTAAATTAGTTTTTAAGTGAGATGAGTATTCCTTTCGAGACATTTCAATTTTACAGTTTTCACAATTCATTAATTCATATTCAGGTATTAAGGCTGATACAGGATGAACTGTAAAGAAAAGAAAAAAATTAAAGGGTTACAATCTACTCATTTATTTTATAAATCCTAGTAATAGTTGCAAGCGGTAGTTTAATAAGCTTTACACTTTAGTATTAACTGTTCTATAGTTAAACATTTTTTGAATACATCTTAACTATGGGTACAATAGAGAGGGTACAATTAAGAGCGAGCTCTATTTTAATAATAACTTCCGATAAAAGTAGGCGGGCAAGGCTTGAACTCCTTTCGCGTAGCTTTTATATACTCGGTTAACGCACGCCAGCCTTCCGTACTATCATCTGTTCTGTTTTTTAAGCTTATTATTGCGTGGCGCCATCGATTCATGGGAGGTACGCGCTCTATTTCATCGCATTTATAAACTTTTAATTCTACGTAATGAGAACCGAGTTTACAGTCGTTAGACTGGCGAGCAACTCCGTTTGCGATTCGTCGGTTTAGAAAAGATACGAGAGGAGTCATTTTTTTACCAGGTCTGAGGGCTTGCTCATCTACTTCGTCATCCTCAGAGTCGGTCCCGAACACATCGCGCGCAGACTCCTTTCTGCTAACGTCAGCGGGAGTAGTATGGCTCGCTGTAGTTGGAGTAATAATGCTGACTTTACTTTTCTTTCGCTTCGGCTGCTCCAGTTCACTGTTATGCGGCTCTTTGCTTCCATGTTTTCCCACCTTTTGTATTTTCAGGCTTTCACACCGTACTCCATCTTGAACAAATGAATAAACATTATGACTAGTGTTAATGTTATAACTTTTTGGATATCTTTTAAACTCTTTTCTTATAATGCTTACAAACTGCTTTAGATATTGCCAGGCTTCTGAGTCGGTGTTAGTTTTATTTTTTAATTTTAGGTCAAATAATATTTCATCTTCCTTGCACAATTTCAAAACGATGTAGTATGTTCCTTTTTTATGTTTATCGATCTGACGCGAAAATCCTTTCGGAATTTTGTTAGTGATGTAGGAATAAAGATGATTGTATTGTTCCTTACCACTATCGTCACTGTTTCGATCCTCCCCCTCGCTATCTGTCCCGAACAATTCATATGATAACGCTGGTTCGATGCGAGCGGGATTAATTCGCTTTTTCCCCTTTTCCGAAGTGCTGACCCGAGATGCTGAGTTCGAGCCGTGACCCCCCTCACGGATCACGGGTTTTTTACATTTTTTATGAGTATAATTCTTCTCATCCTCCTCCGTCCGAAGCGGTCTCTCTTGAACATGACTGGACCTGAAAAGGTAATTTTATTAAATTAATTTGATAATTGAACCCACAAGCAATCAGTAAAACAACTCAGATCGCAAGAACAAAACACAAATTTATTTTAAACTTTAACTATCTAAACATACGAGAGAATTGAATGGATGCATTCATTTCTCTACTATTGTCAAACTACACTAAGCTTGCGCTCAGAAAAAATAATCGTATTTTAATAGATGAAATATCTGATAGATGAATAGATGAATATTCGAATGGTACTTACATGATAGCAGATATGTTGACACTTATTGATGCACTTTAGTAACTTGAAGATCAGAAGACTTCGCTTGCCGATGACAATGTGTCTCAGTCTCATAATTCCCACTTTAAATATATGCGAGCGATAACCATTTTTGGAACGAAAAACACGCATTCAAATAAAAATCAAGCAGACTTGCACTTTTGCTGCTCCATACTTATCATGCACAATAGCTGTTGTCAGCGTTCTGTATCCCGATATAAAAGTAAAAATCTAAATATTTAATTACAACCTTATGTACTATGCAACAAGCACTATAAATAAGTGCAACCAAGAAATTAATCACTATCATGTTTTTTTGTCTCAACACGATTGGAATTCAGTCGGAAGTATACGCGGGCCGAACATTGAAATTAAACTTTATTATTTGTAAATATAGTTCAATTTAAAATGGCAGAAAAATCAGACCTTATAAGTCTCACACCGAAAAGCTAGAATTTAAATAGATAGGGAATCATCTTGCATTCGACACGTGCATAAACTTTCCTCTTATGGCATATACCATAAAGGATTAGAATGTTAGATCAATATCCAATATTAAGCTACTTTGAATTCTATCGACACCATTTTATTTATATATAAAGCTAAAAATTTCTGAAGGGATACCTATTGTAATAAATATTTTGAACGTACGTGGTTCTCTTGCAAAATGTCGGTAAGTTAAATTTAATTATAAATATCGGTACATATGTTTTCTGTTTATATATTACATGCTAACCGGTGTGTAAATTTCAGGATACGTCTGAGCATCTATTCAACTTTGTACCCTGCAATGCATCGCGACCTACATATGAACCAAGGCTCGGGTTAGATCGTAAACGAAAGCCAGAAAACACAACAATTTATTCGTATATCAAGAAACCTCATCAGAATAGAGCTGCTAAAGTGATTAAAATAGAAATTTATGACGGAGACAAAATAGAAGATAGTGAGCGAATATGCAAGTGTAATGCAGAATTGTGCCTGCAGTATGCGGTCAAAAGCGTTCCTCTAGACGGAATATATGAGTCAACACTTAACGTAATAGATAAAATAACGGAGTCTATATCATCTAATATTTGTAATCGCTACACAGTGTTGTAAAAATATGCATTTTACAGAATAAATATTAATCGAGTAACAATGTGTTTATTTATTTATCACGCCACTAACCCACCATTTTAAATTCGACTTATCCGACTCGCGTTGTTTTGGAAAGGTGAGACCGCTAATTAATTACCGGCGTCGATAACACTGTACGTCTCATAATTATGTTCACGTCGATGTATGAATCACTATCTATTTAATAACGCTTAATATAAAATGGAGCACTCATAATTGATGTATTGAATACATGAATACTGATTTAGATCTATTATAAATTTTGCCTAGCTCATAGGTATTACACTAGATGAAAACTTGATCTATTCAGTATTCAGAACATGAAAGAAGAACAAGTAGAATTAATAGATTAATTGATGAAAAGAAGAATTAATAGATGAAATGATGAAAACTTGATCACTGGTAAGATTGGGGGGGCTTGGATACCTCGGTACGTATCCAGGTCCCCCAATTTTACCCTACTAAAGAATTAGGTCTAGGACGAGGTTTAAGGAGTATTTTTGTGGAAAGCAAAAGGTACAGACATAGTTTTTCATGATATCTACAACATATTCAAGAATCGTAAACATCGGACTAGGTTTAAGGGGAGAGAAACGATTTCGCATTTTGTATGGAAATTTTGAGGTTCACAATCCTCTTAAGCACTCAACACTTTTCTTAATTCGAAATATACAATCCCTGAAAGTTTCATACAAAAGGGATTAAAGTCGCAATCAAATTCATTAATTATCAAAAGTGTCCATAAATATAATTATTGTCAAAAACTCAAACAGTTTTTTTAACATTTTACTTTGACTAGAGGTTCGGCGCCATGTAACTTTGACCTTGGTTTAACGCCAACAATAAATAAATGCCCGTAAACAGGTACTTATACAGGGTGTTACAAAAATGCCCGTAAAGCCGAAAGGGGGTTAAATGGTGCCTTATAACAAGTCCATTTACAATATTTGAGAACTGTACTATCACTGTATGACTTACCGCCAAAAAAATAAACTTTTTTTTTTCATTGATGTGCTAACCCTATTTCAGTAAAATTAAAGAGTAAACTACGCAGAATGTTTAAGTACATTTTTACCTAATTCGCGAAACGGTACAGAGATATAAACAAAATGAACAGAATTCGATTAGATACATATTACAAGTCGAGTTTTGGAAGATTTTAAACGAAGAAACCTAAAGTAACACTTACTTTTTCGTAATGAACGTCAAATTTACAGGAACGGCTCCAAGTGAGCTCCGCCTTGCTCAATGCACAACCTCCGATACAGTTCGCGAGCACGATTTAAATTACTATCTTCATGGCCTGCTCATAACATCATATCGTAATATTCTGAGTTAGAAAACATCGTCATTTTGGAAAAAAATATGGAAAAACACGGAACAATTGTAGAATATCGATAAGAAGATTTGAAATTGACAACATTTTTTTTCCCGTCTTGACGTTTTTTAAGTCAGTACTTTAAGCATAATGACATCATAGTATTATATTATATTATTATATTGAACCTTTGTGGATGAAAAACAGAAAAACCATTAAAGTTGACAATTATTAAAATTGGTAGGGTTTGTTAAATCATTCTCCCGAACTCATTATTTCTTTGTATTAAATTTTCCGTTCGCATTTCTCCCCGAACGCGAGATAACCTAATTTTATTTTTCACCATTTGATTTTATTACAGTCGCTTTTTTTGTTGTTCGACTTTTTTCCCAGTCGGTTTTTTTCCCGTTCGATTTCTATCTCAGTCGCACTTTTCCCAAAAGTATTTACATCGTAATTCGTAGGTAGGTTTAGGTTATGTTAGTTTTGCATCAGGCCCGGAGGGCCAAACCACCCAGAAATAGGAGCTCCGCGGTAGCGGAGCTCCGTCGACTCTGTATCTTCGACAAATTGGAACGGGAAAAACACGACCGTGAAAATATGGTGGTAGGAAAAGAAGCGACTGGATAAAACTCGCAAGCGGAAAAACACGACTGTGAATATAAACCGCCGCAGGAAAAAGGCGACTGGTAATATCGCGTTCGGGGAAAAATGCGAATGGAAAAATTACTACGAAGAAATAATGAGTTCGGGAGAATGATCTAACAAATCATTGGTAGGTAGGCCTGGCCTCTCTGTTAAATAATCTATTGCGACATGCCTTCCTGACCCGGCCAATAGAAGGAACACGTCGTAAATGAAATGTACTAAATCTTAAACCAAACTTAAAATAATAATGTCCGGCGTGACCTTTGGACAAAGAGTGGGTTTATATCATGGAGCTAAAGGAAACGAATTAGTAAGTTGAACACAATCTTTATTCCTACTCTTTCTGTAACATGTATAGATATACTTAATTTAATTGTAAACCTTGGTTTTGAGGCGACCAGACAATATAAACATTAAAAGCTCAGCAAAAGCATGGGTCGTGCTTAAACACTATGGTTCTTATGATAGGTTCACAATTATCTATGCTAAAGTTGGTTAGTCCCTAAGGAACCTAATGCCATCAATTCCAATATCCAATTTTTCTTTTATATCCTAATTCCCTAAAGTTTAATTAAATAATTAATTCACAGACCTCAATCTGAAGTAACCTTACTGCAAAGGGCTGTCTGGCTGCAGACAGGATCAGGGCAGTGTGAGTTGAAACGCGATGCTCTGGGCGTCGACTCTATGCAGACTCCTTAGTGCAAGCCGCACAGTAAGCGCGCAAAGATATAAGGTTCAGGCGGCGCAAGCAGTAAGATCCCCTAACATTGAAGAGCTCTAAGCAGTTTGTTGCAGAAGGATAAAGAAGAAAATAGTCAAGGTCTTGCTACACAAACAAAAGGCGGCTGGTAAAATGTCCTAGCCCGCACTACTAAATTACACAAAATTAGCAACCCTTAGCTTCTTCATTCACAGACTAAATCTCTTGTGAAAAGTGAAATTTACTAAACATGTGCTTTCAAAGTTCTGAAGAAAAGGAAAGCAAACACAAACTTAACAGATGTGATGATATCAAAATTACTATCAGCACACAACTGTATGAAATCTAAACTAAATTATCTGCATTCTAAATTATCTTTGTATACGCATACTTTCTAAATCTGAATTATCTAAATTTGACTTTTCTAGATTTCTAAATTTATTCCCAAATTTGTATTATCAAAATTGTCTTCCTAAAGTTCTAAATTTCTAAATTTCCCTAAATTTTATAATTTCCCATCCAGCTGGAAAGAACCAAATTGCTTCGATTAGGTTATGCACATGGCAGAAAATAAGCGGAGAGCAGAGTAAAGCAGATCAAAAGATGCTTACCGGAGACCATCCAATAGAGATTATCTCATACGCTGACTTTCCCTCCATCCCGGCATAAATAACCCTCTCTTAGGTTTTGAAGAACTGAAAGTTAACCACGAGGTTAAGAAACTTGGTTACATGGTGCACATGTATTATACCAACAAAATAAATACTCACGATTTTGTTACTGCCACAAAATAACTCTTGAATCTGCTGCTCCTTTGCCAAATAAGCCACAGGAGACTTCTATCAAAATAAGGACCTCCGTCCTGCACAAGATGAATCAAGCTTCTTTTGTCCACACATCTTGGGGTGCCTGTTATATGCACGATCTCGCCAAGATGGCTCAAGGACACAACCACGGGAGCACCCTGGAGCACCCTCAAATGAAGAAATTCTCCCACAATATTTACCCCAGAATTTACCGTGAAACGACTTACTTTCTAACTTTGGTATTACTGATTTGTAAAACAATAAAACCGTTGATTGAGAAAGCCACCATTTACTGTTCTTCCTGAATACTAAATTCTTACAAAACTTTGGTTCAGCAAATACTTTCATACATTTATGTAAAATGAAATAAAGTAATAGACTTTGATGTTTACTTTATTTCCCAACAATCGAGTAGAAAATCTAAGGCTGACAACCCTAATTCAAAATAAGACACCAAACGTCAATGCAGCTACCAGCCTCTAAAATTACTCGAGAATGTTGCTAGTTCTCAGAGTTTGGGTTTGTTCAAGTCATGATCAAACTTGAGTCTGCGTCTGCTGCCCCTTGTAAGTGCGGCGAATCTTGGCCTCCACTGCCAGGTACGGATAACTCTAAGTCCAAAGAGAAGAGCAAGACCCGCGACATGAAGTATTCGGCAACCAGTACAGGTGAACCTGCGGTAGTTGTGAAAGCTGTGCCACCGGCTGAGGAGCTGCCGGCTGCCGTGCGGGCTGAGGCACCGATAAGTGAGATGCGCACAGTAGGGTCTCGTGGTCGTAGTGAAGCACAAACCGGCGATGAGACCTTTGTTGGGGAGGAGCTTGGAGCTGGGGATTTCCAGGAGGTTCGTCACCGAAAGAGACGTTTTACCTCTGTACGAGGCACCGCTGGCCCAGATGTAACGTCACTTAAGGCGGTAGAACACCGCAAATACATCCACCTGTGGAATATGATCTCGGGAGCAGATGATATACGAGCGTATCTACAAACTCTTTGCCCAGATAGCCCATGCACCGTTGAAGAGCTTAAGCCGAAAGGAGAATATAAATCCTATAAAATAGGAGTTTCAATGGAAATGTTTGAAAGGTGTATGTCCGCAACGGTATGGCCGGATAACGCCAGAGTCAAGGAGTGGTTATTTCTTAGACGACAAAACCGCGGGAGTCTCGCAGGCCGTTCCTAAGGTCCAGTTGCGTCCGAAGCAGATAATGAGCTTAGACGTCATATATCAGAATGTCAGAGGTCTTAACACTAAGCTCAATTTCTTCAGGCTCAATCTTCTGTCTCTGACATGTGATGTGATAGCAGTGACCGAGTCATTTCTGACAGAAGCTGTCGATGACACTGAACTTTCATGGGGTCGTTGGTGTGTTTTACGCCGAGATCGTGCCACCGGTTCTCGCGGGGGTGGTGTGCTGCTTGCCGCGCGCCCTAACCTTGAGATGCGGCGGTGTCATGATTTGGAGACTCCCACGGGGGAGGACTTATGGGCCTCAGTCACATTAAATCGGACTACCTGCTACATCTGTGTGGTTTACATCCCCCCCAGTGCTTCTGATGAAGTGTACATGCGCTGGTTTCAAGCTGTGGAACAAGTGTTAGAGACACTAAATGGTGAAGTTCTTATTGTCGGTGATCTTAATTTAAATCCACTCTATACATCTTCTAGTATTATATGTTATTATTCCTATTTCTTAACTGTATGTGATCTGAATGAGATGAATGAGGTCATGAATGCGTATGGAGGAAAATTGGATGTTGTGCTGGCATCTGAGCGTATTCGCGGTATCAGTGTTCAGGAGATTGAGGGAGGGGGACTGGTGCCTAGACGAGATTTATACCACCCGCCACTGGAGATATCGGTTCCCTTAGGCGAAGCCTCGCGTCGGTCCGCCTCTGAGCAAACAGATCCTAGTAACATAGAATCACAACGAGACTGGAATTTTGCTAAAGGCAATTATGAGCTTCTGTATAAACTTATATCTGAGGTAAGCTGGCAAGAAATTCTTCAGATGGATGACGTTGACATTGCGGTAGACAGTTTCTATAAAGTAGTTTATGATACTTTTGACGCCTGTATACCTAAGAAGCGTCGATCAAAACGGGCCACTAGACTTTACCCCGTATGGTTCACCGCTGATCTGATAGCAGATATAGCGTTGAAAGCTAGGCTCCATCGGAGGTGGAAAGCTACCAAGAATAGGGATGTGTACGGTAGGTATGCCAAACTTCGGACGGATGTCAAGCATCGAATATCCTTAGCTTACGATGGTTACATAGATCGAATTCAAAGTCAGGTTAGAAGTGATCCGCGGTCTTTCTGGCAGCATATACACAGTCTTAGGTCGAAAGGCGGATTTGTGTCCGAAGTGATGTTGGCGGGAGAACGGTTAGTCGGGGCAGAAGCTGCGGAGGCGTTCTCGGGTTTCTTCTCTGGTGTATTCTTGCCGGGCGTCCCTCGCCTTGATGTGCACGCTGTAGTAAACAGTAGTATGAGTCATTCCTGCCAACATGTTGATATAAACAATATTTCTATTCAGGATGTTGAAACAGGTATTAAACGGCTTAAACCTAAGAGCTCTGCTGGGCCTGATAACTTGCCTGCGTATATTATTAAAGGTTGCATAGAGCAGTTGAAGGTTCCTGTTCATTTTCTGTTCAATTTGGCACTCTCGTCCGGAAGATACCCGCATCAGTGGAAAGTTACAAGGGTTAGGCCTATACCTAAGAATAGCAAGTCAGTAGATGTCGAGGATCATAGGCCTATAGCTATACTCTCTTCCCTGGCAAAGTTGTTTGAGTCCATACTGCACCGGACGATATCGGCACAGATCAAACCTTTCCTGTGTGACTCGCAGCACGGCTTCAGGCCAGGCCGCTCTGTTAACAGTAACCTCTTAACCCTGGTTGATACCATTTCCGAGCATCTTGATAGAGGTGTTCAGGCGGACGTCATTTATTTCGACTTTAAAAAGGCTTTCGATCGCGTAGATAACGATGTTCTCCTAACTAAACTTGACAATATTGGGTTCTCCCTGAAGTTGCTAACTTTTTTTGCGAGTTATCTTCGTGATCGACAGCAGTTTGTTCAGCATGGATACTTCGTTTCGGCTCCGTATCGTACTCGATCTGGTGTCAGTCAGGGTTCGATATTGGGTCCCCTCCTATTTGGAATTATGATTAACGACTTGGAGTCAGTCGTAAAGCATGCAGAATGCCTGCTATATGCTGACGATCTCAAGCTGGTATATGGGGTTGGAGATAAGGCACACTGTGACTATTTACAGGAGGATATTAACTCGGTGGTCCGGTGGAGTGTGGACAATAAACTCCTTTTCAACACGGCCAAGTGCTGTGTGTGCACATTTAGTCGCACTTCTGCACCTTTGCATGCTCAATATATCCTGGGAGTAGAGCTTATTAACCGGGTCGACTCTGTGAAAGACCTAGGTGTTGTTTTTGACACGCGCCTCACGTTTCACGATCACATCCGAGGGCTCGTGAGTGACTGCTTTCGGAGGTTAGGTTTTGTTATCCGCAATGTCAAAGACTTCCACGATCTTGGGGCCATAACGCTTGTCTTTAACGCTTTGGTGAGAAGTAAATTAGAGGCATCGTCGCTTATTTGGAATCCGCATGAATGCACATATGTTTTACTCCTGGAAAGGATCCAAAAAAAAATCCTCAGATTTATTTACAAGAAAACCTATGGGTATTACCCCTTCCTCTATCCAACCAAATTTTTGCTTGGCTCCCTTGGGTTTAATTCATTGGAGGTAAGGCGTAACAACAACCTGTTACTTACTGCCTGCCGTATATTGCGTGGAGAGTCCGACTGCCCTGAGCTAGTGGGCCAAGTCGTGAGGCTGTTCGTGCCGGATGTGTTCCGGATAACCCTTAGGCCGCGTGTGCGCCCCCTGTTGGCGGTGCCGGCGGCGCGTACGGTGTCGCGCCGGAACTCGCCCTTGCTCCGCGTCCTGGTGCTGCTGAATGCGCTCCTGGCGTCCGTGCCTGAGTGTGACTTGTTTGCATGGCGATGGGCAACACTGTGCCGTGAATGTCTGAGATTTTGTGAGATGATGGATGATAGGCCTTCCAGTATTACCTAATGACAATTGTTTTTTATTTTATTTTGTTTATTTTTTACGGTTCTGAATTGATCTGTTTTTCTTTTAAGCTTTTTGTGGTTTCTTCTTTTTTTTTTTGTTTGTATAAGTTTAATGTTTCTCGGTGTATTGGTTCCAACTGTAATGCCGTGTAAATATGTTTGCAATAAATAAATAAATAAATAAATAAATAAATGATAAAAACGCAACGTTACACTTTGCTAACCCCGATTCCCTGACATGACAGCTTACTAGGGTTGACAATATTTTTGGCTTTGATAATTTATTATATTTTTTACGGGGTATTTTGTAACACGTTGTATAATTCTGACACATGTATTTCACATTTACCCATGTACCTGTAACTTGTGACATAGGGATGTGTTTTTGACAGGCACTTTTGACAAACATGCTATGAGTATGCTATAATATACTAGAGGTCTTAAGCTAGCTTCCTCTTCACTTCAAAAACGATCAAGTTTTTTTTCAAAAAAACATTATGCTTTTGCTAGACGTTTAATGTAAACTATGTACTTCGCGTCTCAGTATGGAGTTAGTAATGTCAACTTTTCCGGTCATTTTTGAGAAAAACATGTTGTAATGCTGGGGGGTTTTTATGACTTAGCTATGCACTTATTTTACGGTGAGTGTAAAGGAAAGAGCTATAGCAGTTATATAGCTTTGTCCTTTTCTCTCAGCGTAAACTAAACTGCATAGCTAAGTCATAATAACCCCCCAGCATTACAACATGTTTTTCTCAAAAATGACCGGAAAAGTTGACATTACTGTTGAGAGTAGATAATAGTAGATTATTGCCTAGTATTATTGGTTTTAACGGACGAGCTTGCGAGTCCGTTTAAAAATACGAGGCCCGCAATTGCCGTTCCTGCCGAGGCATATATAGTGCCTTTCTCAAAAATCGCATGATACAAATTGCATATAAACAGAAACTTCACGTGAAATAACACCACTCTTTACCGCCTTTATGTTTATGACAAGGCGAAACGCAAGCTTTTTTAGAAAAAAAAAACTCAAGCTATTCCAGACACAGATAAAAAAGTTACGTTATGAATAAAATATTAATGTATAAGACTTGTGCCCTCATTTTATTATGTCCGTTTTCACTTTAAAAAAAGGTTACAAACTAGGTAACAATAAAATTTGTATGCAACATTGCGGGCTTGTGTAGCGAGCACGCAATGTAATTTTTTTTTAATTTGGGAACTGTCTGTAAGCTATGTACTTCGCGTCTCAGTATGGAGTTAGTAATGTCAACTTTTCCGGTAATTTTTGAGAAAAGGCAATTAATGTCCCTCTTTATGAATCGAATTGTCGTAATTGCGTACTTTCTATCTTCTGCAACAGTGTAGGTACTACTTTACTGTTTTCTGCACGCTAAGAAAAAGTGTGAATGTTTTGTATATAAAAATGGTGTCGTTGAATGTGTTTGTGTTCGGTCAGGCGGGCTGGTGGTGCGCGAGGGCGGGCTGCGCTGCGGCTGCGGCGCGGCGTGGCTGGGCGCGTGGCTGCGGCGCTGGACGCGCGAGGTGGGCGGGGGCGCGCGCGGGGCGGCGGCGGCGGCGCGGCGCTCCACCTGCGCGGGCGCCGCCGGGCCGCGCGCGCTGCTGGCGCTGCCGCCCGACGCCGCCGAGTGCCGCGCCAGCGCGCTGTCCTCGCGCGCGCCGCCGCGCCCCCCCGCCGCTCCCGCCACGCTGGCAGCGCTGGCCGCGCTGGCGCTGCTGCTCGCCGCCAGCTAGTCCATCCGGCCCCGCGGGCCGGGAGCGGGAACATTCGTGATCGAAACTCATGTGATACTCGTATGTTAAGTGACGCCAGTCTGCCTCGTCTCGTGGATGGACGAGCGAAACAGAAACTTCCGAATCCAATCGGTATTTACCGTGTCTGTTATATTATAGCAGACAGAAAATTATTCAATTGACAACGAGTTATTTATCTCTGATCTATATAATCTTGTTTGATTTGTGCTGTTTTATTTATGTATAAAATAAAGAGCATTTTTGTAAACTTGTCAGGGAACAGTCTAAAAAATCCCACTAGTTGTTAACGTGTGGCCGTGGCGCGAGGCGCGCGACCCTTCGCGGCAGTAAGCTGCTTGTTCGGTGCGATTTTTTGGTCAACACTATGAGTATGTAAATAAGCATTAATTAATTAAAATACCGTTTGGTTTTCATCTCTTGCTCATATTACTTGTAAATATTGGCACGAAAAAATGCTAGTTCTTATTGTATTGTCAGGATAATTATACTGGAATGGGTACCTGCAGACGGGGAGCGGGGGCGCGGCGCCGCGAGATAGCTCGCCAGACCGGTTACTAACAGGCCAATCGTTTCAAATTTTACTTATTTTGACTGATTGAACAAATAAGTCTATTTATACTTAGCAAATTTGTCTATTCATGCACTGCACGAGCACTTTAAAAGTGTTTCGGGTTCGGTTCAACTCGGGATTCGCAGAAAAGCGCGCGAGCGCCGAGCGAGTGAGAGAAGTACAAACCCGAGGGCCTTAATAACAGCATAGCACAGGGGCTCTATTCGTATTGACATGTTACGATGGTCTTCATTTACACTTGACAGTAATGGCAGCCGAGTTTAAACAATACGGTAACATGTCAAAAGCAATACGGCGTTACCGAGTGTGGCGAGCCGCCGCCCTCGTGCACGGGCCGGCCCGAACAATGAGACGACCGTTCTCAATAACTTTCACATTTAAAATAGTATGTAAAAGTTCTATTTCGGATGTAATTGCCGGCGCAGCGGTGCGGCACGGCGCGGCGGCGACGGATAAGAACGATCGAACATTGTGATTTGTGTCAGGACGAAGATAAATATATTTTTATTATTATACGGTGTTTAATTGCTCTCTGCCCCAACCCTTCTCGCTGGACCCCGCTCGGTGAGGGCGTCGGCGGCTGAGGTCGATGTAGACTCGTGATCGGACCCCCGCGCCAGCGGTCGCCATGGACGAGAAGGTTTTCTACCTTAACAACAATACCCGCTGTTCTTACGGGGAAGAAAAGTATTATGAGAAAACCTGCACATTCGAAAAGCTGAGTGTGTAAGAGGTTACCTGCGCGGAATATTCTCCAAATATCTAATAATAAAACGAGCAATAGGGCAGCTAGCGGCGAGCTGTTGGTCAGTGGCGACACCACGGACCTGAGTGTTCCCGAGGGTAGGTCCTGTTCCTCACCTCACGCTTGCCTTCACCGGCCGGGTGCGGTGTACAGTCAACAGCATAAATAAGTGATAATTTATGTACCTTGTCGCTTTTAATCATTTCACCATTTTGGGTAACATTTCAAACACAACGTTAAAGTGACAAGGTACATAAATGATCACTTATTTATGCGGTTGATTGTAAAATGACGATGAATAGACCCTCACCTCTGGCTAACCTTTATTGGCCGGTCAGAGTGGAGTTGCAAGAGCTATATGCTCGAAGGGCGCAAGTGGCGAGTGGGCTCCTTATGATCGTTTAAAGTCCAGAAGCACCTCTCCACCCTTAGCCACTTTGGAACTGTTACTTCCCCGCTGCTATTTTGGGTGGCCCATTCCATTGAGTTGGCGAGTCACCGCCTGCCATTTCAACCAAAATAATAAGCATTGGCGGCAGGCGCCGCAGTTTCATCAATAGCCTTAGTTCACCAATCCATATCAGCCTATTATTAATGTTGGCATCCTTCTTAAATAGTCCTACATGTCTGCCCTTATCGGGATTTGAACCCGGGACCGCTAGGTTCGTAGGCAGGGCTGACGTGTCGTTATATTTGTAATGTTGGGATTAAATGATACTACATTAGTTGTTGGATGTCAGGTTTATCGTGTATCAAATAAAACATGCATCGGAAATAACTACCTTTAAGCGAGCATATTGGTCGAATACTACACTACTACGTAGGGTGGAAGTACCGTTTGTGGCCACTGTACCATTTTTGGCCATTTAAGGCTGAAATGAGCATTAAAAATACTGTAAAATTAAAAATAATATTCATAGGTAGTTATGACTTATGACTGAAGATTAATTAAAGATAAAATATAAAACTATTTATGTAATTTCGTAATGCTTTAGATATTAGATACAATATAGAGTGGACAAAACATTGTAAAGATGGCCAAAACCGCTACGTTTACCCTAGTCGTTCGTTTGTCGTTGCGTTCAAGCAGAATGCGTGTGTTAAGTGCCTAGCAAATTTAAAAGGCAAAATAATTGGTATCACTACTTGCACCTTAAAGATAAATCTAGATTTTACACTAACAGTAAAATACACTTTGATGCAAAATAAATTGACCTGTAGACTCGCGTAGGTGGACCTTTCAGGCAAGAGCCCCTTAGAATTAAAGCATTATTTTAACTTTAAATGCAAAAACCGGTCAAGAGCATCTCGGCCCATGCCCGGTGCAGGGTTCTTAAGCCGCCGTTACTAAAAACAAATTAGACCTCGCGACAAACCTAACTTTGCCGTTGGAAAACTGTTATCCCCATACATCGACAAAGGTCAGTTTACCAACACCGCAAATAAGTTTTCGGTAGGTATAAACATTTAAACCGTTTGTAACTCAAGAACCAATGAAGTCTACTTAGTAGTGATAGCTTTCCTATTAAATTCATTATAGTGGTTTAGTTTAAGATAATTTTGAGACATTTGTGTGTCTTATGGTTGGTGAATAAATGTATTTCTTCTTCTTCTCCACGGGACGCGCAACTGGCCGTCGTCGCTACTCCATTTTGAACTCCCCTCCACAAACAGGAGTGTTAAAACACGAGTATGTGAGCGTCGGTGTCGAGTGGCATCGTAACTCCCAAAAGGATCGACTGATTCGGACGAAGTTTTTTAAAATGGACAGCTGGTGTGACCGGCGGGGGTAATTGTTCGATAATAATGGCTCAGTACCGTATCGTGTTTGTAGCAAAATGTCCAACGACGCAAATTTACCAAGAAGCGAAATGTCGGAAGTTATATTAGCATATTGCCTCATTAGCATAGTATCAAAATAGTAATTCGTTCGTGCAGCATAATGTCCAAACTACATATTGTCAAAAACGCATTCACCCAAAAAAGATAATCTCCAAATCTTATTGAAAGCGGTTAGCCGGAGTAGCAGAATGACCGAAAATCAGAAGATAAATAATCATGTTGAAATTCAGAAAATGACAAGAAGAAACAAAGTCAATTGTTGTTTATTGAAAGATAACAGGTATTCGTGTTTCAAGTGGCCGATCTAAACATAGGATATTTTACCTACTTAGACTGGTTGCTATCTGGCCGCGTCCCTCCGTGGACGTTCTGCGAATTGGGTATTTTACGACGGTCAATGGCAATGGACAATTTACATAATTGGACATGTGATTTTTAGACCATCTCAAGTCGTGGTCATTGTGATTCATAGACGATTCGGTGCTGATGTAAAAATCGGTTAGGCCGTTAGTAGATATGTCTAGGGCTTTTATTTATTTTATAATCCTAACTATGTATACCTACCAGCAAAGGTAAGCTTGTTTTAAACAGACGTAGATATATAAGATAGTATATAAAAAAGTAATCAAGCGACGCTGGCGCCTTTCTTCCTCGACGCCGCAATCAAACTCGGATTCGCAACACTTCCTCGACTCCAAGTATGAATTAATTAATTAAAATTAAAATGGAGTCGCGCGAGTAGTTCGCCGTCTTGGGCGGTGTGCTGCGCGACGGGAGAGGGCGGGAGAGGGGTGCGGAGGGGTCGGGGGGAGCCTCTGGGGCTGCACGCGCCGCTCACAACTGACGGCCAAAAGGACAAGGATTTGATTAAAATATCCCGCGATTCAGACGGACACCCCCCGCCTGCACCGGTCCGGCCGAGACTGCCGCAATATAAATTTCAAGAGACAATTAAAATTCAAAACGTTTATTTAGTAAAATGACCTCACGAGGGCTCTCTTACACGTCGGTAATATGGAGTTAATCTTCTAAGCGCTTCGGACATGACCATAATTGCGGAGAAGAAGCGCCGCCCCGCACGAAACTGCAACAGGTAATTTTTTCAATTATAAAATACAACAATACTTAATTATAAGTTATATTACAAGGTACCTAATAAAGTATTAAATAATTATTATTAAAACTAGAACAATCGAAATCATTAAGTACTAACGTAAGGTCAATAACATCCATTTGAAATAATGATTTGGGGAACTCTCTATGAACAATAACTTAATTAATTAACTGGAAAACAGGTCCTTGCAAGCGTGAACCGATCGGACCGCACGGACAGAACCCGCCACATGAACCGTATCTTAGCCGTTTGTCCGGGAAGGCGGCCACCCGATCAACGACGCCAACTGACGTAGTCCCAAACTAAGCTCTAGGCTTTAACTACTAGGTAGTATTGATACTAAGCAACGATTAAATATGCTTTAGATTTGCATCTCCTTGTATGCTTATTATTTTAATTTGACATCTGGAGACTCTTTACATCTCCAAAATTGACCGTGGAGACTTTCTACATCTCCCTTGTTTTTTTTTTTTTGTTTTTTTTTTGTTTAATTACCTACTTACCTATATTTAATTTTAATTTGACATTTGGAGACTCTTTACATCTCCGGAATTGTATTATTATTTTAACCTGACATTTTTATAAATTTAATTATTATTACTACTGGGACCTGTACATCCCTGTGACATTTAAATTAGATAGCTTAAGTTTAGTATTGTAATAAGTTATTAATTTAAAAAAATGGGTTACTGTTGAGTTTCTTGCGGCGCTTCTTCTCAACAATGGTCTCTTGAAGCGCTGGTAGATGGTAGATTCAGACTTGTAAAAGTGCCTACAGGGCCTACTTACAGAATAAATGATTTGATTTGATTTTGACATACATTAAATCACGCCTGTTTCCCAGAGGGGTAGGCAGAGACCACGTCTTTCCATTTGCTACGATCTTGACAAATTTCTTTCGCTTCTTCAACATTCATACATCGAGTCATGCACGCACGTCGGTTTCGGCCCTTTTCCAGTATTTCTCTGATTTGATTCGAAAAAGTACGCTTAGGGCTACTAAACTTACTAATAGGCGAACCGCGGCTTTAAACGATGTCACAGAGTAGCGACCCGTCGCGGCCCGCGGGTAGCGTCATTAACTTGCACTCTGACAAATTCGTCCTTGTGATTGTGACATAGAATGGCTTAAAAGATCCGAAGCCTTGTTCATTCATTGATACGTCTTAACTAGTATCAATAAAAAAAACTTGTATTTTTAAAGAATTTTCTTAGATTTTTGTAAATTAAATGTTCAATACTATTAACACCAAAGTTTGATATCACTTTTAATTCAGTTTGAAATATAAATGAGAAATCTCCGAGCCTTCATCAACGGAGAGTAGTCGCCCGTAAGAACATTGTGCGAGTAAGAAGTTCGGAAGGAGTTAAAAGCTCCTTTTAGGGCTGTTAACAGGCAATCCAAGTTGGTGCCAACTTTGCCTTCTGCGTTGAAAAGTTCAGTGTTACTCGTAGGTACAATAGCGTCCACTGGAACAAAACGATCGAACGACCACCGGGGGCTGCTCCGCCGCTCCGCGCTGGCTCGGGATACCGACGAGCTGCACCGAGTGGGGCACCAGAGAAGTAAAAGTCGCTATGAATCAATATCATACAAACGTAATATTTGACCATTTCATGTCACCGAAAGCGAGGTTTTCGCGAGTAACTGAACATTGAATAAAGGGTTGGGGGTAGGGGGGGGGGTAGGTTGGGTTAGGTAGGTTAGCCTAGTACTATCAAAACGATGGATTTACTGAACAGTCTACTGAATACTTCAATATTATCTATCTTCTTCACTCTCATAGGTTGTGCCAACAGACTTAGTGCTGTGCATGAGTTCTAAATATTAGACAAATCTACACCAACAACCATTAGGTACGTATGCATTATTATAACATATTAACTAACATGGACTCTACACCGCGCTGCGTGCGGCGGACGTCGTTCACCGACGAACCGCCTCGTTTGACCCATGAAACTGAAGCGATTGTTCAAATTTAGACATCGAACTCTAGGACACCCAACCGAGTATCTCAGGCCTTCGACTTTTACGTTGCATCTAAGTTCATTCACCGACACTGTTGCAATACAGAATAGCCCCACAGAGATAGCCATCGACTGCGTCAGAATGCGCCAACGAATGAATAAAGAAATCCTTTACAGCAATTAAACACAATGTTTCAATGTTCCAGGACGGCCGTAACTCGAACAGCTTTAGCTGGCTGCGCGAGCCGAGTCGAGCACTCGGGCCCGTCGCGTCAGCGGCTCGGGGGCTCGAGTGCTCGAGTGGCTCGAGTGGCTCGACGCCGCGCTCGCTACTCGTCGCGTTTGTTACATTTGCCAACACCTTGCAATCTTGATAGAGACAGTACGTGTAAGTGCAACAAAGAAACATTTAAGCGAAATCAGAATGCAAGGGGTAAACTGATACAGTTGGCTTGAAATTTAAGGTGAAATGCCATGAAGTCTACGAATGTTTTCATGCAATTTTGAACACTTATTTATGGCAAAGAGAATACAAGCTCACTGACCGCCTGACGGAGAGTGGGCATTGGGGCCTACGGACATGGCTACTAGAAGATGGAATACCTCGAGTCGACTCTTATCAAAAGCTACCGCGTTCGAACCCACGCGGTCGCTCTGTACCAATTCCAGGTTTTCTAACTTAGGCACCTACCATACCCGATGTTCTTACGGTGCATGGAAAGTATAGTGAGGTATCCTGCACATTTGAAGAGCTGACTGTGTACGACAGTAATTGCACAAAAGATCCTTGAGAACTGAAGTGCAAAGAGCCCAATTTCGTAAGATAAGATAGGATAAGATAAAGTAATAAGATAGATTATTTGGTGTTCACCGTTCACCGGTGCGCATTGTTGCTGCTGCTGCACAGTGCTGCTCGGCGACCACCCTAAGAGTAGGTAGCGACGCGGGCGGAGCCTGCACGAGGTCCTGCCACAAATAATGCTGGTGTGTTGTATTGTATATCTCATCTGTGGCTGACATAATTCACTCAGCTGGCTTCAAACTCTCAACTGTCCACGATAACGAGCTAGTATAGCGGTCTCTCTTTTGCACTTTTTGTAACGTTATTCAAGTAACATAAATGTATGTTTCACTGTGCACACATTGTTTACAGTTATAGTCGAGACCTTACAACTCCATCTTTAGCATTATGTAACATAGACTGTAACTTGTTTTGTGAGACTTAAATAAATGAATAAATAAAACAAAACATGAAAAGGGCAGTGGCGTGAACAATGGCACCTCACTGTCAGGCTCGGCTTACATGCCGCGGCGCTCGGAATATTCGTTTTTACATTGTTTATGTATGTTCTTGTATAAGTAGTTCATTAATAAAGGACCAAATGAGTATTTACTTATGAGGTATACAATTATTTAAACTTTTAATCAATAATGAAAAAATAATTTTGGCTGACTTACCTTAATGCCGCATAAAATTTAAAAACCAACTAAAGCTATTTATTGATCATAAGTAGGGAATTAAAAAATAGTTCATGGATAGTAAAATCGTTTATTTAAATAAATAGGTGTGATTGTTGGGGAAATTGGCATTATGGTTCACCAAAAATCAGTCCAAAACACTAGCCGAGTCGCACACTTACTTACTTACTTTACACAAGTAAAGTACAAGGGAGGACCTTGTGCAGGGTCCGTCCTGGTTGGTACCACCATCTTTTCCATTCACCTACCAACAAGCAACAGTGTTCGCATTGTTGTTTTTCGGTTTGGGGATAAGACAGCCGGTGAAATTACTAGCATAGAGGCATTCCATCTTAGTCCTCAGGGTTGGCAGTGCATTTGCAGTCTTGTGAATGCGAATGTCTATGGGTCCCAGTTTCCACTTACCATCAGATGGCTTGTGTGCTCATTTGCCTTCATAAGCCGTAAAAAAAATCAATAAGCAGGAATCAGTCCAGCAAACAAGTTGCAGATTTAACCGGTAACAATTGAAAGGAGAGCCATATGTTGCGTCCGCACCGTACAAGAGACAGATGTTGACTGAATTTCGATCGCCATGTAAACTCACTCGGTACACATGCATCACCCTTATCGCTGACCATTACGTGCTGTCTAAGTTTTGTGTGCACTAGCTCGTTATCGTGGACAGGGAATAGGTACCTATCTAATAATTGTTTACACACAGACATAATAATAATATACTCCGCGTGCATAAGCGGGCCAGCACACAAAGCCGCTGTACCACCAGAGGTATTTACCAGGAATACTTGACTGTGTTGTGTTGTGCCGCGTGCTCTCTCGCGGAGCATGTCGGCTCGACGCGGTGTTTGTTGTAACGTGTCCTTGTGTGGGCGCCGCTAACGAAAGGCATTTGCATACACAAAGAACGTTCCTCAATACAGAGATGCACGTCGACTCGCGCTCCGGTGCGCTCCGGGGCACTCGGGGCGGTTACTATACTCTCAATATTTCCACACAAACTCGCAATTTCTTATATTTTTATTGTAGTTTTATCTCTCCCGGTCGTTAAAATATAAAGGAAGCGGAATCTGAATTTTCCCGATACTGTTTTATTACTGTAAATGAAAGAGTCGTCCACATAAGTAGTGCATATGTGTATATGCTATGCAGCGAAACAATTTAATATTAGGACTAGAACTCTAAGAATGTGACAAAGTACACTATTTGCTAGCGATAAAGACAGCAGACGTAGGTACCTATGGAATGAAACTACAATGAAATCTGTGAACTTCTGTCTTTCGTCAGGTGGGTCAATTTCCCAAGCAATATTTTAAGCTGGCGGCGCTGAAAACCGGGGTGAACTATGGTTAAAAATTAAACTGTTATTTTTTTCTGAATACTTCACGCAGTTGCCTATTTTGGGCAATAAGTAGAATTAGAATATTAATGGAAATAATAATTTAAAAAAAATAATTAAGACCTCATTTCTCATCACAGTGGGCTGTCCGCAACCCAGTTTTGATTGCAAAACGTGGAATAAATCAAAAACTATTAATGACTATGAAAAACATTTACCTTTTTTAAAATACTAGATAGTTAGTGTACAAAAAGAAGCCCTGACTTTTTTTTTTACTATTACACATACCGTCCGGTACGAGGAAATACGTTTGTCCGGAGAAACGTTATCATTACCACCGTCAAATATTCTGTGCCTTATATCTGCTAAGCTTCAATATGTACGCCCCCCACCTCCCGCGCACTCGTAGAGTTAGTCACGCGCAAGAGTTTGGTGCTAGCGGTTGTGTTGTGCGCGTTTCTGGCGATAAAATATAAAGGAAAGTTCTTGCTTCAGGTGGGGTGGGGACAAAAAAATCCTCATTCCGACGGTTGATTTATTTTTTGTACTTTTTGTGTGTTTAGTTTGAGATTTATGTATAACACGTACGTCATATTTCTTAATTCTGGAGTAACGTTAGTTTAAAGAAACCAGACTCCGTTGTTTTTTTAAAAATATTTTTATACAGGTTTTATCATTCCGTGGTTCTCATTCCGATGTTTCCGGTGTATGAAATACCCACAGAAATGATAAGCAACACCGGCATGATACAAAAGTAGCTTCACTTAGTTATCCAAATAATTATCAAATTTAATTATTTAAATTCTATGAAGTCAAAGCAAATGAATAAATATTATAAGCGTTTAAACGTAAATAATTAAGCGTTTAACGATAACCAAATATCAGTTATTTTGTACTACTAAGCATATAATATGCATACATACTACATAGCGTCACGCCTTCATCCCAGAGTGGGGTAGGCAGAGCTATTACCAATAACGCTAACAATTTATTATATAATATTATATTATAATGAAGAACGTTCTCACCGATGAAAAAAAAAGATTTGTTACAGATTTATTTCTCAATTTACTTAATTATAATTATAAAGGGCAATGCCAAGTGTTAAAATTGGACGTGATATTCAGTTTAAAAATCTCTAAAAGGTTTTAATTTAAATTAGTTTTAGGATGTTTTTGATTTTTTTATATGCTCCTTGATCTCTACACATAAAGACTGAAAAATGTGCAAGTACACTTAGCGACTGCATTTTAACTGTTACAGTATTTACTTAAAATTTATTTAATTTAAATTATTACTTTTTTTTTAAGATCTGGGATATGTAAATTCACATCTAGTCTTGCAGGACTATGTTATCATAATTTCATTATGTTACATTTTTGACTGAGTTTTTTAGGTATTTCATATTATATTTTTGAGGCCGTCCTTATGACGCACTAATTATTAAGCATAAGTGATCTAAAGTCAGTGATAAGTGATATAATTGCCACTGGGATATTTGTAATATTAGAATTATTGAGTTATATTTTGCTTGGTCAGCGAACTGTTCCTATTAGATTTACATAGAAGATTGTTTTTTTTTTTTATTTATAACTAGTTTATTATCATAAATAAATCACAATATTTAGAATATTTTTGAAAACCATATTAAAGAAATAAGTAATAAATCAGTCCGGTACATTATAAAAAAAATGTAAAGTATTTTTTTTAAATTAAAATATATGCTTTTTTTATTTATAAGCGAATTGTTTCAAAACATTAATAGAAATGTCATTTTTACTCAAACAAAGACTTATAATTATGATAATTATTAATAACATTAATCTAATTTTTACTCAAATAAAGACTTCTAACTATGTTAGTTAATAATAACATTAATGTAATTTTTACTCAAATAAACAGTGATAATTATTGACTTTTTTCATTTATTTTCATTCCAGTGGATAAGATTTCATTTACGTGGGGTCGTTTCTATCATTCCAGTGGGTATTTATCACTTCGGTGGATACTTTTTATCATTTCGGTGTGTATTTATCATTCCATCGTTTTATCAAATATTCTATCTCGTATATCTCATAAACTATTTATGATTTTGAGTGACCCTTAACACCACGTCTACAATATATAACAATGCATAGTTTAAAATGAAAAACGTTCAAAAATACACAAAACTTAAAAATTGCACCGAAATGAGACAAAAATCAGAAATGTTGAAATTGACCCAGGTGAATGAGAGGTGTCAAAACATCTACAATATAATTACGATATCGAAGCAAGAACGCTAGTACAATGTGGAATAAAGAGCCTGGCCTATAAATATCTCCAGTTGGTGCATTTCCCGATATAAACATGCAGAACTGCAGGCCATGCGTCTTCCTCCTGTCTCGCGCGGTGCATTATGCAGCCGCTGCGCCGCGGTGCAGCGCGCCGGAATAACCGCGCTGGATGTAAACGCCGCTTGAACATTTTATTCGAATTGGATGTTTTGAGCGACGTCACGTACCTACCTCTCCGCCTCGACACCTTGACCCATTATAGGCTGAATTGTTTGATTATTTAAATTTATTTTGAAGTTTAATGTATACAATAATATTGCACGAATTCGAACTACGACATACTGGGTTAGAGATTAAAATGATTACGATGAGTCGGTAATTGAAACGTGTCTCCCTCGATGTTGTATGGGCGCCTAGCTTTAGTGTTTTTCTACATAAACCCGCATCAATATTCCGCCTTCTAAAAAAGGTTCATTGGGCTAATTCTAACTGACCATCCCGGGAGGATTATCCCGCTCGGCGCCGCTTACTTTCGCAGATTATGCTGAAAAATACGTTCCCATGTTAATTCAGAGCTGCCGTATAATACAGCCGTTCCCGTCCCGGCGACGGGCGAAAGGATTGATACGAATTCTATCTCGAGAGAAGCGCCCGAGTATATGTGAATCTACATTTTATTTACAATCACGCCGACTCCGGGCTCGGTCCGATGTCGGTCCCGCTTGGCCCCTCCCGGCCTGTTCCGGTGGTAGGATACCGCACTATAGTGACATTTTGTTATGAATTGGTCAAGGAACTCACACTTTAAGCATAAAATACACAGCGGGTAGGCGCGGTTCGTGCGCAGAGCATCATCATGATTTTCAACGCGAGGCCGCGCGGATGGTTATATTCACACAGACATCTGAAATGACGCGGGCTAGACGCGGGCAGGCAGGTAATCACGAACAGCGCCCCACGCGCTCTGTGAGGATGCCTATCAGAGAAGGCGTGTATTACAATCAATGACGATCACGATGGACCCGGTGTGGCTCCCGCGCGGGTCCCGTCCTGCGCCGACTCGGGCCTGCCTCGAGTGTGAATGCGTCCATATACGAGGGGCGTTCAATAAATTCTCGGTATGAGAAGGAAAACAAAAGCATACCATTAGTGTTTTATTTTTATTTTTCTATACATTTATTATTCCCCTCCTATGTTTATACACTTATAAGATCTGGCAATTAGTATTTTGAACCCCTCATAAAAAAAAAAATTGTCTTTGGTGTCAAAATGCTCCAGCACCGCTGCCTTCAACGCTTCATCATTAGAAAATCGATGTCTACGAAGATCCTTTTTAAGGTTTGGAAACAAAAAGTAGTCGCTGTGCGGCGGGTGAGTAAGTGTTTCGAACCCAGATTCAAGAACAGCAGCCTTGGCAACATGAGCAGTATGCACAGGGGCGTTGTCATGAAAAAGCAGCACTCCTCTGGTCAATTTTCCCCTCCTCTTCTCTTTGATTGCTTCCCGTAATTGGCGTAAAATGTTAGCGTAGTACTCTCCTGTAATATTTAAACCCTTTTCTTTATAATCTATTAATAATATCCCTTCACAATCCCAGAATATTGTCGCCATGATCTGGCCAGCTGAGGGGACGACTTTGAATTTCTTGGGATGAGGTGTTCCTTTAACGTGCCACTGCATCGACTCTTGTTTGCTCTCAGGGTCATAATGATGAGCCCAAGTTTCATCTCCGGTAACAATTTTTTGGAGCAAACCATCAGGGTTTTCCCCACACAGCTCAATGAAGTCGGAACAACAAGCAACACGCGTGTGCTTCTGAAACGGTGTCAACATTCGTGGTACCCATCTCGCACTAACTTTGAACATGTTAAGATGATCGTGGATAATATCATGTATTGTACCAATAGAAATATTGGTTTTTTGTGCTATAGACCTAACCTTCACTCGACCATCTTCCTGTATAATTTTCTCCACTTTTTGAATGTTTTCTGGTGAAGTAGCTTCAACAGGCCGACCAGGTCTAGGGTCATCTTCTATGCTCTCCCTCCCACGCTTAAATTCATTTGACCACATATGGACAGTAGATAATGAAGGAGCGGACTCAGGGTAAACTAAATCCATTTCTTCTTTAATACACTTTTGATTTTTTCCCTGTTTAGTCACGAATTTTATCACGGCTCGATGCTCCAATTTAATTATCATTGTAAAATCGCTCATGGTGATCACGTTTGATCAGAGGTACCAGAAAAACAAAAGAACGTGTAGGCTTCAAATTTTCTTTTTTTTCTGTCAATGAATGACTCTTCGCGGCCAGTATTAAGAAGTTTACTAAAAAGGTTTGCAAGATACCAATACCGAGAATTTATTGAACGCCCTCGTAACTCAATGTTAAAACACCCGCCGAACTTCTGACCCGCTCGGCGCACGACTCGCGCCCGCCTTTATGTGTTTTGAGCTAGGTGTAGGTGCCAACATAACAGCAAGAGTGACTCACGCAGAACTAACTTTATCGTACACATTAATAATTATACACCGTGTACCGTATTGTGCGTTTTCGGCCTTGACGCCAACGCACTAGGTATAGGGTTCCCTCGCTGGGTTTGGAGAAGTGCTCCACGTTCACAAAGTGATCAAAGCTCTTCTCTGCTGATATACCTACTCGTTGTAAACAGAACTCATGGAACGGCAACAGTTTACGTCAATACTTACATGCGCCAGCGCCGTTCACCTAAACCCCGTCGTTCCAGCCGCCAAAGTCATGACGTCACACAGTAAAAATCTCGGGAAGAGCTTTCCGCTGAAGCCATCGCCGCTCGAGGCTCAAGTGGCGCGGCAACTGACAGCTGATAAAGCGATCTCTCGGGCTGAATATGTCTGGAAAAGTCAGGCTGTGTTCCTTATCGCTCTAGTGTAGCGTACGACCGTCCAGTCAAAGCTGAAAGTGTTGGTTGATCGAGGGTTGAGACAGAATCTAAGGGTCGTTCCGTCACCGTCTTATAATCCTCTCGGGTTAATGATTATAAATTAGTTCTCCAACAGTTATTTTGTACTACGTCATGCAGGGTACTGTCTCGGTGTTTCGTGGCTACCGACGACGCACGCCGGCCGGCCTCGGAAGTGTTGTAATAGTTATGTTAATTTATACAGAATGGAAACAATCAAGGGGGTCATGAAGGCATATAAGGAACCACTCTAAGGGTCAACTCTATCGAAAATTACACTGTTCGAGTTCATTATTTCCTAAACGGACTCACCAAACTAAAAATTGCTCATAATTATCATAACATATCCGTAATCTTTTTTAGAGATAATGTAAAAAAATACGTTTGCATGAGAGAGAAATCTGAGAGGCAAACGAAATTTTTTTTTTGTAAGATTTAATTTAACTACTTTGTCGACGTAATTCAAAAGTAAAACTATGCTAAATTACAGCTTTGTAGTTTCAAGCGCCTCAAAGTTAATCCTAAGGTTAACTACAAGGGTTCCTTGTTGGCTACGGAACACAAACTAACCGGACGAACAGAGAAACCGGAAATATTACACAAGGGGTGCACTAACAAAGAATCTCCTTAAATTAGTGGAATTGTAATTTGGAAACGCTTTAGTATCGGCGTAATCTCATTTTAATGGGGTCAACGACACGACTGTGTAAATAAATAAAAGGTGACTTTTTCTTGTTTTGAACTATGAATGTCACTCCCTGTCATTCACGCGGTCGTCGTCGGCCGGGGACCTCGTCGGATAAAGTACAATAACATAGTTTAATGAATAGGTAATTAATAAACGCACACTAAAGATACGGGTTTTTTCAGGTATTGTTAGCTCGTTTAAGTGAACAGGCAAAGTCAGACGCAGATTCTCATTCTTGTAAGTTATCGCATTAACTAGCTATTTGACCGGGTATTCTTGTTTGACATTGTTTACATGGCGGAAAGCGACCACAAACGAATATAGGTATGTGTCTTCTTTTGATGTTGACTGCCGCAATATTTATTTATTTCACAGTTGGTCTAAAAAGGTTGCTTTGAATCCGGCGAGTGATCCATGTGCTCGCGAGGGAGAGGGGGGGGGGGGGGATCCCACAATGGCCGCGCGTGCAGCGACGCATTCTGTGCCGGGGTGTGTGGCCCGCGTTCAAAATGGAGGCGATTACGAGGTTATCTTTCCTTCGTTTTGACATTGTCAACAAAAGATATTTAAATATATTTATTTGACAATACAAGCCGGCATAAACACCTAGTGAATCGCTCAAACAGCAACAATGATTGATTTACCTAATAATTGAACGTGCGCGTGCGTTGCTGATGCGGGGAGCGGGAGCGAGCGGTAGTTGCAATTGCCATCTTTTTGTACACAATTTGTACTAACTTCCCGCCAATTGCAGCCGTGGCTGCAAACAAAGGCTTGCACAGCCACGTTCGTGTAGCCGCGAGCGGCGCTAATCGCCTTACCTACCGCGCGCTTTGAGCCGCGCTGTTTGCGGAGAAAGGTCTTGGCAGCGCGGCTCCAATGAATATGGAATACAAAAATCGTCTTCGGAAATGGTTAAGTCCAGCTAACATATTAAACGACGTGAACTGTTTTCGCTGTAGCGGGGCTATTGAATCACCTTTTCTTGGGTAGAGATAAAATATGTAATAGTTTATTTTTATGAATATTGCTGCTATGGATTTTAGTAGTGTAGTAAACTCTACTTATCTTGTCGGTACGCAGAAACAAATAAAATATATACCTATAGTGAGAATGGCCTTTGCTTGGTTTGTAAAGGTTTATTCACGTAAAACTATACAACAACACACCTGTGGGATGAAATTAAACAGATCAAATAAGTAAATAGCTAACATTGTATAGGCACGCCGTGGTCCTGCTTGATGAGATCGGCGGCGCGCTCGGCCAGCATGGCGACGGGCGCGTTGGTGTTCCCGCTGGTGATGGCGGGCACGGCGGCCGCGTCGACGGCGCGCAGCCGCCGCACGCGCCGCACGCGCAGGCGCGAGTCCGACACGCGGCCCATCGCGGCCGTGCCCACCGGGTGCCACACCGTGCACGCCACCTCGCGCGCGTAGCACCGCCAGTACTCGTGGCTCCCGAACACCAGCCCGGCACAACCACGCAGCTTCAAATCCACCACCCTCGACTCCATACTCCTAAAATACGTCGTGTTCAACACTTTTAAATAATCTTGTATACTTCTCGCGTGTACCTCCAGATCCCTATCCTTGGAATAATAGCCCAAGTATATCTCCGGCGCGGCGGTGGGGTCGGCGCTGCGCAGCCGCACGTAGCCGCGCGACTCCGGGTGCATCAAATTGACTTCAGTGAACAAGATGTTGTATCCGTCGATAGCTTTGTCTAGGGTGTCGCAAATCTCGTCTTCGAGCTCGTAAATTTTAGCGCAATTAATAAGAGGGTCTTTTGACCCGGCGCCGATGGTATACGCTGTGATCTGATAGTCAGGCAACAGTTGCGACTTGTTGAGGGCGACGTAGCCAGTGATAGTGGGAAGCCCATACTCGCGCACGTCCACGGGCTCATCCTGAGGCGCGCTCCGCTCAGCCGTCAGGTAAATCGGAGCCGTGATGTGGTCGTGCAGGTTCTCCCCCACGGGTAAGTCTGCTATAACGCTAATGTTGAAATCTTGCAGGTGTTTCCTCGGCCCTAAACCTGAAAGCATCATTATTTGAGGCGTGTTTATGGCTCCTGCTGACAGGATAATTTCTTTAGTAGCTTTGATTTTTATAGTTTTCCCAGTATTAAGCATAACTTCGATTGCTACGGCGTTTTTGTTGTTATCGAAGAGGACTTTAGTGGCTAGAGCATGCTTGAAAATGTCTAGGTTGCGCCGGTTGGCTACCGGGGCGAGGAAGCTGATGTAGGTGCTCTGGCGCAGTCCATGAGCCACGGTGTACTGGCCCTCGGAGAACACGAGCTGGCGGTCGCTGTTGGCATCCAGCAGAATCTTGTTACCAAGTTCTTGAAAGGCGTCGAAGTACTTCTGAGTCTTGTTTTTGTCAATCTTTCTAGACACGCCCATCGGGCCTTTTTCACTGTGATATTTTCTAAATTCAGAGTTCATTATCTCTTCATCCTGCAAGCTCTCGCTTTTGATGAAGTACTTGAGCGCGTTCTCCCACTGCCAGCCGGGGCTGTCCGCGGCCCATCCGTCGAAGTCGAGGGGGTTCCCGCGCACGTGCAGCATGAAGTTGGCGCTGCTGGAGCCGCCCAGCATCTTGCCGCGCGTCAGCTTGATGGACTTGGTGATGTGCGCCTGGCTAGAGTAGCCGTCGTTGACGGTCTCGTAGTTCCAATCGGCCTTGGAGCCCGGGATGTAGGTGTACAGCCCCGGGAGCTGAAGCAACAATGAATCATGAGGGATAAACTAAGGCTGCTATGATGAAACCAAACAAGTTTAGAGTCTCATGACATCATACAAATAACAACGTTTGATATTATTTCATATTTAAAAAGTTCATGAGATATAACGTTAGATTTAGCAAAATAACTTCATTTTATATAAAGTTTAATTAGTGTTTTGCAAATGGTAAAACGGTCATTATGGACCCATTTATTTTTTTATAACATTCATAAAATTTAATTGCTTAAAAATTTTACTCGTTATTCAATATCAACTTATCTTGTCGGGTGCGGTACGGCTACTATTTTCCCGTATTCGACTTTTGCTGGATGCGGCGGTCAAAAATAGTGTTGTCAAATTGTTATTTATTATGCTGTGGATTTTGTATCAATAAATAAATGAATAAATTATACCTTTTAACCGTTTTTTATGTGAATAAGGATGCATTTGATCTGGATTTATTTACATCTTTTGAGTAATACATATTTGGTTGTTATGTTTATGTTGTGTGAGCTGCCGCTCACCTGGGCCTCGAGCGGCGGGTCCCCGCCAGCCTCCACCAGCAGCACGCGGAAGCGCGCGACCTCCGTGAGCCGGCGCGCGAGCACGCAGCCCGCGGTGCCCGCGCCGACGATTATGAAGTCATACTCTGCCCCATCTAAGTATTTGAAGAGAAAATATTTGTGAAAAAATATTGCAATTTATTTACTTACGTTTGCGGAATCTTTGACGGCCTCGATGGAGCCGTGACCTACGAAAACTGAATTGAATTAATTGCTATTGTGAATTGAACAATGGTATTAGTCCCGTTTAAAATTGTATAGATGCTTTAAATCCACATTTTTTTAGGACTAGGTAGCAAATACGACCAGATTGCTTTGCGGCTACGTCTCGATCTGACTACACCGCTTTGTACCTAGATCGCAATGCGACCATCGCTTTGAAAAATGACCACTTCGTTTGCATTACTAGGTAGGTTAGGTTCGTTAGGTGACTTTAAATTCCCGAAGGGCAAATTGCCCAGGAATGCCCTTCGACATTGCCCCGCGGCCCCATGGCTTCACTGGCCATACCGCCGAGGAACCGGCGGTCGCGCACTCACCGGGCACGCTGGCCTGCGGCGGCGGGCGCACGCCGGTGCTCAGGAACAGCGCCGTCGACGCCAGCAGCGCCTGCAGCGCGCCGACCACGCCGCGCACGTGCCGCGCGCGCATCCACGCCGGCCACATCGCTCAGCTCAACCCGGAACCCTGTTGCCTTTGAACAGTTCAAACTGTCAAATGTGCTGTGATCTGACAACGATATAAATACTTATACAGGGTGTAAGGGACGGCTCACCGAAAACTGAAACCATAGCTTCAGACCATTGTACTGAACTGAAATTCAGAGGACCTTTTCCCGGGAAAACGAAAATTTTCTCGTTTTTTACGTGAAAATGCCGTTTTTACAGTTTTTTTACATAATGAGCTTCAGTATGTCATAATATGTTGTCCTAGATCGGTTTTTATGCAAAAACATGGAAAAAAAAACGGGAAAATTTTCGTTTTCTCGTGAAAATTTCCACTGGATTTCAGTTCAGTACAATGGTCTGAAGCTATGGTTTCAGTTTTCGGTGAGCCGTCCCTTACACCCTGTATAGAGAAATAAATACTTATTATACTTAAATACATAGAAAACATCGAACATACGGAACTAAGAAACAAATACTCGTGTGCTCATCACAAAAATATTTGCCAATACCGGGAATCGAACCCGAGACCACTAGCTTCGTCAGCAGGGTGACTACCAACCACTAGGTTATCGCGTCGTCAAAATACGAATACAAGATAGTATTTATAAATATAAAACCTAAAATCTTTACATAGGTAAGTGCATATATTTATACCTACTCGTCCGTGACTAAGTGACTGACTGACTAAGTAAACAACACAAAGCCTAAATCGTTGAACGCGGGGACTTCAAATTTATTCCTTGGGAACCCTATTTTTAGGGTTCCGTACCAAAATGGTAAAAAGGAAACCTCTTTAGTCTGTATGTCAAGCAGCTTTTCTTTGCCCGCATCTGCTTGAACCTCGCTGGTGATGTTGGCGCCGCTCTGCCGCGCTCTGCCTTGAAGCAAAGCCGGGCTCAATCGAAATGACAAAAGATGTAAATCAATCTAATAACTTTTACATTATTTTTAAGATTAAATAACTATTATCTATACTTTTAAGGGTTCCGCTCAAAAAACAAAAAACGGAACTCGTTATGAGGATATTTATATTATACTATTGTTATTATTTTAATGTGAATATTTTTGGTTTTATTCATGAAAGAAGATACTGCCGACAAATTTGTATAAAAATGAAACTTATAATAGTTATAATATTAAAATTGAATTAATACATTATACTAAACTATCAAAGTTAAAGATTACGGATTGGAACGCCCGAAATCACCCACCCACTATCTGATCCCTCAGGATTATTTAGATTTACTGACCATAAAAAATCCAACCCTTTCGCTATAAAACGCAGTTTACTGCCGCGTGCGGAGACATTTGGAGAATCGTCATCGGCTTAGGCTAGATCGAACACATATTCCAGTAATGTCTTGCTTGCTGTCGAGCACGTGCAGGGCCCTAGCTACGATGAAAACGCCACTAACGATTTGATTTTAATTTTCGTGCGTTACGATAAACCAAGACTCAACTGGTCAACTGTCATCCTATACATTTGAGTGATTGAAAAGATAAACGATAATGGCGTTTTCATCTCAGCTAGGGCCCCTGTACATTTTGAATACACTTTGACATGATATTTTTTTATTGGTTGTTTGATAATTATAATAAAAGGTTACTACTACAGATATATTAAATAATAAATGTATGTGGTGCCAGTTGTCACGCGGTTCAACCCGTCGGCGTCGGTTCTTACCCGTAGTACTACCAGTGGTACTACTGACCAATGATTTCTATTTGAATATCAAATTAACAGGGTCGACGGACGCTAACGCGGAGCTCCTTTTTCTGGGTGGTTTGGCCCTCCGGGCCTGCTGCAAAACTAACGTAACCTAAACCTACCTCATATTTATGATACTAATTTTGGTCAGTAGTACAACGCAGTAGTACCATTGGTAGTTGTGCCACGGGCAATACCCTGTCGGCGTTGGTCGGCACGGACATTCATTGTAGATTTTCTTTTATAATAATCTTAAATGACATCTTGAAAGGTATTGATTACAATACAAACTATATTTTTTTTGTAATGCTCACCAGTATTTTCTATATCTGGCTGAATAATAATACTTACACGGTTGCCTGAAACGGCTTGTCATGTGTTGAGACTCCACGAATGTTTGTAAGTTTGTGAATCTTTATTCCACCGTAACAACTCTAAATAATGTCTGAACCGAACGTACTAAGTATAACTAAAATAATAAATAATAAAAAATAATGTTCTATGTGTAATGAACTCATATTTAAGTACAATGTGTATTGTATCATATTTATAATTCATACATATTTTTTTCTGTTACTTATCCATTGTTTACACAGCAACCCGTCTGCGAATGCAACGTGCAAGTAAATAGTTTACGTACGAGGGCTGCCTTTTAAGTTCTGTCGTTCGCAAAACTCCCGTGATTATTAAAAAAAAACTAGTATTATCTTAAAATATTTGAATTTAGAATTCGAAAATGAAATAATGTCTTGAGATCGGTCGATTCGTTTTAGTACAGCGTCGGTTCAAAGTTGACAAGACAGTTGTGAAAATGGAAATTTCGAAGGAACATTTACGTGCTATATTTTTTTACAACTTTAAAAGGGGTTCAACGCGTCTTCAGTGCTTTGAATAGCTGACTACGGTTTTTAATAATAATGCACCATGTATCCGGACTGTGGAACGTTGGTATTTGGAATTTCAACGTGGTTGCTCTAGTCTTAGTGATAGGCATCGTGAAGGCCGACCAAAAACAGCCGGGACCCAGGAAACACAGGCAACTGATCGTTGAAAACCGCCATGCGACATACCGTGAGATAGAAGCTTCATTAAGCATTCCAAGGACCAGTGTTCAAAATATTTAGCATGATCACTTAGGTGTAAAAAAATTGATCTCAAGCTGGATACCACATTTACTTAGTGAAGACCAAAAATCGGCTCGCGTTAGATGGTGTCGTAAAACTGTGCGGCAATTCTACCGAGGAGACTCTAAACACGTTTATTACATTACCAGTGCAGCAGTGGTGACGAATCTTGGATATGCCTACGATCCGGATTCTAAACAGCGGTCGACTGTTTGGGTGTTTCAAGATGAGCCAAAACCGACTAAAGTAATACGCTCTCTGAGCACTTCGAAAAAACTGGTCGGCACGTTTGAAGTGAAAAGTGGCCACGTTGCGACCACCGTCCTCGAAGATCGTAAAACAGTTAATGCTGACTGGTATACCACTGTTTGTTCACCAGAAGTTATACTGCACCATAATGCTAGCTCACACACGGCCCGGTAGACAATTGCGTTTTTAAAAGAGCAGGTATAAACACTTTAGTCGCCGGTATCTCGGGAACCAATCATGTCTACTTGCCGGAATAGTTTTCTTTTAAAATTCGTTGCATGAGCTTTCGTTGAAGATACTTTCAGATGTTTAATATTTGTAGTTTTGGCTGTAGCGGGGAGGAGGGACGATCGACTCTTAAAAAAATAACGCTTTAAAGCTTAATATTTCATAAACGAAGCCCTTAATCGAAAAATTGATTTCACAAACTCGCAATATTTTTATAAGACCTGTCCAACGACACGAAAAAGTACGGGGTAAACGAGAAATAAAATACATCGCCACGTTACGTGTAGGGAAAGTAAAATATTAAAAAAAAAAGATTTTATTTTACCAATTTGTTGGCGTGACTAATATATACATTCATGCCAAATTACAGCTTTTTAGTAGTAAGAGTCTCTGAGCTAGGCTGCGGACGGACGGATATGGTGAAAGTATGTTTGACTACGGAACCCTGAAAAAAGGAGGTTCTCAGTTTGACCCGTATGTACGTATTTTTACAGCTGTCCGAATCTAAAATATATTTTTTGGTTTGATAGAGTATACTTTTGAGGTGGTCCCATTGTCACCAAATCTGAATCTGATTAAGGGATCCGTGAGGAATTGAGGGAACTTCTCAAATATTATAGGCGATTTTAGTATTTTAAGTAACAAGTCCAGCATTTGCAGTCATCAGTTCCACTTCACCAAAGTATCATTTGGTGAAGTGGAACTGATGATGAAGACAACAAATGGTTACCGGAACTCCTCAACGGTACCTATTTCAAGGGTACACTTACGGTGATACTTGAGCAATCGTTATGAAGAATACACTATGACTTGGAAGTTTCATATTAAGTAATAAGTGGAACTACATAACAGCTTATTATGATCACTAAAAAGGGTTTAAAATAATAATAATTTACAAATCAAAAAACTCCTTCAAAAACACAAAAAATAACTTTTGCAATGGTAGGTATAGGTCAGTCCAAATTGAAGTCGGCTTTTGGGTAACAATATTGTGAGTCGCCGACTTCAATTGGACCTACCATTTTAAAAGATGTTAATTTTTGCGTTTTTGAAGGTGGTTTTTTTGTTAAAACATTATTTTTAATTTAAAAAATGTTAACGTATAAGTTGTTCGACCTCGTAATAATTTATATTAAGTTACGAGTATATATTAATCTTAGCAACCACTTGTTTTTTATGGTTTTATGCAGTAGCATATTTACCGTTGGATTTCCATATTTATTATATTGTTTCTTTCTAGTAAAATAAATAATTTACACGTCTCGGCAAGGACATCTGTGCAAACTCCGGAATGGAAGTGTTGGATGGGATCCCCATTACCAGTAAATGCTATGGGATGTGTTCAGTAAATCTACTCCGGGGAGATGAGGTCATGCTGGAAACGTTGCGTTAATTGAAACTCTAGGTAATAATGGTGGTAGTGGTTGTAGTAATGGTCGAATACTTCAAAATAACAATTTAGTCTTACTCATATCAGAGACACGAGGGGTAGGGAGGAAATTATTAATTTTCGTAAATTTTCGTAATAAACCTCTATTTTGAAACTATAAAAAGAAGGTTATATTAATCCAAGCCAAATTTCTATTTTTTTCCTTTATTGGTATCGGGGTGAGTAGAATGTGACTGACGGACGGCTGGACCCGCGGGTGACCTATATAAGGGTTCCGTCTCGGCATCCTCGGACCAGTCGACCAGCCCGCGAGAGTGGCTGCCTGTGATTCTAATCATATGAACCGCTGCCTAGATACTTCTTTGAATCCGCTTGGGTTGATCGCGAGTGCTCCTGCACATGTAATGTGACGCCCGCGGAAATGGACCGGGCGCGTGATTTACTCAGCGGATATTAAAGCAGGATTTAGCGCTGGCGCCTTACGCCCAGATAACAAATGAGGACGTCTCTGGAGGGGACCAAACCCACTCGGGAGTCATATGTTAAGTAGAAGAAAATATTAAAATAATGTAGGTATAATCTACGTAATATGTATGACATGTATGTACTGTAGCCTATAAATGAACCTTTTCTTCAAGTAACCTAACTCCTAAGAGATTGAGATATTAGATTTAATTATAATATACACCCATTTTAGTAAAATAACCGGTTGAGAGTATATAATAAAAATCATTTTATTGAATGTTGAAAGTCAGACTGGGCCCTGAGGCAATATAAAATTGTCAATCTTGAAACCCTTAGCAAGTTTTTTTCACGTGACTGAGTTTACCAGCAACCAGGTCGGCGCCCCTCCCGCGCCTCTCCCATACGCGCGGTGGATAAAGCATCCGCCACGTTTGCTCCTACATATCCACGTTTATCCTCATCAATAAACAAGACCATAATAGGCCCGCTGATTTTGTATTGAAATCGACGGACACGGATAGAACTCGGGGTCTATATTATCCGAACCGCTAGTAGTTCTACATGAAAATGACGTATAAAAGAGCCCTCATGTGCCCAGTTTATATGAATTAATATTTTGAATTTTCTTTCGCATGAAATCAGTTGTGGAAAAATCACATATAATAATAAATATCAGGGGACAATGTCACACCAATTGACCTAGTCCCAATTTAAGCTCTAGGCTTGAACTATGGGTACTAGACAACGATATAAATATTTACTTATACACCGTGGGAACGAGTAACCCGACAAATTTTAACCATCGATTCTAGAGTCAATTTGTAGTATATAATGTGATATAACATGTAGCCCAATAACGCATAATTTCAGAGTTTTTAATTATTAAAAAAAAAAACATAATTAATTGAATTTAAACTCTGTCACCTTAACGTAAAGCAATATTTTCTAAGAAAGATTCATCTCGTAAATAGCAATGTCATCAACGTACAACGTAAATTAATTTAATCAATTTCTTAGTAAATAATGCTTTAGGTATAGGTTACAAAGTTCAAATTAAATTAACTATGGAATATTTTTTTTAATAATAAATATCTTGGAAATTATGCTTTATTGGACTACATGTTATATCACATTATATACTACAAATTGGCTCTAGAATCGATGTTTAAAATTTGTCGGGTTACTCGTTCCCACGGTGTATAGAGAAATATATACTTAAATACATAGTAAACATCCATGACTCAGGAACAAATATTCGCGCTCATCACACAAATATCTGCCCTTACCGGGATTTGAACCCAGGACCGCTAGCTTCGTAGGCAGGGTCACTACCAACCAGGCCGGCGCGTCGTCAAAAATACCCGTAACTATCATAGTCTATCCTTACAAAATCTTTAACTTGATGAAAACCTATACCTATGAAATCTTTTAATATTTATGTGTCACTTTCTACTACAATATTTATAGACGACATTAACGGTGATGTAAAATGTCCAAAAAATATATTCAGCAGAGTCGATGGAGCCCCGCCGGCGCTGCCCTCTTTTGTGGGTTATTCAGCCCTTAGGGCCTGTTGCAAAACTAACCTAACCTGAACCTACATGGCTCTCCGCTTGTGTTTTAGAGTTTAGAGATTTGTCGAGTTTGAGAAAACACCTGTTTTATATTTTGCCTAAAAAAATTGAAGCAAGTAAGCGTGACTTTGATTTTATAGATAATCAGTTTAGAGATTATAATGTTTATATTAAATATTCATTATATAATTTAACCGTTGTAGAACATGCATTTGAAAATGTCATGTTATGTGAAATTAGACATAATAAAATATAGCACTTGATTTTAGATCAAACGAGCTTATAACCAAAACGCGATGTGCTGTAGAACTAATACAGAATGTAATGGAACATACCCTATGCCTGCCTCTGAGCAAATGGCTATAGCCGATGATAACTTAGCTTGCGTGTCGTACTTCTTTTCGACCGCCTCTGCACCGGCCCGGGAAACCTGCTTATGCTTTCAGCCCTCGCTTGAATGGCCAATTTACAACTCAACAACAAACCAGTACTGAAGCTTGATACAGAGTGTGGCTCCGCGCGAGCGCCGCGGCGTATATGTGGGGCGGCGGCGGCCACCGGCGAGCGTTCACAAATATCTACTCATAATTATATACCCTACAGAGACTTTATATTATATTTTATTAATTCACCGTGCGGTGTTTTACCGTGTGGTTGAAGGGTTAGAATAGTGCCACTCCATGTCTTCCCGTGGATGTCGTAAGAGGCGACTAAGGGAATAAGGCTTGTAGTACTGTTAGGCGATGGGCTTGCCACCTGTCACTAATACGCTGGGAAACATCTAAGCCCTATTTGTGCAAAATGTGGTTACAGAATTATCAAGAAGTTTTAAGACTTGTTGGTAATTCTTTAGCTCTGCCTACCCCACTCTGGGAATGAAGGCGTGAGTTTATGTATGCATGTAATAATTCACAGTTCCGCGACGAGCGGTTAACTGGTGACTCCAGTATTTTGCACCAAAATATTTCAAGTGTTGGTAATTGGGTAAAGATCAAAAAGTTGGAACATAGTTAAGCACAGTTAACCATACACAGAACAAAGTCGAAAAAAGTTCCGTTGTGCGACAAAAAGGTATCACTACAATATGGCTAATTTTCGTGTCACAATGGAAAAATCTCATAGAAAATTGAATAGATTGAGTCAGCGTGGCCAACTTTTTTGGTCCTTACCCAATTCTGTACCCCACCCCACTCTGGGAATAAAAAGTGGTAGATTTCATGTTCGAAGCGGTCATTGTCTCACAGTAACTTCACAATCGCAATGAAAGATATAAAACAAGTAAGTAAGTACAACTGCGTACTTTGAGCAAAGGAAGATTGTTAGTTATTGTAACAAGGCTGTGAGTGAATAGATGTTTGTGAACGGTGTATCGTGTACGGCAATGTCCGCGGCGACTGTGATATGCCTCAACTTTAGCTTCCACTATCCGTCAAGCAAAGTTCTCATCGTGCCAGTGTTTTGTGAGCAATGAGAAGTATAAATAAAAACTCAGTGTTAAAAACAAAAGTAGCGTAAGTAAGAATTAAAAGAACTACTCCCCAGGCTTTCTTGATGTGTTTAAAAATGCCCGTTGACGGTTGACAGGCGCTGTCGCAAACGGCCTGTTTTTACCGTTATGTAATGATTATATGTAATTATAATTCAACGAAAACCCTGTTAGCTTATGCTAAATAAGACAATTGCTATATTTTTATAATAAAATACGGAGATGAAAATTTGACGTCTATCAGCTGTCCTGATCGATTTCAAGTACCTCCCTGAGACACCGTAAAGCATAGCACGCCGAAGCAATGGACCTCTCTACAGCCTCTAGTTCATGTCTCCAATTTAAAAGAGAATCAATGCGGATACCAAGACATTATACACAGTCTACGACATCTCAGATAGCTTCATTCATTATCACCTCAAGTTTTTAATTTTTCTTCGAGTTATATTTACACAGCATGAGTTGAGTGCTGCCCGTGTTAATTGAAAACCATTTATGAAATGTGAAAACGTTTCGTAATATTTGCAACATATTGAAAAAATATTATAATATCTTAAACATTTGAGTAAGTACGTATATGATTGTTGTTATCTTTTAAAAAAGTATTATTAATTCTAAAATTCTATAACTCAGATCATATTTAAGGGATGAGAAATTTTATCGAATTTTGTATGTTTTTTTAGCTTCACAACCCTCTTAATTTATCCTTCTTTTGTTAAAATTATATTGCTACATCGGCATCACAACTCGAAGTAGAGCAACCTTAGTCCCAGGTGCACCTTTCGCTTTTCTCCGAGGCAAGGCGGCGCCTCCGGAAGGGAACACAAGGATACACAGGAAGGGAACCGTTGGCCGTTGCGAAACATAAGTATCTATCGTAGTGTCGATGGAAGCTTTGCAGAATTAGTCTCCTCGTTCGCTTCGATCGCGTGTTCTCGCGTTCTGTTTACACTTTTACAGCTGAAATTCAAACGTACTGTCTAACAGTCTAATAGAGACATCGGCAATTCGGGGTCGCGTCCAATTGCCGCAGCACGGAGGCTTATCAGATAATGAGGGGCGCGGGGCGGTGCGGCGCGCGACGTCGCCGCAAGCAGTATCACACGGCACAACGCTTTGTTCTAATTCATCAGGATTTTTTTAGTCTACGTCCTATTTTAAATGTGAGGCATTAAGGATACAACTGTACTCGAAGATAGATGCGTTTATTAATGCATAGGATTACAGAGTGCATTTCTTATATAGCATGCCAGAGAGAGAGGAGCAGTATGAGTGCAACTCACACTTACATCTCCCCAATAAAAAGAAAAATTAAATATTAGTTAATTATAATATTTAATATTTTTTTATTTACTAAAATAAAATAAGTACTTACTCAAATTGACACCGCTAGCAGAAAAAAAAAAAAGTTTGCAAATGCACTCACGCAAACCTATTATGTGCGCTGGCCTAGTTGGTCTATGAAGCTAGCGGTCCTGGGTTCAAATCCCGGTAAGGGCAGGTATTTGTGTGATGAGCGCGAATATTTGTTCCTGAGTCATGGATGTTTTCTATGTATTTAAGTATACAGTATGTAAATGAACGAAACGCAAAGAATTAAACCCGTCAATGTTTAGGCGAGAAAAATGGATGTGGTACCTAATTTAATGAAATCAGGAAACTTTTTACTGATAGTGTAAAAAAATAATCATAATGTAATAAAAATGTAACTCCCTGTCTCATTTGTTTACAATCTTATCAGTGACAACAACGTAAACGTCATAATGTCAGTTAAATTATAAAGGTGTGTGCACACTCACGTATTAAATGCGACGCAGTTCTATGTGTCGTCCGCCGTTATGGACACATCTCTGCAAGCGACGATAATTATTGTCATGCACCCTTCTCATCAAACTAGGATTTTCTCGAATACGGCGTTTGATTTTCTCGAAAGCTTGAACTATTCGTAATTCCATTTCTTCGCGAGTACTTGCTTCTTTTTTGAACACCAACTGTTTCACCCAACCCCAAAAGAAATAATCAAGCGGAGTGAGGTCCGGCGAACGCGGAGCCCAAGGGATTGGTGCGAACCGCCCGATCCATTGGTTTCCAAACATGTCGTTTAACCTGTTCCGTACTCGAATCTCGATATGAGGAGGAGCACCGTCATGTTGGAACCATGTCTGTACGTTGTCACTTAGAGATAAGCTATCAACATAGCGACTGAGAGGTCCGTTAAGCACTTGTAGATACCGCTCAGCGTTTGTTGTGCCATTTATGAACACTGGCCCAATGATATCGTTGTCTCTTATACCGGCCCATACTGACCCATATTGACCACATGGTTTGGACCTGGTTTGATGAAACAGTTCGCGACCCACGTGTGGATTTCGTACTTTTGGAGCCCAATGATGGACAACCCGTCGATTCCACATAGTATTCCTTGTAAACAGGCTCTCATCACTCCAAATAACTTTTCTTAAAAAGTGAGGATCTTCTCTTTTTTTTTCTAACGCCCAATTAGCATACTCAACCCTTCTGGGATAATCGTCAGGTTTCAACGCTTGAACCTTAGTTACGGAGAAAGGATGTTGCCGATCGCGTTTTAGTATTTTGTGTACGAGGGTGTGACTCAAGCCTAAACTGCGTCCTGCCCGCCTAGTACTAGAACCTGGTTGGTTTTGAAAAGGATCCAATACCTGTTTACTTGTGGGAGGACCTTGTGCAGGGTCCGTCCGGGTTGGTACCACCATCTTATCCATTAACCTACCGCCAAGCAGCAGTGTTCGCATTGTTGTGTTCCGGTTTGGGGATAAGACAGCCGGTGAAATGACAAGCATAGAGGCATTCCATCTTAGTCATGCCATAAAATAAATAAATAAATAATACGAGCATTACTTGGTTGCCTTCTTGTGGGATACCTCTCGGAGTACAAACGGAGGGCTGCATTTCCATTGCCCCTGCACTCTCCGTACGCAAGGATCATATCCATTATCTCAACCGCAGTAAAATTTAAAGGCATTGTTATTGCAATTACGAAATTATGACGAAAGTGAAGGATGTCAAATACCAAATTGAAAGAAAATACAATTTATTGGTAGCCTAACCTTTTTGTTATGAAAAAAAAGTTCTGTCGTTCTATGGTTTGAGACAATCACGACACGACTCAGCAAAAATGTCAGAGACGGTGTTTATTAGTTTTTGTTATTTACTTACACATTTCAGATCAATTAGTTCTAGTGGTCAATCGGTTTCTACGCCGAGCAACAGCTTTGCAACTGCTGCAACAGCCAGAATAAGTCATTGGCAGTTAGGTAATGGTCACTCAATCATAGTAACCGGTTGCCGCTACAAAATTGGATTGGATTGCTTAAAATTCATTGTGCAGTGCGGTTTAGAGTGTGTGTTTTAATGTAAACTTGATACGGTAATGTGGTCATAGTTGAAACTGTACCTAATAGCATATGCAGAATTAGATTATATGTAAATACCTAGTTTGTTTACTTTAGTTATGAAGTGATAAGTGATAACTGATGTCAAACTTGCTTGCATCACAGGATGTTATTAAGCTCGCTAACCGACTGATGAGAAAGAGGTTAAGTTATTACATTTAGTAAAATTATTAACAAAAAAAGGGATTGGATTAAAACAAAAAGTGGTTAATTGTATTATACCCGTTTTTAACTTCCACCGGTTTTAAGGTTTGCTTTTCGTTCATTTACATACTGTATATTTCTCTATATAAGTATTTATATCGTTGTCTAGTACCCATAGTACAAGCCTAGAGCTTAAATAATTGGAACTAGGTCAATTGGTGTGATATCGTCCCCTGATATTTATTTATTTATTTTATTTTTATGTGCACCTTCCGACGAAAGATTACTTTTTTTAAAGATTTTTGACTTACAATATACTTTAAGATCTATTATTTTCTTACTTAATACTACTTGTATAAAACTCAACACGAAATTGAATTAAACAAAAATTGGATTCTTTGCTGACGAGATACAAAATAAATGTTTAAAAAAAACGCGTTCAAAAACGCATAAAATAAAGAAAGAGGAAGCTTGGAGAAGGGGAGATTGGGGTCAAGCCGAAGACGTGATAAATACCCCACTTCGGCGTCGACGCCCCCATTAGAAGAAAATCCGGTTGGTCTTTGACGCGGCTAGTAAGGTAAATGGCTCTTGTCTAAATCATTATTTACTTACTTACTCACGGAGCCTGACCTATTGTCATCACTATTTGGTATAATGCTGCGCTTTAGGGGACACAAAGTAGCAGTAACGGGTGACATCCAGGATATGTTCCTAAGGGTCGAGATTTGAGAAGAAGAAGCCAGCTCGCCTGGTAAGATTCTTGTGGAGGAGAACCTCCACCGAAAATATGAAGACGTACGCGGTGACGTCATTTATCGTTGGTGCCAACTGTTCGCCATTTGTCGCGCAGTTTATCTAAAATATGAACGCAAGGCGTTGTGAGTCACCGTTCCCCGCTGCCGTCGACGCCATCTGCAACTCGCATTACATGGACGACTACATTCATAGTCTGCGCGACGAGGCAACAGCCATCAACATGGTAAGGAATGTCTGTCATGTCCCCAGGGCGGGCGGCTTTTTGATAAGAAACTGGACGAGTAACAGCCTTGCAGTCTTGAACATTATGCCAAAGGAGACCTTGGGTACTGCTACTGTAAGATTTACAGTCAGCCAGCAACATAAAATTCAGAGTACACCAGGTCCCATTAGGTATCCTGCAGAAGACATGCTATGATTGCTAGGGTTCGATATGTCTTTAAAACGCATATCGGAAGATATTATTAAATGTGAAAAAAGGCTAAATAGTATTGTAATGTTGGTAGTATGTAGCGGTCTGCGGCAGTCTCGAACACACGCATCACTGAACTGACGTGCGTCTTGTTGTTCTCCCTGTCAGCAGACATTACAGGTATTATGTCCATTTTTGACGTGCTTGGTTTCTTGGCACCTTTTACGATTCAAGGGCGAACCATGCTGCGAGATACCTGGCGATTGAATATCGGTTGGGATGATAAACATTCCCGACGATATTTATCACAAGTGACGCACATGGATATACGTTTATCTAGGTGCTACAAATCAGCTGTATGTCTGTATAAGGAGAGTATCTTTTTTATGTTAGCATGCCGATAATGGCGGCCAGGCAGTCTATTGCCAGTTGCGAGCCAAACCGCACGGTTACACTTGTAAATTCTAAAATAAATCCTGTATGCCAGTATCCTGCCCTTTTTTGATTATTCGTGTTCTGCCCACCTAACAAGTTAGAAGCCAATTGCAGTCAATAGATAATAGACGAGGAAAGATTTTTGGTCTCTTGTTACGGCACGACGAGGACATTACTATGATAATTGAAGGAAAAAAGAGAAGGAAAAGGGAAAAGAGGGAGACCGAGAAGTTATCTGGATCAATTAAGTGTTCCATCCTCGGCCGCGGCCCCTGGACGAGAGTAATCCGATGTGACCTGCACTCTTTAATATGAGTGTTCCAGTTCTCAGTTTCTGCTACATGAATGTGTTATTTTGTACATCTACCTAATCGTTAATAAACTATGAAAATGTCTCCAGGCGTAGTTTTCTCCACTTTACAACAAATTCACGTTATTCGAAATACCATTCCAATTTTACGACGTCCTGGCAAAATATGTCATTACATTGCAAAAATGCAATTTCCTCTTGAACATAATACGAGTACATTTTCCGGCCGCGGCGCCGCCGAGCGCCGAGCGCCGCGCGCCGCCCGCCTCACCGGGCGCGCGGCCGGGACGGTATTCCCTTGGTTGACATAACAACTTTTTGGCTATTGTCGGTTTGCCTAATATCGTTTGAAATGTTTAACCATTTCTCTACTATCAGTAGTTATTTTTTTTGTTTAGTATAACGATTTATTGATCGAGCCGTGTTTAGTCTACGTAATAGACGTATTTCTATAAATAGTCTAATATTCTTATAGGTAACGATAAAGTTACCTAAGTGTCGTTTGCATTATTTTTGTTTAGTCTAACATTACGTCAACCTAACTTGTCAGTCTAACGTACGTCAATTAATTGCAGGTAAATAAGAGTGTTCCCTTCTTTTATCAGATTACACATGTACATGAACGCTAATGGACGATGCGCTGGCCTAGTTGGTAGTGACCCTGCTTACGAAGCTAGCTTTCCTAGGCTCGAATCCCGGTATATTTGTGTGATGAGCGCGAATATTTGTTCCTGAGTCATGGATTTTTACTATGTATTTAAGTATATATTTCTCTATAAGTATAAGTATTTATATCGTTGTCTAGTACCCATAGCACAAGCCTAGAGCTTAGTTTGGGACTAGGTCAATTGGTGTGACATTGTCCCCTAATATTTATTTATTTTATTAAATATTTTTATTTCATCGATTATATAAACGGACATTTGATTTGATGCCTAAACAGTATACTATTTTGCAAGTTAGCTTGAATAATATTTCGGAACCGACTTCAGGGCACCCCATATATATCCACGTGGTCTTGTGTGCCTACTCGTAGAGTGATTTTGCAAAACGTGGAGCCAGAAGCTCGCGAGGAGCGCCCGCGGAGCGGAGGATTTCCAATATCTGCCCCGTTGATTATTTTTTAAATTCGATTATTTATGTGATATAATTTAATTTCGATTTTGAAAAACTTTAGTAGCTTGCATATTAACTAGGGCCCCAGGTGGCGGCTCCGAGCACCGCGCTGCTACGGGGACTCCAGCAGTGGTAGCTTCACCGATTATACGGTGCATTTCGTTGATGGGGACCGGACGGTCGGTCACCATACTTCGATTATTTCAGATCAAAATAAACTACCGTTATTTTGTACACCTGTTCACCGTTAACAAACGCAAAATTAGAAATTAAATAGATATTTAGATAAATCTTTTTCGGTATTAACTATGACTGCAATCCTAAGACTCCAACGCACTGCCAACCCTGAGGACCAAGATGGAATGCCTCTATGCTAGTCATTCCACCGGCTGTCTATCCCCGTATATTTTCATATAAACTAAAAGTGATACAAATACTGAAATGAAATTAAAAGTTAAGCCTAATTTTACGGCGTTAGAGTACGGCGGGAGCTGTCCGACAAAAGTGTTCGAGGTTGCGCCTGAAGGGTTCGTCTCGTGCGCAATGCAGTGCCGCGGCGGGCAGGCGCTTAAGGTGCGCGCGCCAGACGCTAGTTCCATGCAATAACCAATTGATTTCTTAACGGTTTTTTTTAAACTGACTTTTTCTGAAACTGATCACAATCTCACAACAAGCACTGCTTAAGGTAGTTGCCATATCTTTTGGCACCATTCGTGCAGATTTCTACAGTTTGTGATCCCATCTCGCGTTAACTGAGCCTCATCCATCCACAGGATATTTTTTGTAAATTACGGATCGTTTCGAATTTGCCTTTGAATGCAAGCGGACATGACGCACCTTGGAACCCTATCTACGTCATCATGCAGGTGTTGGACTCTTTGATAATGGTGACGACTGCACGACTGGGACAACAGCGGTACAGTCAACAATAACCTGCAACAACAACAACTTTCCTATAAGTTAAAAATGATTTGGCATTTCTAATGACATCACGACTTCAAGCCTATTTTTTTTTAAATTGGGGTACAAATTAACGTTCGTGACCGGTCCTGGCTCCCGTCAGACGCGTGCGGTTTCTGGCCACGCACCCATTAGCCGACGCCGCCCGGCTCAACTGTTGCGCCGCCGGGGTGCCCGCGGGGCGGGGGCGCGGGCGGGGGTGGGGAGGGCCCGGCTCATATCCGGCGCAGGCTAATTTGCTCGCGATCACTTCCGGCGGCGACCGCCGCTCGCTGAGTGCGGTTTACTGCCGTGAAAGCAGGATGTACTCGGAGTAATATTAATTAACTGTACAACATCGCACATACTAACGGATAAATCAATAGGGCAGGTATTTAAAAAATCATGAAATATCGTAAACTGCTAAGAAAGTCATAAATAAAACTAAAAAATGCGACAAAATACTAATATTTTTTGCGAAACGGGCCCCATAAATCAATTTTATTTTAAGATCACCTTCATTAAACAGCAGTAAAAATGCATAATAAGTTGTGGAAAACTCCGTAGGTATGAATTTAGGGCTGCACTGCAGTGTCAGGCACCGAGGCATCTCAAAAAGTGGCGAATCGAGAAAAACGATCTTAAAGATTTTACTTAGACGAATGCGTTGGGCATTACTATGTACTTATGTACTGCAACTAATAGTTGCCTTCGTAACGAAACTGCAGATCAGACATAAGATCAGTTTACGAGGTTTATTACTAGGGTTGAAAAGCCTCGCCTTGATAATGCATGGCTTTATAACATTAGGAAAGTGTTTCTATTGTAAACGTAGGTACGAGTAGGACAGCTGTGTCGATAAATCTTCAATTTGTGCGCGTTCGAGTCATAATTACTTCCTCAAGCAAAAAGTCCGCTTGGAGCTCTGGAGCAGTTTTAATAGGAGCCGGCGGCGTGCGCGCTCAATCTATTACTCCTCGTTATCTCGATTAATAATGAACTGAGCTCCCCCTCCCCTCCCCCCACCTCGGCGCCGCGAGCCCGCACCAACATGTAAACCTGTCCTAGGTCTCCCTCGATAACGAGCGCCGTGTTGTGATAGCCTCAAGTCCTAGGGCTCTAAACATACCCACGCGGGGGCAACAGTAATGAGTATGAAAACATGAATAACACAAAGTAAACAATTATTTAGAAATAATTTGGTAAAGTAAATGATATTTTATTCCGGGACGAATATTGAAATTAATTAACTCTTTTTGCCGTCGCGGCGTCGAATAACAATTGATTTGTGATCATAATTGTTTTTAACAAGTTTGTAATTACTTTGTAACAAAAATGCCAAGCCATTTGGGAAAGTAATGTCATCCTAATAGTTGAATCTTTAAAGAGTATTGTTTAAGTGGCTTAATGGGCAGCGACGACCGAGCCATGTAAGGGAGGATCGGCGATGGACAGCGACGATAGTTTCATGTTTTTTTTTGCGACAGTAAACAATTTTCTTCTTCTATCTTTTCTTGTGTCATAAAGAGAAGAACGAGCACGCAGGCCACTTGATGGTAAATAGGTTTTGGTTGTCATGACATGAACGTTTGCACCCCGAGCTGGCTTTGAGTGCTTTGTTGGAATGCCTTAAAACTTGTAATTTTTTCAGACTATTTAACTCTCAACGAATCACAACAAGTTGAACGCAGCTAACTGGAGGGGGTAGGTGGCGGTAGCGATGCCCTGCATAAGGTCCTACTCGTATCACCCAAATAAGATATTCTAATAGTTAGTGGATAGATGGTTAATTCAAACAGGATGTGACATTACAGGTACTGACTCGCGCGCCATGTGCTGCTTGGCAAGGGCTTTATGCAAATGAGGTGCGGTGCGGCGTCGTCCGTGTGTCCAGGTATCCGGCTGTCCGCCCGGGACCGCGGGCCTGGTATCCGGGAGCAGCTCTGTGCCGCGCCGTGCCGCGCACTACAGTGCCGCAACTAAGCGTTCATTCCTTTTGGTATTTTCGTAAAAGTTTTCTACCATTATGCATGTCTTGAACACGCATACATAAAATACATAAGAGTTTCATGTATACAATGTATGTATACAAGATTTTTTTTTGACTAAGACAGATATTTTTTATACGGTTTGTTTCGCGAAAAACACTCAACATTTAACTTTGGAAAATAATAGCAAAACTGGCGGTGACACCGCGTGCGGGCCGATTATGCGTGACACCTTTTTATCGAGTGGATATGTCTAAATTTTTAACAAAGTCGTTTATTTTATCGAAATCCCTAATATGGTTGACAACGTCGATAAAGTTATTGCGCCGATATAGCGACGACTAATATGTTTAAGCCTAGTGTGGCAAGAATTACGCGAGATTACTACCATTTTGCAAAAAAGTGGCCAGCGTCACGAAATCAATACATTTTTGCACTAGTCTGGATCCTGCGGTCGAGCGTCGTCGATGTAACACATCAAAGAAGCGATCACCAGCGTGCATACGTGGGACCCGCGGCCGCTCCGGGCGCCGGCCGGCGGGGGCTCCCCGGAGTAATCTCGGCGTGGTAAATAATGGACAGCGGCGCCGCCGGTTGCCGCGGGGCCAATTAAATCGGCCCTACTCCTTTATGTATATAGCATATCACTTACCTCTCTCCTAGCCCTCTTCCGTGGGTATAAGACTACTAAACAGTAACCCCTTACTCGTAAATGAACGTGTTTACCTCGGGCCGTGGCTTGTCTTGACTCTATAAACCAGGTTAGCTTGATTTACCGATGCTAAATATTCTTGATTGTCTTTGCGCGCCACTCAAGTTTATACTAAATAGCAAGAGAAGTGCAAACAACACCCCAGAGTTTAAATCCGTACCGAATACTACTGGATCAGCAAGTCCGCCTACATTGTATATTGTGCAGAAAGTAAGCAAATTTTTGCATATTAACTGCAAAAACTTAAACGGCGACTTTTTCACTCAGCTGTAAAAGTAATGAATGCAAACGGCGCGCGTGCCGCTCGGAGGATTTTCACGTTATTTCGAAGTTTAAACTTGCTTTAATAACTGCTGCGATGCCGGTAGCCGCCGGGCCGCGCGCGCTGCGCGGTCACCGTCGCGCGGTCCGCACCGGACGTTCAGTGGCTGATGATTAGCGCTCCAGCAACTAGAGCCGCATCCGCCGCATAAACTCTGATGTCCTTCCACCTCACGATACAGTTTAGTTCACATCGAATGAACGTCGAGCTAAGTATACTTAGTAAATTTACTTGCGGGACGACCTTGTGCAGGGTCCGTCCGGGTTGGTACCACCATCTTATCCATTAACCTATCGCCAAGCAGCAGTGTTTGCATTGTTGTGTTCCAGTTTGGGGATAAATGAGGACAGCCGGTGAAATGACTAGCATAAAGGCATTCCATCTTAGTCCTTAGGGTTGGCAGTACATTTGCGGTCTTGTGAATGCGAATGTCTATGGGTCACAGTTTCCACTTACCATCAGGTGCCCTGTGTGCTCGTTTGGCTTCACATGCCCTAAAAAAAAAATGTATATCACAGTCACAAATGCTTCTCGGAGACACGGGTGGGTCCTTAGTCGCGCAACTTGGACTGCCCTGTGCTGTACAAATGTTACTACTTACGGGTTCGATTGCAAGTTTATATTGAAAAGGTTGTCCGGGCCGCGCGCGCCCGTCACTACGAGTAGCATGTTGGTGTTATTCGCCGATCGGCAAAGCGTGGTCTCACATACTATACACGTAAAAATTTTGCCTCTGTATTCTTCCGTAACGTACGGTGAGTAAAATGCATAATACGCTTGCCCGACTATGTGAAATATGTAATGTTAAACATTGTAACCTTTATACGTTATGAAGTTGAAATAAATTATTATTCCATTTTATCATAGTACTCGTATGTGTGAAGACATATGTGTGCCGTGCTGCCATATTTGCTAATTGACTAATGTGACGTGAAGCGTTTTTTAGAGAGATTAGAGCTAAGAGCTTTACATAAGCAACTGACGAGCTCGCTCCGTACGTTCAACCTAGCACAAACCACAACGTTTTCTTTGCTTTACATTTTTGGAATCGACTATACTATTCCATAACAGGGTCGCGCTTGGTAAACAAAACGCTTCGTAAAGCTGCCAACCCTTTTTCATACTTACTATCTTTTAACCACCGCCACGAACCAGCCCGCATCTTGCTTGAGCCTGTAACGAAACCCAATTCACAAGAAACTCACAAAATAGACCAGCGCACACGAGACCTACGAGACTCCAGGATAATAGGACCTGTGGAGTACGAAGACGAGGGGCCGCAGACGTGACCCACCACATTTACCAGGTACACGACTATCGAAGTATCTACAATTCCTTAACAAGTTCCAAAGCCGTAAACGCTCGTTTATCGCGGTTAGTCTCGTCTGTGAACGATTTTTTAAATGCTATTGCCATCAGTAAGAATAATACTTGTAAAAAGCGGTATAACGGTGAAACAGCGAAGTTGAAGTGAAAATCGTCCAACGCTGCATTTTTGATAACTCGGTGGGGTTTGTAGCGGCTCTGGCAGGGCCCCGCCCGCGGTGGCGGCGACCGGGCGCCGTCGGTTTAATTGCTGAAATGTTAACTTTACCAAAATTAACCTTTTTTGAAGCCGTAAATATGAGTTTGCCAATCATTACTAGGTACGACCTTCCAACTTAATGTACCAAGGACGAAAATATCCTAGGTCCTATATAGGTCCTATGGAAATATCTGAGTAGATTGTTGCGGTATGCGGAATATCGCGTTAAATCTAATCAATTCAATCCCGCTTGCTGTATCGTTCATAATTTGTGTGATGCCCCGCGCTTGTTGCCACCCCCCCCCCCCCTCGCCCCGCGACCCCCCGGCAGGGCGACGGTGCCGTCCGTGTCCGGCGGCCGTGTGAGCGACCCGCGGGGAGTTTTCCCGCTCATTACAGTAATTGCGACCAATCAATGGTCGGGCGGGCGCTGACACGTTGCTCTGCCGAAATGACAACCGTATGCAGTAATGGAAACCTTCCCTTTTGCAAACGGGACTGCATGCATTACGTCGAGAGCTGGGGTGGCGTAGCTGTGTGAGATGAGGATGCAAAATGAAAGACATTACCCAACCTCGCAATCGCAATCATTTTCTCGCCTCGGCCGCCATGCGCCATCACGATCAAGAACAAGTCTAACGAAAAGCAAGCGTTAAAAAATACCCAACTGCTGTTTGGATAATGTCGTTCAAGTAATGCTACTTATCATGCATATATATTTTATTTGCCCAATTTCCCTTTTATATAATTTTAAGATAGCCTAACCACGTATAACATATTAAAATCGGTTTAGCCGCTTAGTAATTACGCGCGGACATTGAGTCGGACATATATACAAGTCAAACACATATCCCTCCTTTTAGGCTTCTCCGCAGTCGGGTAAAAATAGGAGCTATCGTGCCTAGGACCATTTTTGAAAAAGTAGAATAAGTAAATCACATAGGCTACCTTACCTTGAACCCCGAAAAAAATCAGTGTTCCCGTGGGATGGCAAAATTACTAATTCCACGAGGACGAAGTCGCGGGCAGAAGCTGGTATTACATATGAGGGTTTAAGAGCTTATCTGACGTAAGAATCGGAAGGTAGCAACTGGATCTCCACCAAGTAAGGAGCCGCCACTACCTCGCCGCTCGCTGGCCGACGGCGGAGCCCCGCCCGGCGCCCGCTGCGCCGGCGGCCCGCCCGACCGATCATCGGATTTGGATTTACATGCCGTTCCGAGTGGTTATGATTTATCGTCCGAGTTGAGGCCGGCGGCGCCGCGCGCGGAGAGCAGCAACACTTACAATCACTCGCTGATTCATTGCCTTTAACAAACCATTATTAAATTAGTTTCGAGTTTTCGTGCGACTGTAACGTATAAATAAACGTTTTCGACTTCGTAGCATGTACTGGTTTACTAAACCGTAGAGTCGTTTGGCTCGCTCACAGTTCATCTCTTTTCCCGGCTGCCTAAGGGCGATTCTTCGAGGCCCCGATTTTCGACATCTGGGGCTTAGTTCAATTAACTTTTTAGTTCAGAAACTTGTTTTTTTTCAGAGGTGGCTTATTTACGTATTAACTGGGACATCGGTCGATTTTTGTGTTACGGATTCTAAACATACTAAAAAATTCAATCCGTTTTCTTGATAACATAATTATGATAATATCCATCGGCATGATTTTTTTTTTTTCTTACTGTTCTAAATAAGGGATTATTCTTATGAATTTATGGACAATGGAATAAGAAAATGGTCAGTTTCTATAGTTATTTTTTCACTTTCGATTTTGTTATTTATTTTCAAGAACTTAGATTATTTATAAATTCTTTTATATATACATTTTTTTTAAATAAATAAGGCTGACTGTGCAAGGTCGTGTTTTATTTAATGGTTTAAAACTACAATAAATAAATAATATAACTATTATCGAGAATATAAAAAAAAATTTTTTTTTTTTTTTAACCTATTCTTACTACTTTGTCGTCAATTTCTTATTCCTCTGGACACAAAAATTAAACAATTCATTAATTTCTGAACGAGTTCATAAAAAATGAGTGCCTAAATCATATCCATGTTCCTTGTTAAATCTACTTTCATGGGAGCATATACTTTAATCAAATAGGCAAAAAAAATATGACAGAGGAATAGTACAAAAATCGGGACCTCGAAGAATCACCTAAACCAGTCAACAGTGGTTGACAACGTATCATTGTTGGAAATGGAAATTTGCCTGTTTTCTATATACCTTAAATAAAAGTGAAGTGTCATCGGCATGTTTGTCGAGGACCACATAAGGGAGATCGTTGATACAAAAAAAAAACAAGAATGGGCCCAGAATTGAGCCTTGGAGCTCTCCCATAGCAACAGCTGATCCAGGGGATTGCATTTTTTTTATGTCAACCCGCTGAGTTTGGTGGGCAAGGTAAGTAATAATAAGATTAAGGGCACCACTTTGATACCGTAGAACCTTAGCTTCCGCACTAACGTAACGTGATGAACACAGTCAAACGCCTTTGATAAATCACAGAAAACTCCAATTACTTCTAGTGATTCTTCTCAGGCATGAAAGACTTATTAAATTAAGGTTAAACCGCGGTCCGTAGATGACGTTCCCTTTGTAAACCCAAATTGACCACTATGAAGCAACTTATTCTTACTAAAATGTGAGAATATTTTCTAAATAAAATTTCTCTCGTTTCATATAAAATTTGACGGGTCTATTCTTATGTTGGACTTGTAATTGTTCCCACGGTCGTCACGACCCGGTGGTTTATTTGCGGTGGTCGACGAACACCGCGGCCATGACACCGGTCGCTGCTGCGGGCGCTCGCCGCAGGCGCCCTTTCCCCGCCACTCGCCAGACGCCGCTCCTTTCCACCCCGCGCGACGAAAAATACTACACGAGCTTTGTGCCAAAACTCGGGGAAAAGGATCGTCACTCGCTTGAGAGCCCAATATTATAAAGTATGACTCTTTTTACTTTTTACTGTATTAAAGTGTGAAATCTCAGAATTAATTGTGTGAGATTGTCCCCCGTTTTTGACAGAGAACGATTTTTCGCCCCGTAAACAATATTGTATTGCAAATTTCCTCAAAATGTTAGAGCCTTTTTCGCTATGTACAAATATTGCTCGTTTAAATAGTACGTGATGTGAAGTTATCATTAAACAGGTTTCACTTAGCTATTTATTTTATTTCATTATTTTCACAATTTGAGCTATATATAAGCGAGATAGGGTAAAACAAATTAGAATAGACCAGAAATAATAGCTGTTACATAACGAAAATAATAATTGGGTCATTATTTGGGCGTTTCAACCGCCTCACTTTCGTGGTCACATTTTTGTAGAAGTGACTTCAGATTTCGATTTTGTTTCTGGTTAGGTATCTAAGTTTACCGGACATCTATCAAATATCCAAAAACGCTATCAAAATATACGCCCAATTCTTCAAAAACATGTCCACGAAAGTGAGGCGGTTGAAACGCTCGAATAATGACCCAATTAGAAATATAGCGATGTTTATTTACGCCCAATCGCACTTTTTTGTTCGCCTTCGTGCGTCCATCATCTTCATATTAGTAAACAATTTCTTTTTTGAGCAAAAAAAAGTTTAATTACATACTTAGGTACTTATAACCGTGCATTATATATACCGTGCAGTCTGAACTCAGCTATCCCGCGTACCGCAGAGCAGTATGTCGCGACGTACAGCAGAGCTCCGGCCAACCGCGGAGGGCAGTTTATGAAATCCAGATTTAGCGCGTCGCGTCGCAGTTTTACTCTTTACGTTTGTAATCAGTTACCGCAGCAATCAAGCGGCGGCAGTAAACAGACTAACGACGTGTAGAATAACGTCGCTGCATTTTGCGGCCAATTGCCGTCGCATAGGTAAATATTTGTTGTTCTTCGTTTATTGTCGGTTGTTAACATTATTCACGAGTGCCGCTGTCACGCACGCCGCGCCACACCATGGTGGCCGTAAATGGCCGGGCAGCCGCGCGGTCATGCTTCTCGTTTACGATTCGAAACAAGTTTACGAATCGAACAGCTTATACTTTTACCGGATTTTGAATGATATGTTCAGTCGACAATAAAATTGGAAATATTCTTTTGCATTGTAACTGAAGACGGCTTAGGGTTCGGAGCGTGCCGCTCACACTGTAATCTGTTAGGACTTCCTTTCAAAATAACCAGCGAAATTATGTTAATTTATTTTACGTAGACGAGATCGCGGTCTAGTATTTGAACGTTTTAAACTCCATAAAACGCAGTCTTGCTTGTAAAAGGCCGAAATCCGCCGCGGCGTGGCGGCGAACAAAGCCGGAGTTGGCCGCGGGATTTCACGACAAATTGAACGTTTGGACGAGTTTTACTACTAACGAAACAGCGAACGGCCCGACACCAAAACATTTATTGGCAAAAAATTGGTTTCAGCCTTTTTTTCCATCCATTTCCTTTATTGATTGATTATGGATTCATATTGCAAAGAAAAAAAAGGGCTTTGACTCCGCCTTGACTTGATGAAAGAAGCATTATAAAATAAAATAAAAACGTTCATTCGGATGCGTTTCAATGATTTTGCATAATTAAAAGCAAAATAGTGGAATGATATGTATTGGTAGCTTTTTCGAAGACACCAAAATTGACAACATTGCTGGATTCCACCAAAATTATTTAAACGCTATTAATTATATATTTTTATTTAGAAATATACGTTTTTGATTATAAAAAATAATAACGAAGATTTCCTAACGATTCTATTTTTTTTCGCCCGATGTTATTGATCGTGAGTTTTTCAGAGAAAAATAATACATACATACATACATACATACCTTCACGCCTTCATTCCCAGAGTGGGGTAGGCAGAGCTACAGAATTACCAACAACTCTAAAAAACTTGTTGATAACTCTGTAACCACAATTTGCACAATTAGGCTAAGATGTTTACCAGCGTATTAGTGACAGGTTGCAAGCCCATCGCCTAACAGTACTACAAGCCTATATTCCCTTAGTCGCCTCTTACGACATCCACGGGAAGACATGGAGTGGCACTATTCTAACCCGGCAACCACACGAGAAAAATAATGTTGGTGGATAATAGCAATTTCGGTGGTACATAATTAGTAAGGTCGTTATATCTTAAAAACTACTTGGTGTAATGAAGGGGCATTTTAATACTGTTTTAATTATGACCTTAAACGTATAATTGTGAACCCTACTAACAAAATAAAAAATACCACCAAAGTAAGGATAGTTTGACTGAAATTCACCCGTGCCCGTTTGGCCGTGCTGTAATCACTCTTTGAACAAAGGTTTCCACATGTTCAGTTTCGTGTGTCGATAGCGATCTGCCTCGCTGGGTGCGTCAAAGTCTCCACCTCTTGATTAGTTGCTCCGCCCGCGCGACGCCGCCGCCCGACCACTGCATGTATCAGAGGTCGCGGAATGCATCAGCACTTTCCACAGCTTTTTGGTTTCCTATTTTGAGCCGCACTCGTCCATTAAAAGCAGAAAGTAGGCCACGTGGACTCATTTGCATGTTTGCATCTACCCGAGCTTTGGGGCTCACCGGTCAAAGTGCAAGCGAGTAAATAAACTGTCTACTTCGAAGTAACGAGTAAGATTTTTCGGTAATTTTATTAAACGCAGGCACTGACCTCACGTTTTTTTGGTTATGTTTATTGAAAAAAGATGTATAAAAATGAGTGTTCATTTTTATGTAGATCTTTTAAAAACTATAATACTTAGCACATTTTCTCACAGGTATATTTAGTCTTTCCCTTCTTAGATTTAAAATTGCGTTGTCTAAACATTAAGTGTTGTTTGTAATTAAATTTAATATTATGTAAGCACACATTATTGACGTATTACTCTGTAATATTTAGTTAATTGTGGCAACTTCACTGGTCAGTGTGTTATGTAAGATTTTCTGTAATATTTTTTCCTTACTTTTACCGTTTGTGCCCAAATAAACATTAAACATTAAAATATACATGAAGCATAAAATAATAACTGAAAATAATAAATAAAAATAAGTATAAATAAAACTAAATCACAAACTAAATGTATAAAACTAAAGTAGTTTAGAATACGAGTAGTAGCGTTTTGTAATTACTTTTAACATTAAGGATCGACCACACGAAACTTGAACATGAAAACGCTGACGCAGTGAGGCGTCTACAATGTCACTCATTTAATTCGTCTCTCACGCCGACCGGTGTGGTTCCGTACATAATAAGTATAATAACACCATCTACTGTGTGTTAAGCCGGTAGAGTTTTTGCGACTTTGACGCAGCTCAATTTACGCAGCTTTAGCTTATTTTAAACTACAGTATGATCAATCCTTGAAACTCTACTAAGTTGCAGTATGTTTAAGTATTGCAGCTGTTTGACGTTAAATATTATATATCTATTTTTCTTTTCAATATCTACTTTTGTAGTTCCCCCCGCCCCCCACTCCCCGCCACCGCAGGCTGGTGCGGCGGCTGTAACGCACGCCGGGTCGTATTTCATACTTCTTTCACACTTTGTTTACGTTTTCCGGAGAGGAGGCGGCGTCTCGCTCGCACGCTGCACTCGCAAGTGGAATGGGAACACTCGTCTCTGTTTATTTGCGGTGCGCTGATAACTTTAATGGAGATTTATTAATATTCCGTATTTCCCGCGGCTTCCATTCCGGGCTCGTTCCCAGCCGCGTTAAATATCACTTCGCCAGGGTTTCATTTGGTTCCCATGTACTGAGACGACGCTAGATACAGGCGCGGGGCGCGCGGCGCTGGCTGCGCGCCAGAGGCTTTCGAAAAATGTGCCGACGGCATTCTTTAACGAAAGCGCATAATAGAAACAATAAAGTTCAAAAATGCCATAAAGTGTTAATGCAGTTTAGTATGGTAGTATTTAGAGCAAAATCCACGGAACAGTTCGCCCCGTCACTGAGCAACCCGTCTATAACGAGCGGCCAGAGCGGGTTGGACCTCGGGGCTCAGTGCTCAATTAAACTAGGCAACAATAAGGCAGCTGTCATCTACAACTAGTTACGTACTAAAAGATGAGCAATATGGTGTAACAGGTTTGTTATCCATCGCGGGTAGGATCGTACAAAATATGGCAAACCTATGACTGTTATTATGAACAACCCGACACTACTAATGGCATGCAATTAAGTTCCAATTCGATATTGTTTACTATTCCCGCCAAACATGTGCCCCTAGTGTCGAGATGTGCCACCAAACCACTGGACCGCGACTGCTCCAAAAATTATTATCATACCATCATGAACGCATTTCGCTAAAATAGATAGAACAGAGGGCATTTAAGACTGCAATAAAGTGCAGTCATCAATCAAAAGGCCACAGATGATAACCTACAGCTAACCGATAACCGGATACTTATTTATCACTCCGAGGCTATTACTGATAAACCAATATTCAAGCCAATGTCATCAAAAAACTCGACAAAAACAACCAGAGCTGTTAGAAAAGCTTTATTGACCAGGCGCAACCTCGCCGAACCTCTCGTCCACGTCGTCACCCCAGAGAAGGCTGTCGGGCAGCTTCTCGCAGATGAAACTGTAGGGTTGCTCGCACCAGAGGTCGTCGAGTTTCCCGGAGCGGTACACTCCGCCGCAGAACTGCCCGCCCGTCGAGTTGTTGGGCTCCCCGCCCTGGAACTGGCTGTACCCGGCCTGCTCCAGGGTCTCACCTGGAACACAAACAGTTGTGAACATTCTGCTTTACATAGAATGAGGAACATGTTACGGATTCTGCTTCTCTTTCAATTAATTAAATGGTTTGCTGGTACATACAATGCTGATGTCGCTATTCGGAAGCATCAAAATAAATGTTTTGAGATATTTCCGCCGACTGACCGTGCACGGTGCGCCAGTCCCCGTGCTCGTTCCAGTCGTGGAAGCCGACGTAGACGATGTCCTTGCCGAAGGGCGAGCGCGTGGGCACGCGGCTCGCGGGGAAGCGCGCGAACAGCTCGCGCACGGCGCCCGCCTCCGCCTCGCTGTTGATCACCGCCAGGTGCGCGCCCTCCGCGGCGCACGCCATGTACGCGCGCGACCACGTGCGCGCGGTCGTGTGGAACTTGTAGCACGCGCCCGTGCGCGCGTTCAACGTGTATTCTAGAAACATTTCCATGTTTGAAAACATCTTGCATCGCTTTTACATAAAATTGTTAGAAATAGGGCCGCACTTCTGCAATGGCAGAGAGTACTTATATCATATTATGATGATACGCCGTAATATTAAACAAATTAAGAGATAGGCGCACAATAGTAAATTTATTTCTATGTCTATTACGATTTATACTTATAAAGGATATATAAATTTAACAGCATTTGCCCGATGTGAAGCCAACAAAGTAGTAAAAAAAGATAATAATAACAACTTTATAGATACAAACTGTGCAGTCGGTTCGGTATGATAAAAGTATTTATCGTTCAATCGTTTAGTATCGATCGATGACGACGACGCGACGCGCTGGCCTAGTTGGTAGTGACCCTACCTATGAAGCTATAGTAGCCCTCAACCAAAGTGACGACCGGGGCCATAAAGGGTTGTAATCCAATAAGGGTCACTTTGGTTGAGGGCTACTATAGCGGTCCTGGGTTCAAATCCCGGTAAGGGCAGATATTTGTATGATGAGCGCGAATATTTGTTACTGAGTCATGGATGTTTACTATGTATTTAGGTATATATTTCTCTATATAAGTATTGATATCGTTGTCTAGTACCCATAATACAAGCCTAGAGCGTAAATTGGGACTAGTTCAATTGGTGTGACATTGTCCCCTGATATTTGATTTGATTTGATTTGAGTATTTGATTGAAAAGTACCATTGTCAAAGGTTCCACAAGCGTTGAGCAGCAGCCCGGACGTCTTCCTGCGGAAGCAGGCGTACGGGAAGGGCTTGGCGCACGAGACGTCAGCGAGCGCGAGGTCGGGCCGCAGGATCAGGCACTGCTCGGCGTCGTGCGCGTTGTCCGGCTCGCCCGCCGCCCAGTGGTGCGGGATGCGCGCCAGCGGCGTGCCTGCGGGGGGGGAAGCCACTTAGTTACCACTCAAGCTTTTATCGCTTTCTCGCCTGTCTGTTTGCTGAATTTTTTATTTAAAGTTGAAAGTTTTCTAACAACTTATGCGCTTGTTATTTGAAGCCGTTTGTGATCATTTGTTTTATGGTATGGAGGAGGCAAACGTACACACAGACGTCGTAGTAATTAGTGGGCGTTGAGGCCGATACACTTTTGCCATTTTAAGACTGTGCTGTGTTGTGACTTTGGGGGACCTTTTCTTGATATTTTTTGTCTTTAAGGTATCAAGCAATATAATATATTGCTTGATACCTCAAAGAATGTAGTTAAAAAACGGGGTATTATTGGATGGTAATGTTGGGTTTATATGTAAAATCACACAAAGGCTGCATCTGCCACAATTGCTCTTGATGTATGGGATAAGAGAAAGATCCCTGCCAAACCTGAATTTTCTTAAATTGTAGTATGGGATTTATCGACGACTATCTTCTTTTGGGTAATTATGTTGATGATGATTGTTCACTGTCACTCCTACCCTCGACGGAGGCAAAGTCCCCGCGCGAGAAGGTGGCGTGGATGCCGGTGAAGATGCCGGTGTGCTCGGCGCCGGCGGCGTACATCGCGGTCTTCATCGCCGCCGCGAACTGCGCCGTCAGCGGCGATGCCAGCGTGCCTCCTGTCGGCACCAGCCACGTCAGTGGACAAAATTAATCAAGACAACATGTCAAAACTATATAAACTAAATTATAATTATAATTTTCGGGACTTGACAGAAGCACGTGGAGCTAGCCCCATGTGCTTTTGTTTAGCCCATTAGATAAAATATTATTTTTACCGAACCATCTATATCCATGGACTTATTGCTCTAGTAAATAAGTCCATGGGAGTGCCTATAAATAACTTGACATTAGCAAAATACACCTTAACTGGAGTGAAAGCCATTTATTAAAAATTAAGATTAGAATAATAAATATGGCAGGCTATACCCACCCGAAAAATAAAAATATTGCTCTAGCCCGCCTGCTATGCGGGGAAAAATAGAGAATCCATATTTCTAAATTATGTGGACATGTTTTTGAAGAATTGGGCGTATATTTTGATAGCGTTTTTGGATATTTGATAGATGTCCGGTAAACTTAGATACCTAACCAGAAACAAAATCGAAATCTGAAGTCACTTCTTCAAAAATGTGACCACGAAAGTGAGGCGGTTGAAACGCCCAAATAATGACCCAGAGACAACATTAAACCGCCCGCTAATGTGCGGACCTTATTGTTAGACTGATAATTCTCCTAAGAACCGCACCGAATTCACTGGCTTTTAATAAGCGCACTGATTCCGAATTGGTACCTCCGTTTGGCATTGGCCGCAGACGGACACAGCGTTAGACAGCGATAAGCTGGAAATTCTTGAAATATAAGTTGCAAGGGATGCCCATCCGATTCCCAGTGTCGAGACCGAGCCGGCTGTCCCGTCGGCGCCGGAGCCGGGCGGCGGTTACCTTCGAGATGGCAGCGCAGGCGCGCCTCGTGCCAGTTGGCGGGCTCGCGGTGCAGCTTGAGCCAGCCGCCCACCTCGGTGAAGAAGCGGTAGTCGCTGCGGTACCGCGCTCCGTCTGACGAACACACACTTATTCCATTTAATCAAACACTTTGGAGATAAGGAAGGTTATTGTAAGGAATCGTTCTTGGCTCCATTTTCTAACGAAACTGTGTACAAAGTATCTAGTTTATTAACTCAAAATAATACTCGCAAAGTTTATTGATCAAATATTACTTATGTACAACGTCCAATAAGAACCAGGCATATGTATTATATTGTGTCTTCTCTGAATAAGCTGTTTTAGAGTCTTGATTTCTCAATTGGACATTAGCTGTAAGTTGGATTGCATTGCAAATGCCAGCTTAGCGCTAATAATATGTTAATTAAAGTCTGCAACTAAAGACACGAATAATAGAATAGTGAAGGACCCACCCAGCGATACCGCGGCGAGCAGTAGAAGCGTTAGTGTACACAGTTTCATGATCAATAATGCAGTATATTAATTTGAATGCTTTAAATGAATGATCGCAGACGTGAAGTGTCTGCTGGCCGGTGTGGCCGGGCGGAGCAGAGATCCGAGACTGGAGCTAGCAATGGAGTCAATCTGCGAGCAGCCGCGGTGCCCACAAAATCGTTATCAGCGAGACTTCGCGGTCAACGAGTCTGACCGCGATGTACTTGCCTAGAACATAAACACAGATTAACTGCCATTATTGTAAGGTCACTGAAATCTTGACATCATTCATCTATTTTTACATTTAGAAACAAATATGACAACTCTTTATTTCAGCTCAGTTTTATTTTTAAAGGATTTGAATAGCGTAATATTATTTCTGGTTCACCTGTGTGTATATATATTATGTGTTCTTAAAATAAATAAATAAAGTAATACATAGACACACGTACATACATACACTCACGCCTTAATTCCCAGAGCGGGGCAGGCAGAGCTACAGGATTAACAACAACTCTAAAAACTTGTTGTTAATTATGTAACCACATTTTGAAAGAAGCGAAGTAGTAATTCTTTATCATTATAATCGTGTGAATAATATGGAGATCTCATAACTTCGTCAAGATGAAAATTCCAAATAATTTTGATCGCGTCAATTATGCCCTAGGACTACGTAACTAAAAAGAAGGCGCCTCTAGGCCCTTTCTTATAAATTCGAATAATATACTTGTTTATAAAACTATTTCGATTGAAAGAGTTAAGTACAGTCGGGGTAAGAAAAGGTTCGTCACCTTAAGATCTATTTTCGTTTGCTCAGAATGAGCGATACTCTGCTTTACCGATTGAGTTTGACATATTGCAGTCGGTAGTCGACTGTCAGTCGCCGCCAGTCGGGACGACAGTTACAATTAAAGGTTACCAACTTTTTAGACTACAAAGCATTCACGAAGGATTATGCTTCGTGAATGCTCGTGTCATACCTATCGGAGATTAGAATAATTGCTTTGTATCTTATGAAAGAGATAACGATAACAACTGTGTCATCTTGTTTACGAGTATGCGGCTAGAGTTCATTTTCAATAGTGCCGTCTCGTGGATATATAGTTAGTAAAAGTAAATTAAATACTAAACAAAATTTTCAACTATGGTAAAATTTATTCAAATAAACAAAACTTAACTAAAACCGAGTATATCCGCCATTCGCATCAATCACAGCCTGCAGTCGCTCTCGCATTGAGCCAACAAGACGATCAATATCACATATCTTTACACACATACATAAAACATACATAAAACTCACGCCTTCATTCCCAGAGTGGGGTAGGCAGAGCTAAAGAATTACCAACAAGTCTTTAAACTGAGAGTTAAGTAAACATGTATAATTATATTTAAGATCACCTTCCGTCGTTCGGGAAGGCCTCCAGCGTCCCGGCCGGAAGTGTCCGCCGGCGCCCGCCCCAGCTCGAGCTGAAAGAAGGGAAGTCCCGGGATTGAGAACGATATTTTTAATCAGCTGGAAAAAATCACAAAAAATAAGTCACGAACATATAATGGAAATTATAATAATAGGAAAACCTGCGTAGGTTTTTGTTCCTCCTCACTCTCGTCACAATAAACCACAGAAAAGATGAGGTATTTTGCATAGCAAGTAATTATAACACCTTATAACCCGGCGAATGTTTGAACATAAATAATTAGATTTGATTTGATTTCTACTCTCGAGTTATTTGAGATTCAGGAGAACCCAAATTATCTAAGATTGTTCTTAAATAAGGGCGAATGTCAAATTTTTTAACTTGAAAGTTTTGAAATGCTATTATATTTCAATTTATTTTTCTGACCGTACCAAGCGCGTTGATAAATGCTTGGTAATTACTTCCTTATGTAAGACTATTATTATCTGTGTCGTGTTTTTACATCGGATGTTATCGGGCCGGTGCTGGCCCGGCGTCACCCGGACACAGCGCATCAACTACAAGCCGCAAGTGACGACACTTTCGCTAAGGTCAATATTGGATGTCGTCTGCAAATAATTGTAATCCACGTTCAAAGGCGGTTTCCGACCCAAATCATCCCATCCCATCCCATTATTGGCTTAAGTTTAAACCGCCATAAAGTTGCTCACTCGATGATTATTTTTATGAGAGCCTTCACAAACTTGTCACCGAGGTGATAACCGATAACCCCCTCGGTGACGTCATCTTCGTATCTGCTCCAGAAATCGACCTTATTCATACATACATACATACATAACTTCACGCCTGTCTCCCAATGGGGTAGGCAGAGACAATGGAACGACAGGTGCACCGATCTAAACATACAACTTTCGCTTCCTTTACATTCATCAATCTCTTCATGCACGTACGTCGGTTTCGGGTGCTTTTTATTCGGCCCTTATGCATGCAGTACATCGCGAATCTGATCACCGTACGTCCGTCTAGGACGTTCCCTACCAACATCTCCGCTCACTCTCGCTCGCCATATATGTTTCGTAACCCTTCTTTCAACCATCCTTTCTAAATGACCAAACCATCTTACCCTTTTCGATTTTAGTCACTACATCTTCTTTCAATCCACATCGTTCTCGGATCTCGCTATTTCTTACTCTATCTATCATCCTAACTACACACATACTTCTTCTACGACCTTAATCCTTTAACGCAATCACGGTCAGTATTTATGCATTGTTACACATCCCCTTTATTTGTTAACTATCTCAAAGAAATATGTTTACAAACCTGTTATCGAATTGTATATGAAAAATACTCGAACATTCCGGATTCAAAGCAAGTTAACGATTCGTGAGAGTTTCGCCGTCGACTTGAAACTCGTAAGTTCAAGGCGTTCTAAAAGTTACTCAAAACTGCCGGAGTGCCGGTTGTTCAATTCCTCGTATTTTTTATTTTTGCTGCCGTATTCAAATTTCATTCAGTGACTTCTCCTTTTTACAACGAACTAAAGTGAAGTGATTATACAATACGTACACACATACATACACGTACAATGGTGAAATGATTCTGAAGTGTGAAGGCCAAATGTAATTGTTTCAAAATACCATTCATAGGTCATCCATTTAATGTAGATATGTTGTAAAAAAATATTTATTGATTGATTTATTTAATCGTATGGCGATCTGTAGAAAAGGCGAATACATAGATTATTATTATAAGTCAACATTCAGCTTTCTCAGCCAACTAGCTGCGTTTAGTGAGGTTGTAGATGTCTTCTATGGGTCCCGGGTATGAATGTGCATCGCTGCATTATATAATCCATGGTTTGGGCATCTTCGCCACAATCATATCAAGCCAATTCCATTTATGCCGAAAGAATAAAGAATAAAATAAAATAAAATTTAGAATAAATTAATTTTAAAGAAAAAAGTCACAATCAAAACACAGACAACACACAATTAAATGGATTAGAGTATTATCTCTCACAAATTGACCCAGTCCCAAACTAATCTCTCTCTCTATTATCCATGCTAACCTTAAAGGATGTACCAAGACAACAATGAACATTCTAGAATAAAAAATACGTGTAAAAACAACTGAGAGTCGGAAACCAATACTCGCGCTCATCACACAAATATTCCGCCTCGCCAGGGATGAGGTCTGGGGCCGCTATCATATGCAGAATTTCAGTCACTGCCAAACCAACTTGGTTATAAGCGACGTCAATCAAAATTTCAAATTGCCTGACCTTGAGAAAACCTCACAAAACCGGTTTTCGAGTAAATAACAACAGCACAAGACGCGAAGCAAAGTTCTCTCTAGCGCAGAGTACTTGTACACGGTTACTCAAGACGAAAGTTCCGTTTGGGACTTAAAAGTATACTGGGACAATGCATATTTACAAGTGCCGCACAAAAACTTGCGACTTTGGTTATTATATAAATATGGGATGTTCCACAAAGAAGTAGGGCCGGGTTTGTGTTGGCAGGGCCGGCGTGCATTAGCGGGCCGCCCCGGCGCGCGAAGTTCGGTTAGAGCCGCGGCGGAGCGAGCCGGCAGCCGCGTCGGGCGAGACGCGACCGCTACACCACTTTTGATGAAACTTTCTTACAAGTCGCAAACTCATCGCAAGTTATAATGTAAAAGGTGTACCTGCGCACTAACTGTGACGTATACTTCGGCTAAGTGTGACGTATGAATTTAGTTTCCGCGGGTGCATGATTTGTATCGCTTAAGAGGGAGTGCTGCGGCCCGGTCAGCAGCGGCGGTGCTGTGAGGAGTACATGCTGTGTAATGTTTATTTTGTGAATCATACAATATTTATCTTATTTCTAAGGGATTTTATAAAAATTGTGTGACCTCTGTGTCAAACTTCTTCTGAAATTTAAGAACGAAAGGTACTTAAGGCAAGTAGTCTCACAATCGAAGTTTAGAACAAGTAGTGATCCATGGCGACGCACGTCCGGTATCTTACCCCCAAACAGCACAGTAGTGTTAATTGATACTCCGATCCTTTCACTCGCCAATCGCACCGAAGTCGAGGGAAAGTGACGGAGCAAGCGTAACGTTCGAACTATGATTTTGAAGTAGTGCCCGAGTCACGTCAGAGTGAGCAAGACCTTAACTAAACAGCATGTCTGCTCGCTCTCAAACCGCACGCGCCGTCATATAAATTAAACCTTATTAAATTATTTACTTAAAATACAAAATACACTGAAAACTAGTTTATACCTGTTTATAATATTTACTTGTCAACCGACCCGCAGAATTCTTTCATTCCGTGTTGATAATTGCTACATCATTTTGTTAATTTTAGTCTTAAAAATGAACTATACAAGCTGTTCGTATTACGCAAAGGTAAAGTCGGAAAACCGTCCCACCACGGTACTAACCGGACTGTTGACTCTGTCCGAAAACAAACATAAGCTAAATAATTCCGTTAGCTACAAATTATAATTAAATCCAGTGCAGCGCAGCGCCAGCCAAGCGCCGCGCTGCACAAAGCCGCCGCAGGTGGTGTCGCGTGCGCTGGCGTGCGCCGGGGACTAGACGCGCCGGGGGTGACGCACGCCGCGCCGACAAAGGCGGGCCGGCCCCCGGGAGCGAGTACCTGCGAGTACCTGCGAGTACCTGTCGTGTGACTGACTTGACAAGTGTATTAGCGAGAGAGTCGCAAAGATGCGCCGACCGTGGGGACTACTTGCGTTTCAATCAACTTCTTATGGCGCGATGCGGAATAAAGGTTACTCGGTACAAACCATAATATTTTTAGCTTTCAATGAGTAATTGTTGGTTTAATGGGTGTAAAGTACATAAATCATTTGTTGGTCAATGCATTCATTTCTATAATAAATTACCTGACGTAGTCTTAAATTTACCCTTTCCAGCACTAAAAATTAACTTCAAAAAGTCGTTAGTGTCTAAAGTGTATTATAGGATCGAGGACTATCAAATAGACAAAAATGCTTGGCCTAAACCCGAAACTTAATCAATAATATTTTTTTTCAAATTCAATAGCTTTATCTTGTCTAGGGGACACCGTTGATGTAGGAAAACGGATCAATCTTATGTGGTCGTGTTGCACCGTCTTATATACACATTAGCAGGTGTTATTTGTTCTTTTTCTCCCTGTACATCTCTCGTAAGATTTTGATGTGTTTTCCGGGGGAAACTACGCAGATTATTTGATATATTTTTTTAAACTAAGTAAGTAACCATTGTAATATAAAATTATTTCAAAAAAATGACTGACTGCTGATTTTCTTGCGGCGTTTCTTCTCAGCTGTGGTCTCCTCTTGTGACGCGCTGGTAGAGTCTTGACGTGTAAAAGTGCCCGTGCGGCCTACTTACTGAATAAATGTCTTTATCTTTATTTTTAATGAAATTATAAATTTTATCTTGCTAAATTTTGGGTTTTCGCCATTTTCACGTATACAATAATGGCGGATACCCGACCTTTTGCAAGGTAAGTTTCTTTAATTCATACAGATTTATTGGAGTTAACGTGTAATATACAGCAGTATTCAGTTTGCAATGCAAATACATTTTTCTATTTTTGTAAGTGTTGATTGGTCAATGTAGAAATGTATAGCAACAATTTGCAACATTAGTCAGCATGAGGGTAACACCCCGGGCCGGCCGGCGTGGGCGCGGAGGGCCGCAAATTGGCCGAGATTGGAATACAGCGCGGGCCGAGCCCCGAGGCGGGCGGGCGTCATGCTTCGTGATTGAACCACTTAGGTGATTCAATTGAACACCTTTGATTTCAAAATGAAATATTAGGCTTCGATATCGAGTGTTATTTGGTTACCATATTGCCACCATATGGCCACCTAACCAAATTAATTGAAATCGCCCTACTTGCGTTAAGACACGACAAGGGAGTGAACAATAGTAGGGCATCGCGCAGATTTTTAAACTTCAATGTACCTCTGAGTTAGAAATAGGTAGCTCTCAGAGACGAGTTTTTGATTAGTAGCTAAGTGAAGTAATGGTATTTTTTTTAGCAATAGTTCCGTTAACTACTGATCAACAAATCGGCCATTAAACGTGCATTACTCATTTAAATAGGTAGCGAAAGCAAAGTATAATTCGTTGCTCGGTGATGTGTACAAACTCAAAAATAACAAAGCTTCGAACATCCAGATTAATTTGTTCGGCTCACGCGTCTTTTGTTTGTTTGACGCCACTTCAGTACAACAATCGAGTCAGTCAGTGGTGTTCTGAAGCATAACTCGGCTCGGGGTTACGGAGTGGCGCTACGCCGTAGCGTGTAGCACTTGATCCCGCTACGACTGGTGCCGCGGCGGCTGTGTGCATTTTATTTTTCAAATCTCTTCCATTGTACAAAGTTTCTGTCTGCTCCGCCGAGACTCGTACGCTGCTCAGCGTTTCCCTGTTACTCCAAGGTTGTCAGAAAGGATAGACGGAGATTGTGTCGGCCACGTTGTTGCAGCAAGATGAAAGCGCATTCGGCTGCAGCTGCGTGCAGCGAGTTGATTAAATAACTTGTTAGTACTCTATGATTTTTGTTATTGTCTAAACTTGTTTAACTCGTAGTTTAGTGCGCGGCGCTTTGTGTTCAGCGCTCCGCATGTGCCCCCCGCGCCCGCCTGGGGACCTCCCTCGTCATGAAGATCCTTATTGTTGCTAACAAGTGCTATAAATTACAAGACTGTGTCTGTCTACTTTTTTGTGTTCACGGTTCACCGTTTCAACTGACCGACGTGGAATCAGCGGCGGGGCCGTTTTAAATACCTATTTAAAACGTAACGAAAGTTAACCATAATACGATTTAATTATAGTAATTTTCGTAACGAAATGAAAAAAAAAGGATTTTAATTGAGGCTTCAACTGTTCTTAACTATGTACAATGTTTTTGAAAACGGCCAACAGAGTCAGGAGAGCTGGGTGCTATTCCTATCTGATAATTGGTCAGTTTTGTGGGAATTAACGGTAAAGTACTTACACACGGACGGAATCTAGTAAGATAAGTATTATTTTATACCTTACTAGTTCCAAGTCTTTCTTGAAATAATGAACGACATGTTTTCGTGAAGGTAATTGATCAAGAGACGCTTTCTAGCGCTATAAATGTATTACATGAATAGGGTAAAATTTAATACAAAATATCTATGTTTTATAACTACAATTTTTACTGGACCTGCTAGAGGGGGTGTTATTTTTATAGTGGTCATTATTATTTACATCTTTAATATTTGAGTAGCTTAGTTTTATTTTAATTTGAGTAGCTTAGTTTACTTTTAACTTTTAATTGTAGTACTGTAAACAATTTAAACACCAGCACACTTTTATAGCTTATTTTATTTTAACGTAATTGACATAAATCAGTACAGTATTATTTTTGTAAGTGATTCTCCTCGGGTGTCCAGGAACTAAGCGCCCGCGCCAGTCGGTGCACACCCTTTTATCCCCTCGTCGCGCGGTAATGGCGGTAAAAACAGCTAAGTTCCGTGGAATGCCACCAGAGGGCGCCTCGTATTGCTAACAGTACCTATATTATATTAAATAAAAAAATATTTTTACAAACTTCTACGCAAATTAAATAATCATCCAAAGCAATACCCGATATTTTGACTAAAAAGGGTCGGCAAATTTTTAGGCTCTCTATTTTTAATGAACGCTGCAATTAAGTGTCTACTCTAGTTTCCCGAGCGGCCGGGCGGGTCGCGGCGATGTTATTGTTCATTTTGGTAATTGGGGGCGGGGCTCCGACAACGGGCTAGGAAAAGCCGGCCAAGTGCGAGCCGGAGTTGTGCAGGAACAGTTCCGTATCGCCGTCTAATATTACCGAGCAAAAAATGCCGAAAAAACCCACCCCCTTTACGGGGATGATTTAACTTATTTACTATTTGCTAAACGTCGGTACTTAACCGACACGTACGTGCATGAAGAGATTGATGAATGTAGAGGAAGCGAAAGTGGTATGTTTAGATCGGTGCACCTGGCGTTCCATAGTCTCTACCTACCCAACTGGGAGACAGGAGTGAAGTTATGTATGTATGTATGTATGAATTTGCTAAATACACACTCTGTGTGAAAATTTCAAGTGTCAACCGGTTCGAAAGGTGGGGCTGCATGCCCTGGGACAGACGACCGGACAGAGTAGCCTTAGTAATGCCCAGGGAGGTGTGGGTATGGAACCCTAAAAACAAAGTATTAGAGGACACGTTTTATTTTATAAAAATGTGCCCTAACTTCTTAAAAAGACCCTTCTCCATTTCATGACTCGACGTGGAGAGCTAAACAGCGACCGCAACTACACGAGGGCAGTAATTGACCTTTTGTGAGGTAATTATTACGATTTCTAGTTTTTTCTGTGTTTGTTGCCTTTTGTATTTGTTGTTTTTTTGTTAAATTGGTCGTTGATTCATGGAATGGGTTACGTTAGTTATCTTTATATATCTCCACGACTAGGGACGTCTGTTTTTAACATCCAACACAAAAAAAACATCCACATAAGATCGTCGCCATGTTTCTCTGTGTGTCTCTTCTCTGAGGCATACTCGTAGGAGTTTCCAAATCTATTTATTACATTAGACTTTTTTTTTTATAGAAAGCTAGTTGTACTGGAGTAAGTCCTTAAGTAGGTTAGATGTTAATCCGCCAGGCCGTTTAAGAGGTATCTACAATAAAATTACGGCGGAGTTTATTTATTTATGTCAACAATGGGAAATAAGCATACTTTTGCTTTAACAACACTTTTATTTCGCTGCTTAAATACAAAAGCGCCACAAATCAAAAACAAATATAGTTTGATTTAAAACTTTAAGTAAATAGCATTCCGAATTTAAATGCAACACAAACACATTTTGTTTTGTGTCGCTTTTGTATTTAAGCAACGATTTGTTCAGATAGCTTTCTGCCGCCTCGACATCATATATGTCGTATTTTGACAAATCTAGTCACGTCAGCTTTTGAGAGAGCCGAGTCCTGAATTCATTAAAAGTATTTGTAGTTCGGTGATTGAATCAACTCGGAGGAGCTCCCGGAATATTTTAATGATAATTTATTTCTTCAGCACCGGCTTCACCTCCCCCGCCGCCGCACCCCGCCGCCACGGCCATCGGCTGCACGATGCATGGCGCTATCCTTCGTTACAGGTCTCATAAGAACTATATGGCAGGGATGAACTACAAAATAATGATACAGTAAGCTTTGCAACTGATTACTTGAAATACTTAATTACGTTTGGTTACAAGAGGAGTTAAATTAATTGGTGACGTATCGGAGCGCGAAAAATTAATAAGCATAATGTATCATAATCCCTTAAGTACTTGTGGGAGTACCTTGTGCAGGGTCCGTCCGGGTTGGTACAATAATGTTATCCTGGCTGTAGGTTAATAACTACAGTCAAGCAGCAGTGTTCGCATTGTTGTGTTCCGGTTTGGGGATAAGACAGCCGGTGAAATGACTAGCATAGAGGCATTCCACCTTAGTCCTCAGGGTTGGCAGTGCATTTGCAGTCTTGTGAATGCGAATGCCTATGGGTCACAGTTTCCACTTACCATCAGGTGGCCTGTGTGCTCGTGTGCCTTCGTATGCCATAAAAAAAAAGTTCATAATTCCTAATGGGTTTTTTTATATGAGAGAAGGCAAACGAGCAGGGTTTGCCTTCTCTCATATAAAAAAACCAGCAACTCGAGAAGAGTGGTTGGCGCGTTGCCGGCCAATTAGGGAAATGTACTACTAAACTCTTTTTACCATAACAACCCTAAGGGTTATATTTCCTTTTTATTATACAAATTAGGTCATTGAACAGATGTAACAATATTACACATTACCAGTACGCACAATAGGCAAACTTTGATTAGCAGACATTAGATGTATGGAGGGGTAAAAATAATATTCTCGATGTTTAATAATAATTTTTAAGTGACATTTATGCATTGGTCTTATTTAGTACGAGAACCGTTACCTTTAAGAGCGGACACAGATGCAGGATGCAGCTCAGGACCGCATCGCTACTGAACAAGACATAGCCGCCGGCGTTTGTTTATTGCTTCTCACTTCATTAGCCGTACTTTACTGAGTTTACTACGCCTAAGCTTACCATCCGCCCGGATTATTCCGGACATCCTTTTAGACTCTAGTCCGTTTTTTCTGCAGCTCTTTAATTTGGCTGTTTTTTTAATTTAGATGGAATGTCAGTAATAAAACAACATATTAACTAATATCAAATAAGTCTATAATTTTTATTAAGCACGATTAACTACGTGAGTAATGTTTCCATTTTGTCACTAAAAAGCCCAGAATTTTATCGAAACGTCAGGACTTTTCAAGTTCCTAAATGGTAACCCGAACCGCGCCACTCGACGCGGCGCCACTCGACGCGGCGCCACTCGACGCGGCGCCACTCGACGCGGCGCCACTCGACGCGGCGCCACTCGACGCGGCGCCACTCGACGCGGCGCCACTCGACGCGGCGCCACCTAAACACGACTTTACTTTCTCAAACTTATATCTAACATATCCGCAAATTACTTAAGGCACCTTGTCTCGCCTGGAACAAAGTGTCGACTTGATCTTGTTGCGCTGCGCTCGGAGCGAGACATAGTAGCGGGAACACAATATAGCAGTGTCCCTAACGAGTGTCCCGACCCGGCGCGGCGCCGGCGTCACCGTCGCGGCTGTAGCACGTCCTGTCATCTAGCGCTCGTGTCGTTATAGATATCAACATTGTAAACAGACGGTTCAGCCAGTAACCATAAACCACTTTGTAGTGTATTTACTGACTGAATTCGGTATTATTTGTCAGAAAGAAAACAATGTGTGGAAGTGTCAAGGTACAACCCAGAAACTAATATTGTCATAAATTACAGATCAAATTACACAGACAATAATTTTGGAGTACCTTAGGGACTAGTATTTTGGGACTATCGTTACATACATACATACATAAACTCATGCCTTTATCCCCAGAGTGGGGTAGAAAGAGCTACAGAATTACCGACAACCCGTTGATAACAGAACTCTGTAAAGACAATTTGCACAATTAGCTTTAACTATAGATTTCCAGTGTATTAGTGATAGGTTGCAAGACCATTCATTCATTCATCCATAAAATGCCTGCTAAATAATTAAAAATATTTAAACAAAACTATTGGGTCAACTACAAAATTAAAGAAATTGGAATCTTAAAATTACTTATTCTTTCGAATTAGTTAGAATGTAAAAAACGGGAGTTATTTTTTTTGGACCATCCCAATTCGTAGGAGGCACAAGATAAATGCGCCATTGTTTTTCATGTTTCGTAGTAAATGAAACCATGAGCTAATCATAATCATACCTTCACGCTTGTCATCCCAGAGTGCGGTAAGCAGAGTTACAGAATTACCAACAACTTTTAATTTTTTTGATAATTCTGTAACCACATTTTGCACAATTAGGCTAAGATGTTTACCAGCGTATTAGTGACAGGTTGCAAGCAGAGATATCTCTGATTATTTTTTCCGTCATCAAGTCCTAAGTCGTTTTCCGTAAAACTAATTACAACCAAGTCAGTATTTGAAGAGGGGATCCGAGAGGAATTGAGGGAACTCCTTAAAATTATAGGCTAACTCATAGCGATTTATTTGTTTCAGTAGCAAGTCTAGCATTTGCATTCAACCACAAATTTTGAAGGCAGTTTTTTTTAAACCTTTAATTTTTTTAAGAACTACCGGCCACCACCATCCATCACCAATCGGTAGCAACTATAATCAGTTAGGTTGTAAATATTTAGGGAATTTGGGTTTCGGAGATCATCGCCTCTATCAATACAAAAATATGTCAAAAAATATCTGAAACACATTAATAAACCAACTACAAGTTTGACTACGGAACCCTAAAAATCACTGCGTGACATTATTCCGTTTGAGCTAGCTTTCAAAGGCACAAGAAGAACCTAATAATTAAAAACACTGATCCAAATAGAGTGCGAACTGTTAAAGTAATGACGTTAGTTAATCAACAAATGGATAATACGGCGAGTGTGCTACAGTACGGCCACGTATTATATCGGGTAATCCTATCAAATTCGGCGGACGTGGCCGGCATGCGGGCGCCGGGGAGCGGGGCCGCGCCGGGGGAGCGGGCAGGCCACGGCAAAAACTATATTCCATCCAAGTCAATTGGTGATAACTCCCGCACCGGCTCTTGCAGTTAATGGTGATCCATTATCGGTCCAGTATTCGCTGCGGCGTGACTGATTGAGTGATAATGCACCTTGCGTAATGGACAGTACGTGTAACTGACAGTTTTAAAATGATAGGCTTTAAGTTTCTGCTGGACCCGAGCACGGAAAAAACTGCGGCCTAGTTCTCACACTGGCTTTTTGTCAAGGATTTTATTAGATCTATTTTTATTACGGACTCGGATGATCGAGCACTCCGATGAGTTGCATATAGCGAGGCCATGCTATAGTGGCAGAGCCACCCTGTAGTCGGCAGTACCTACCCGGCCCAACTGTACGAGGACAAGGTGAATGAGTATCACACTGTCACATACAGTAATTTGTAATTATTAACAATATAGTTATTCGTACTCATGATGTAGTAAAAGTACTACTCCTTTCCATCATGGAACTTTCTTACCATAATTAAAACGAAATAAATATTGCTTTAATAAACTTTAGTGTGTGTGTTTAGTGTCATCGTGTGAATAAACTTATCGCCAGAATGACGGATGTGGTAATGATAATATATATTATTAACTTCGGTATAATTAATTACCCTTCTGCACTAACCAGTATAGATCCACTTCCTCGCTTTTATCTGATCGATAGACTGCAGCATTAGCGAGATGTAGTATGTAGTTTAAAGCGATGGCGATGTTATCTTCGCCAGCCCAGCTTGGTCGTGCGGCGAGACAAAGGCGGCGAGGCAGCGGCGAGGAAGCGGCGAGGCAGCGGCGAGGCAGGGCGAGGCAGCGGCACGGACGCCGTACGTCACCCGACAGCTGCAGCCGGCGCCGCTTGCACCCAAATTAACCCGTTCCTCGTCGGCTGCCACAGTGACGTCCCGAGCAGCGTGAACCGTGGTTCTATTAGAGAGCTATCAAGAGAAGTTTTAATTAATACCTACCCTATGTACTCGTAAGTATCACCTACTTACGACGTTCACAAATCCTGGGTATTACATATGTACTCGCTGCATGGTTCTAATGTTTCTTACACCTACTTATTTGAAATGAATTCGCACGCCTCATACACAACTAAACTTGATCGGTGTTGATATTACGGTAACAGAAATCCACCATGTTATTCATTATTGTTACATTTTAAATCCCATAGAAAAGAAGTCTGATACTTCACAAAGAGTAGTTAAAAAATACATCATTGATTTATTATCTAAGTTAGATTCTATATAAATTATATATTATCTAAGTTATAAATTATACTGAGCGCTCGAATATTATACCAAAGAGAAGGTGGAATTACTATCTTTAAAAAAAGGGTAGTCTTAGCTTTAGTCCTCTGGGTAGGCTAGGCATGGCTATTTTGAGATTGGAGATTTTATTTCTCAGTTGTATGTCGGCCGCCCAGGGTCGACTGTCGACTTCATCGGATACAGTTATTAACGCTCATCCGATCTTCCGCGCCACGGCCCACCGCGCGGCGCTAGAGGCGCGTGTCCCGGGTTTTATTACCGCCTGCCGGCGAGTGTAATACGCTCATCACGCGGGATTCAGAGATAGACGCTAAATCTGATAGTTTCTTAACAGAGGTTGATCGAGACATGAATATATTTAGGACTTTATGAGAATCAGACATAGTTGTTCCCGATGTCGAGATTGGTCGAGATGCCCTTTACAAGACACGTCAAAGTAAATGTTTAGCCAGAACACTGTGACAAGTGACGCATCGTGAGGCGAGCACTGTGGTCGCGGGCAGTTTGTTAATACGGCCCTTTAACACCTTCAGAGACGAGCAGCCTCGTGGAGGTGGGAGGACCTTGTGCAGGGTCCGTCTGGGTTGGTACCACCATCTTATCCATTAACCTACCGCTAAGCAGCAGTGTTCGCATTGTTGTGTTCCGGTTTGGGGATAAGACAGCCGGTGAAATGACTAGCATAGAGGCATTCCATCTTCGGCCTCAGGGTTGGCAACGCATTTGCAGTCTTAGGATTGCGGTCTTGTGAATGCGAATGTCTATGGGTCACAGTTTCCACTTACCATCAGGTGGCCTGTGTGCTCGTTTGCCTTCCTATGATATAAAAAAAAAAGCCTCTTTATTGGACCCTGGCTTCTTTCGCTGCGTGGTCCACGGGCGGCGGTAATTACCTCCCATCAGGAGACTCACTGGCTTGTAATGGCCTCTTCTACCGCAAGAAAAGGTTTAACTACGTTATTATTATTATTATTTAAAACCCTGCTGGTTCACTTTATCATCCCTAGACTTAAAAGACATACAATTTGAGGACACCCTACACAAGGCGACGCCACGAGTTCTTGAGAAACAAGTAAGGAATTTAGAATACTTACATTCCTTCTAGCAGTGCAGTGCACACAATCGTGTCTTACCCGGAGACGCAGACTCGGCTATTTGCAGGCGAGCTGCAATTTTAATACGGTTCCATACCGAGTGATCACCTTCCCAACCTCGTATCTTACAAAATCATACACAACCTTGAACAGAGAATTATAAAGTTTAATTTTAAATGTGTCAAAATAGTGAGATGGGAGCTTGAGAGCGAAAAGAGCCGGTATTTCTCCGAGGGTAGTGCGGAGTGCAAGTGCATTCGGCATGCATTAAACAACGCGGCGACGCAAGCGGCGCGCGATAATGACCTCGGGCACAAAATTGAGCCATTTTACAGCAAGCGAGCAAAAGGGGTGTGATTTTGTTATAACTCCAAAACGTCTTGGTGAATTCAAATCCCATCAAAAACATAAATGTGAAAGGCTGCCAAGTTCGATACTATGGGAATGCTTCGCCTATAAAAGAAGTGAGATCTGAATAAGTACCAAGTTCCATAAAAATACCTCAAATCATAAATAGTTATAGGAATGCACACTTGATTTCCAGCAGTTTTTAAGGTACATTTTGAATAAGTATCACGTTACATAGAAATACCTAAAATTATAATAGTCAGAGAAACACACACCGGTTTTTTTAGCAGTTTCCCGATAACATTTATTATTTTCAGTACTTTTTAATGATGTTACTTGGCAAGTTTTCACACACCACAACACACCTTTTCAATGCAATGAATCGACACCTTTGGACTGCAATGTGTCAAGTATATAATTTTCTATTAAAACTTGCCAAGTTACATCATTAAAAAGTACTGAAAATAAATGGTCGGTACGACCATTGGAAGATAGACCCATTTAGTTCATTATGACTTCATAGTAGACCAAAGTTACACCTTCGCTATTTTTAAAACTGACTCACGCTTGGCCGTTTTCAGATTTTTCCCTTTAAATTGACCTTAAGACCTATCTCCATGCCAAATTTCAAGTCAGTACGACGATGGTCTAGGTTTTTGATGAGTCAGTGAGTCAGTGAGTGTATAGTAAAAATAGCGATTTTCTGACGTCAATATCTCAAGAACTGCTATAGGTAGAATAATTCAATTTTGTATTCTAGACAATTAAGGGGATGTCAACAGACACTCGAAATTTCATATGCGTAGATAAAATATGTTTTGAGTTATAGGGTGGTCGAAATTGGCCCGAAATGGTTCGTGTAATACGAGTATAACCCATCGCTTTTTTTTTGCTCGAACTTGGCGGACACACTGCCGTGTGTCTAGATTAATAATATGAATTCAAAAAGTGGCGAATATTATATTCCAGGGATTGGTCTGAGGATTGATTCTAGACAGTAGGTAATATTCAATCAAGTGAATGAGCATCTAAGATAAACGATGTCGGAATTTGAACATGGCACGGACGATGATCCATACCCTTATTAATAATAAGAATAAGGATATTTTTATATTTACGGATGTTCTACATGTGACAGTGAGTTTGTTTGTCTTGACGGATACATTAACCGATGTAAATTTGTTAAATAAATAGTTCATAGTCTGGAAAAGGACATAATAGGGTACATATCTCGGAAAATTAAACAGTTCCCGAGGAAATACTAAACAACAACCTCTAAGCGGACAGTCACTGGCAAATGACAGTTCAGTTATTACTTAACACGTATTGCACTGGGGCACATGCTTAGTACAGTCAGGTGCAAAATTATGTATCTCCTCGAAAGTTTCCACTCATTTGTAAGTTCTTATTACACTGGAATAAGGTGCATTGGGACTTATTTTTGAGATGTTGCGTTTCCTCATATTTTTATACTTGTCTGTAATATTTCGATGGTCAACTTATACTCGTACCTATTGCCGCGAATGTTGATATAAAGAAAACAGCACAGCTTCCAGTAAACAAGTGTTTTTTTACTAAAGACGTCAAGATCGTAAATACAGATGGAGCCTTGGAAGTCCGTGGCAGGCTCGTGGCAGAATCCGATGTCCTACCTGTGCCGGCGCGGCCCAGATTCTTGGCAGGAAGGGTCAGCTCTCGGGCTGCCTCGAGTGAGTGTGTCACCGGTTTTAATCAGCTGGGATGGTTTTGTTAAAGGTAGATAACTGTATAACCACACTCTGATTTGATCGAGACCGATAAAATAACGCTATACCTGTTTAATTGAATAGTTACAGTGGTAATCTAAATAGGCATGACATAGTTATAGAGATCACGTTTTCGAAAACAATGAAACTGAACAGTTTAATGTACAATTTATAAAGATACTTCACAGATTAAAAAGGAGTTTTTTCTTAGCAGTTATTTTAAATTGAAATAGTACTTACAATAAGCAAAATGAAACCCTGAGCGAAATATCCTGAAGTAATGTGCCACAGTGACATTTTGTTTGACAGTTCATACAATTTAATACACAACGTCACTGTGACACAGTTCTATAGTGGGTCGCGGTTCCATTTTGTCCATTATAGATACGATAATTACCCACAGAATGTTTATATATTAACATAGAAAAAAGTAAATTATTACCCACAAAATTATTTGCTCTTCTTTGTGAACAAATACAGCGACCGGTTTTAAATTACATTTTCTTTTGAATACTGTCTCATTAAAGTCCGAAGTGAGTCGGTCCCGAGTGCCATCAGCCCAAGTGTCCACGATAAAGTGAACGTCTTCGCGGACACCGCTTGCATGCTGCAGCCACTTCACCGCTGCGGTGCGACCTACCCCCTTCCCCGCTGAAGCCTGTTCCAAAGCTGCATTAGTGAGCAGGGGAGACCCGTGAAATCTGGACAAAGAACCTAAGTAATGCGAAGTGGCCAGTGGTTATAGACCTGCCCTTGGCTCTTACGGCGTCTGTCAGTAGGTGGATGTGGACAGAGGGGGAGGTCAGAGGGCCTGGCGAGGTCAGTAAGAGTATGGAGTTGTATATGGAGGCCCGGCTCGGTTAATGAATGCGGCCGAGGGCCGGCGCCGCGCGAGATTTATATGGTTTGTTAGTTTGCGTGGAGCTCGGCAGGTGACCGGATTCACATTCAGATTCAGATTTTACTGCTCTATACAGTGTGTGACATCCATAAGAACATATATTTTACGTAAAGATAGCTTGAAGTGTTGTTAGCCTTTTAAAGAAGGAGTTAAGTTATTAGCTAAATTACATTTAGTGTAATTCATTTTTAAAGGGTACAACGAGCAGCAATGTATAACATTAAGTCTAAGTTAATTGCAAGTTAATTGAGGGATAATTGAGCTATGTCTGATACATTGCGTGGCAAATTAGTTAGTATGAAAAAAAAAAGTACAACTTATGTTAACAAAACACTTGTTTTTATGATAATTAGGATGCATATTAACTGTTGTCAAAATATATGTTCGTATGGATGTCACACACTGTATAACGTTACAGTGTTATTTACATGGCATGGCATGTCAAATGATAAGTTATTACGTTGAGCTCGTTAGAAATAAAAATAAATTAAACGTCAACAAAAAGTACCTATCATATAAAATTCAATCTCTTCTCAGCTTCGACATTATATTACACCTCTTATTGTGTTCGGTAGTATTTTATACAACTGATGCATAATGAGACTCCTTAAAATCGAGTGTGGTTTTATGAAACGAGCGTCAGCAAATTTCATAATAGGATCACACGGGTGTGTTTTGACAACTCTTCCAAATTTAAACTCATAACGATACAAAAATCTATACTGTAATAACATTACAATACAGATTTTACCTACTACCACAGAAAATAAAGATCGCATTGTAAAATTGGTTGTAATAATGCTGGTCATTTCCTACGGGTAACGCATAATAGAGGACTTATGATGTGTGCAGTGCAGGGTCCGTCCGGGTTGGTACCACCATCTTATCCATTAACCTACCGCCAAGCAGCAGTGTTCGCATTGTTGTGTTCCGGTTTGGGGATAAGACAGCCGGTGAAATGACAAGCATAGAGGCATTCCATCTTAGTCCTCAGAGTTGGCCACGCATTTGCAGTCTTGTGAATGCGAATGTCTATGGGTCACAGTTTCCACTTACCATCAGGTGGCCTGTGTGCTCGTTTGCCTTCCCATGAAATAAAAAAAAAAAAAAAAAAACTATTATCAAATTGTAAATATATTTCGGTATCAGGATAAATAGAGAATAAACATGTACGATTGGACCCTTCCATAACCTCCGTAAGGTACCCCACCTTGCTTGTATAAGCTCACGACTTCACTGATTTTGATGGAAATCTACCGCCATCTAGAGAACCTCGCCGATTAACCCAGCTTTCATAATAACAAAGATACACGATGGATACTTCAAAAGTTTCCTTTGTTTTGGTTGAACGTTGGGTTATCGTTGGATGAAATATTAAAATCTTGTTTATATATTTAGTTTGTATTTAACATAAGTAAAATATTAGGTAAGTATCAAAAATATGTTTTAGCGCGACCGCAGCACAAACCACTAATAGCGGTGCGGCGAGAGCGACCTCCTGAATAAAGTAGTAGGTACCTAGTCGGGATGACACTATTCAAATATGAATTAGGTTTTACATGCCACCTAGTTTTGCGGCGGGATTCGTCGGTAACTCGATTGTAGGTTCGATTCCCTGCGCATTTCAATAGATCCCCCTGCCTCCCCCCTCCTCCCCCCTCCGGCCCGGGCCTATAATCCAATAAAATACTCGTTACCGGCAATATACACAAACCTGTAGAGGCGGCGCTGGCGCCGGCGGCGCGCAAACGAATTGGCCGCTGGGATTTTAAAATTCAGCAAAACAAATACATTATTCATAATCTACATGCAAATTACAACTCGAAACACGTCTTGTGGGGAAATCGCAAATAAATAACACGGGGAAGTTATAAAACAGTCAACAGACGGTTTTATTCACGAGAAATTAATTTATTTATTGCTGGGACTATAATTATAATGTGTTGTACTCAGTACCCAGTTGTACCCAGTACATCTCGGATGGAGCCCTACTTTGAAAATTTAAATTCGAGGTAACTTTATAATCCACGATGGCGCGCCCTCCTTCCTAAATTAACCGAGGTACAGTCGCGAACCAGGATTGTTGAGCCACTTACCCATGTTTCTAATTAGTCTATGTAATGCAAATCGAATAGCTGTCAGCCAGTCGTTGACATCGGTTATTGAATACACGGCTAAATTACGAACAATGGCAAGTGGCTCAACAATCCCGGTTCGTGACTGTACAATGACGTAACCGTTCAACGTCGATTTGAGCGGAGCGCGTCATCATGATTTTGGAAAACTATATCTCAATCCGACGCTGACGGGGACGGTGCATCTGTCGATTCAAATTAAATATTACCATCCAGCATTTTAAATCCACCCACACGCTCCCACCGCTGGGACAAAACCTTGATGATTATACATATACGAGTTAACGAGTACCCATTACATAATGTACACTGCCAGTGTGCTCAGATCGAGGTTTTTCCATGTCTGAGGAAAACCTCCCGACACCCTCATCGCCACTCATGCGTCCCATAACCGTGTAACGCGCGCGGCGCCGGCGGCGGCAGGATAACATTATTCTATAAGCAAATTCGTTTTGTCAAAAATGATATTATGGAGACAAGCTTCTGGTTGCCGACTGTACATATTTGTTCATCTCATCTGTATTTTGGTCCAAGTAGACGTTCAAATTCGGTGGGGCTATGTTAAGCACAGCTGAGATTCCGTTGCCGCATTTTGATACCATCGAATCAGGGAGTCGGTCTGAAACTGACTGATCAGATTATAAGTGAGTAAAATGAAAATTAAGTTAATCAGCGGCTAACCCTTTACACACGAGCCTATTGTGAAGTGAAGGTCAAAACTAAACCATATAAACGTTTAATATTCCTATAGATTAATCCAGACTTTTTTTTTTCACCAATAAAAAAAAATAAAAATAAAAATTGGCCGTTTAAAACAGAAGCACAAAGATATTGAAACTTAGTATATTTTTAACTTGTTACTGCAAGAGTTCAATAACTAACAATAAGAGCCATATTTTTTTTGTTACTAAGATTCATATTCCTATATATGGCTAAGGCCTATATCGTTCTATATCGATACCAGTAAGAATCAAAATCTAAAAACGAGCTTTCTGTAAAACACAACTAAATATAAATCAGTTGAAGGGTCCACGGAAAGAACATGTTTTTTTTGCGATTTGAAAGTTAGGAACCATGTCATTTTGTACGTAATTTTCGCGTAGAGGTTTTTTTAAGAGTGAAAAGATACAAGTTATATGAAGATTTATATCCTAATCTGAGTGGTAAGTAATAGTGGTGGTGGTAGTGGTGGTTCATTTCATCCTCTACATTTTGAAATAAAAAACTCTTTTTTTTTTAAAGTGACTAGACATGTTCTTTCCGTTGACCCTTAAGTTTAGTTATACTAACAAGTTACTCCAAAATACTCTTATGTAAGACCCCTTCCCCGCGTCAGCTGAAAGACAGTCGGCACTGAACATTGGTGTCCCGCGACCCGCCGCCGCCGCTCCCGCGCCGCCGCACCGCCTACACCGCCAGCCACTGGATATCGTAAAATTATGCGAAAAATTGCAGAAATATGCACATTTTATATGAGTCTCGCCTATAAAAACGTCGTATCAGTAATCGTGACGCGAGCCAACGCGATCATTACGTTGTATGATATCTGTGAGTTACGCTCCTGCCTGATAGCGCGAGCGAGCCCGGGGGATCTTTATAACGATTGTTTGTTTGTAGAGGTATTTTGAATTGGAACTGTGTTCGTGGGTGGCGCTTACGACCGTATGGTAATGGTGAAACCCTTTTTTTACTTACTTTATTTCTTAGATTCCAGAGAAACTCTTAAAAGATAACGTTACCAAATTTATGAAAATCCTTAGTATTTATAATTTAAACTGAGAGTCCGCGTATTTCTGTTTCAAACGGCTCCGGCCGTCAGGCGCAGCCCTAATGAAGACCTTCTTTGAAGTCGTCCTGGTTCGGATGTCTAGTCTAATCACCGATCGTAACTGGATTATTTTGTCCCGGTAATTACGATTGGCTCAACACGCGCTGCGGAGCCTGTTGCTGGACGGGGGGGGGGGGGGGAAGGCACAGGGTTGATTCAATTATACTTAAATAGTTAAACAGGTACCCTTAGGGTGGCCCATCTGGTCGCATAAATTTTATTTGGCATAAATTGTACTATGGCATAATTGTTCCCTGTCATAATTATACGGAGTCATAATTGATTTAACCATATGTAGAATGTCATAGGTACAGTCAGCGTCAAAAGAAACTGATCACTTAAATACCTTGTCGCTTTACTGTCATATAAGCAATGTCAAACAAGATTGTCTAATGTGTTAATGCGATAAAGTACAAAAGTAGCTTGAAGTGACCAGTTACTTTTGACGCTGACTGTACCTACATTTATTTAGTCATAATATTAATATAATGTAAAGTTAGTGGCAAACCCGACTCGGACCGCGGATAGGTTAGGGTTATTTTTTTTTATAAAAGAGCAGAAAAACTTTATGACTATTATAAAGTATAGTTAAATATATTTATGCGCATCAAATTTATGCGCGTTACACAATATGTTCTTAAACATTATGATTAAAAACGTTATGCGCATAAATGTATGACTATTTACAGATATTGGTAATGATGATTATGACGAATCCACGTATGCCTATAAAAAATAAGACTTCATTCTTTATGCAACCCGATATGGACCCGTACCCTTGAAATGATGGCGACCCCAACCTTCAGACCTTGTAAAAATCGACGGGAATCGATATCTTAGATAGCCCAACCTATTTGTCATGAAACCTAGCTAGGAAACATCTTGATTAAACCAGCTTTCTTTATAAAACCTGCGTCCGAATCGGTTTATTTGCAAGGTAACACACAGACACAGCACCCCTCGTATAGCGTCGGGGCTTAAAGCTCGCCTGTCAGCTCGTCAGAGAAATATAAACCGGCGTGATTAAGCTGTCGCGCGCAGCGTCGTCATCAGGCCGCGGTAAATACTCTCGACTTTGGCGGAGCTATCCTGCGACGAGAACACGTCCGTGTCTGGCAACGGATGCTCATTTTAACCCCCAACGCAAAAGTTGGGTTGTTATAAGTTTACGTACAAAGTGTACCTGTGTCTTTCTGTGGCGTCGTAGCTACTAACGCATGGACCGATTCAGATGCGGATTTTCTCAAGAAAGCTAGTTTAATTGGGAAGGATTTTAAATTTCATGAAAATCGATTTGCCTTTTTAAAAGATATAGGCTTTGAAAGAGGTCGCCGTTACTTCGAATGTTTCATTTAATTAATATAATTTGTTTACGCCTAACTAGGGCATGCGGTACCGGTACCATTCCCGGAACCGGGACTAAGATTTCCGGTACTGAGTTGGAACCGGGAATTCCCGGGATTTCGGTACTTTTCGGTACTGAGTAAATTATTTGTATTTTTTTTTGTTTAATTGTTTTAGACACCAGTTAAGTGATAATTATTAATTATTTAATCCAGAACACGAATTTACCAAATCAGAACAGCTATCTTTCTGACTACCATACTACCTGTCGGTCGGTCCGACCGGTTGGCCTTGGACTGGGTCGAGGCGTCGGGTCGAAGGGTGGGGCGACTGGGGTCTCATATCGCATCCGAATAAAACCGAGCTGGTGTGAATCGGCCGGGGGAAAGCGTCATCAGGCCACCACGTAGTTTTGAAAAGAGAAAATGACAATTAGTCTAGTCACAAACTCAGTACCGAAGCACTGTGGTTCAGCGTGTATGGAGAGAGTGTCATAAGTCGATTTGTCCAAAACTTCCAACATTATTGGGAAGAAATGCATATATTGTTGTTAATTATGAATTTATTTGATAAAATAAAGGACTTACAATTAATTTAATGTGTATATATTATTGAATAATAATAAAATAAAACAATTAAAAACGTTTCAAAATGCACTATATTTCAATACCGTATAATTAACACTTATAAATAGTAAGTAACATGTTTTCACTTAAAAATATAATAAACAATACCTTAATACTATTTAATTTAAAAAAAAAACTTATATTGAACGCAAACATATTTACTAAGTTTTTTTGTTATGTGCAATTCATGCAGTAGAATGAACCGCACGTAAAGAGTTGTTATCTTAAAAATACTGTAATTAAACTATCTAACACTCATTAGTGAAACTTTAATGAGCTTAGCAATACCTAATGTAATAAACTAATGACAGATTTAGATAAAACACTTTTTTTTTTCCTAGGAAGCTTTCTAAGACCCGTAACTAGTGGGTCAGAATTTAATAAAAGTCGATTTAAAAGATCGGTATTCGTCGCAACACGTGACATTTTTCTAGTATTGTTGAGCCGAAACGCTTTTATATTTTTATTTGTAGCTTCGGCAGCTTCTTCTGATAGTTCTCCTATGGATACCATCATGTGATCGAACTGATCGATTACTTCAGACCCATGAATCAGAACTTTGTGAATGGACGCTGGCAAATTGTACCACGGATATTCCTCAACAAGCTGTCGAGCCGTGTCTAAAGCAAACGATTTAAATCTCTCAGAATTAATTTTGTAACCGGAATTGAGACAGTTAAGAATTGTACCACACCTATCAATAAGCTCTTGCTTAATTCCTGTTATTTCGGCAGAAATGGCAGAGTTAGCAAAAAACCTACGTGCTGTATTCCCATCATTCGAGTTGCCACTTCCTCCGCTACGCGGCTTGTCCACTATCAGACCTAATTTATTTTTAAAAGCATTTTGTATCGTCTTCTTTCTCTCTGCCATTTTTTCCTTTTCTTCATTTAATCGAACTTGCCATTTTTTTACCTCGAGCCGATATGACACGTGCACAAAATATTCAAAAAATCTTATCCATGAATGGAGAGGAGATAATCCAAACTCCAGCGTAGCGGTATCAATTTCTTTGGTCAAACACATGTCTATCTGATTCATCTCTTTGGGTGTAGCCTTGCACAAATAACACCTGCTAGCAGATGCCGTGTCACTTAACGCACTACAAATTTTGCCGTCTACCATTGTCAATTGCAATTGATGATGAACTTGTAATTCATCGCCGCCCGGCAACATACACGTCGATGGTACTAAATTATTAATTTTCTCTTTAAAATAATCTTCTTCGTTCTTAGATAATTGTTTTGTCTCTTTTGCAAATTGGAAGCGAATAGGGCGACAGTACCTAGTTGATGATGGGCGAGGATTCTTCCATAATATTGTTTCTTCTCCTGTTGTTGCAACTATGGACACGAGACGCAAGGGCACATATGATGTCACGAATAAACTTCCATCTTCTAAAGTTGGGTCATCGGAAAAGCACTGCTTATACTCACTGTGTCCGGTACTACCGTCAAAACCCCACTTACCAACTAACATAACATCACCTAAGGTCTCGGGATCGATACTTGATAACAGTATATTTTGAGAATCCAGTATTCTTTTAACCGTGTGGTCCAACAAATTTTGTAACTCTACTTCGGCACTTTTTTCAGTAATAGTTAATTTTTCAGGGTAACACTGTTTCTTGGCTTCTAAAACCCTATGATACGAAGGCAAAACTGGATATTGTTTACTATTAATGAACTCTTTATTTAAAAGGTATTGGTGTTTTGTTAATTTTGCTTCTGTGATCAGCGATAGGATCTCACTTGGATTCACTTCACATTTATGACTATCATTTGGCCCACTACTCGAGGTTGACGAAGTATTTATCAAAGCATTGACGGCCGAGTTATCAATTTTTGAGAGGTCCACTAATCTCCTTCGCTGAGTTCGTTTACTGCAAGACTCAAAATCTTTCTTCGGTCGACCGAGATTTGATGTCATTTCTTGACCAGTAAACTGATTTTCTCTCGCAGATACCGACTCATTCTTTGCTATATCTATAGTTTCAAGGACATTTAACCATTTTTCATGTTTTCTGACTAGTTCATATTTATTCCTTGCTGCTTTTTTCCAGTAATCTGCGATCCTTTGGATTATGCAATTAACGCGTTTACTTAGAACTTCGATTTCAACGTTTTCAGCTTCCGGCACCATTTCCAAAACTGTCTCTAGTATAATTCGATATTTTTCTATCTGTGATCCTTTAGCAAGATGCCATAGTTCAAATATGTGCATTCTTGTAAACTGAACTTGCAAAAAAGAACCTGTAAGAAAGAAAACCAAATACATTAGAAATTGACAAATATCGTAGCATCTTCTACGAACAACGTAGAGGACGAATTAATAAAACATCTAGCAAAATCTAGCAGAAGATGACTATTGGCACACTAACTAGACTTTTATACGCTTTTTAAACAATCAAAATTATTAATGGTACAGAATGGCGTCATTGATAAAACTCAATGGTAATACACAAACAATTTAAATATTTTTATAAAATTAGGTGTCTCGTAGCTCTCAAATAAATATAAAATGTATAGTAAAAATAGCTAGTAAAAATATTATTATTAAAACACATACCTTTGTCATTAATTTCCATGATGATTCAATAGAGTTTATCACAACAAGTTTTTAGAAATCCGTCAACAAACAACTTTCACTTTAATGATCTATTGATAAGACTAATTACGCGGTTTAAGTGTGTTCACTTCGGAGGTCTGAAAAACAATGATCCCAACTGATTACTTCAAAACTATTTATAGTTTTAAGTAGGCTGGTAATTAATGTGTTATCAGAGAAGTACAAATCATAGCTCGGCTATTGTTGATTATTTGGACTTATGACCTATGAGCGGGACCATAGTGCGAAGGAACCGAAGAACCGGGAATTTTTTTCGCCAGTACCGGTACCAGTTGATATGATAATTCCCGGGATTTCCCGGTCCTTTTAGTACCGGGAATTCCCGGGAGCATGCCCTACGCCCAACAAACACACGACCTCAAACGCCATCTCTACGCGTCGCGGCGGCAACTGTCACATGTGAAGAAGATGGCCGCACGGGGGCGCATCGAGCGCCGTATGTGACGTTCCTTTTGACGGTTAAGGTCGTTAGTTGTTTAAAATAAAGGAAGCGTTGCATTCATCTCATGAGACACACGCATTACTTGTCGTCCTAAGAGTTAAACCTAATTATATTGCTTATTCGCCACTGTTAATTAAATTTTATTGTAATCTAGAGTAGAGATACGATTAAACGCTATTTATTTAACTGGAGATCACACCTTATTGAAGAGACCTGGCTGCCTTTCTCTACAAGACCTCGAGATCTGTCCACCCTTGTTCCTGCAATAAGAGGAACCAGTGGACGACCAAACATAATTATATTATTTCATTCACATTTGTACGGTACATTTTCCCTCTTATTATAACAAGCATGGATTGGTGGAATTACCCAGCAATAACACAGTTGTTTACTTGTTCGTATGTTGATTAAAGTGTATAGCTTGAAATCGCAAGTCTCACCTTCACTATCTTGAGTTCAACGCGCAGCATCAACACATATGCTCCGGGAAAAACCTAGTTTTGATATTATATCTGTCATCAATCTGGGCATTATTACGCAAGCGTGATAATTGCAAACAAACAAGTCAAATGCAAAGGTTTTTCAGGCGCATTGTTCAACTTACTAGAAAAAACCAGTGCATGTTTGAAATACATTTATACAATAACCACGATATATATAAATTAACATTGGTTTTTTCGTCTTTTAAGAATCCTTATACCATTCACCTGATCGCGGCGGAGTTTATTGTTGTGTACCCACAAGGGATGCCGAAAATAACTATAATAGAATCATCGAGGTCGACTAAAAAGTGCATGCCTAAAAGGACATTTTAAATTGTATAAAATAGAATTGAAAACGTCCTTTTAGTTAAAATCGGGACCCTATTACTAAGACTCCACTGTCCGTCTGTGGGTCAGTCACCAGGTTGTATCTCATGACCCTGCTAGACAGTTGAAATGTTCACAGATGATGTATTTCTGTTTCCGCGATAACAACAAATACTAAAAATAGAATAAAATTAATATGTAAGGGCCCCGTACAACAAACGCGTTTTTTGCCGTTTAATAGTACGGAACCCTTCGTGCGTGAGGTCGACTCGCACTTGGCCGGTTTTAATTCAGGATCTTTATAATTGCTACAGAAACGAATTAAAGTCAATTGAGCTGAATGACACCTAAGTATACATTGATAAATAAACATTTTGTCTGTTTGTTGTTTGTTTACTTGACCATCAGTTTCCTCAGTACAGCCTTCTTCCGCACCGCTGTTTATTATTTGTTAAGTAATTAATAGATTTATACATGAACCCAATTAGATAAAAATTGGCATTGGCGGTAAATGTATTATTTAATTTAATACTCCCTGAACAATAGCAAGGCGAGCTTTGCTCGAAATGACCTTGCTTGTCAAGATTGAGTGTAACGCCCCGTTGATTACATTTCCCGCTTTTACACGTCTTTCAATATCCCCGTCACATTTCCCATCTCTCGTAAACATAGAACCTAAATACACAAACTCATCAACTTGCTCCACTTTTTCATCACCAATCATTATTTGACATTCTGTAACAGTTTCATCCCTCTCCACAACCATCACTTTCGTCTTTTTAACATTCACTTTCATGTCATATAATAATATATAATGTATAACTTAAAATTAACATGACTACTCAACTTTCGCGGTGTCAGCTAGCCAAATGACTTAAAATGAACCTTGTGGCGGGGCTCCAACCACTCGACCCTAGGATAACTCCGGTCTTAACTTGTACATACCTACCTACTCTACGAGCTTCTTCGCCTCCGAAGAGTAATGTAATGTAACCGGGACACGTACAGCGTGTCGTCGTGTGTGCACGATCGATGTCGTTGTTAGAGCGGCAGTTACGCTTCACTACATACGAGTACAAACTACTCTGTATTTAAAAATTAAAATTACACTTTTGAACTAGTGCACGGTGCACGCCAACCTCGGGCGTAGTTGTCGGGCGGTAATGGCGTCCATTAGGCACGTGAGCCGCCGCGTGTGTTTAATTACAAGCGCCGGCGCAGCCTCTTGCCGCGCACGCGACCGGAGCGGAGATAGCATCCGGGGTCAATGGTATTCTGAAACTTAGTTGTGATAAGTTTTTATTGGAATAACGATTAAATATTATAGCTATACTTTCTGTTTATAATAATAGTAAAGATTAATATACAAGAAAACATACACGACTGTCCTAAATCCTTGACTGTTAACAAGACTACCTTCTGCCCCCGAATTCATTTGCGTTTACCATCCCACAGGGTGTATTTTTTCAGCATGAAAGTAACCCTGTGTTGATTCCGGGTAAGAGCTATCTACATTTCTAATTAGATCTAAATCCGCCTAGCCGTTTCTTGAGCAAGCCAGTCAGCAATGATTAGATGATCATCGCGCGCCATAAACACCCGCAGCACCAGAGAGGAATCGCATGTGTGCCCTTTGAGAGAAGAGTAGGCTCGTTTTTTTCAAGGCCAAGGTCAAGCTTTTCAGCGTGAAGGAGGTCAAATCATACTTACTTACACACCCGCGTACAAACATTCGCAAATATTGTACGAGTAAAGTGTGGTTAGTGTGACAGATAAGCCGTCGAAGGGAGTCTAGCGGGATATCGGCTTCTTTTTATACCGAAAATTTGTTATTTCCTGAGGTAACATTGCAGTCAATTAGGTTAGAAATATAAGCTCTTGACTCGAATAGTCGCGTGATGTCATCACGTCCGTGGGCGTGTTGAAGATCACGCGAGAAAAGGGAAGTGCACGCGAAAAATTAAAGCTAATAACCACCTTTATACTGTGACAAGTTCGCACGCAGCCGTCCCGCGCGGTGACAGGCGCGGGGGGGAGGGGCGAGGCGATTACTATCGCGACTACAGCGCACGAAATTGCGCGCTCTTCTCCTCCCGGCTGCACAACCCTGCCCCGCTAGTATTTTATTAACTAGTGCTCAACGTCTCGCTCTAATAATGGTTATAGTTCAGGCAATATAAATTGGCTGTCTGTAATCTTCACTGAGATCTTTTAGCTAATAATTATCTATAAAAAGGTAATCGTAAAACTGCGTTCGTTCTTCAAACAGCACAGTGGGTTGAAAGGTCAAGGTTAAGGTTAGGTTCTGTAAGTCTTAACGCTGAAAAAAATATCGCAAAATAGATAACAGAACTATAATTTTCCATACATTGACACAACCTTGTAACGTCATTTTGATTGGCGGGCGGCGCGCTGTCTTGGATTGGAAACGCTGTAACAACAGCGCCACAGAACAGCGCTCGATCCCAAAATACCAGAATTATGAAATACCAAAATGCTCTTTATCTCACATTACAGAAACACTACATTCAAAACATTGAGTAAATATAATTAACAAAACACTAATTTTGCTGTTTCGTTATGGGGTTCCAGTGTATTGAGAATCTGGTATTTTAACCCTTTTCCAGGCATAGTACATTTCATCGACCACATTCATGTCGCTCAAAATTGAACTTAACTACCTACATTTTATGACACAAATTTAATTGAACTTTCCTGAAATATGACTTTATCAGTATCCTTCAGGAAGTTAGGAATTCGTGGCTCCATTCTATTTCTTGCTTGTGTCCTTACTTTAGCAAGGCCTGGAAAAGGGTTAAAAGTCGGGAATCAGCGAACAATAGATGCCTCGTCTCCGAGCACGAGTCGCCTCGAACTTACAGCATGTTATTATATTACTGTCGCGGACGAGACAATGGATGCTAAACGAGTATTTCTTGTCCATACCTTATGCCTTTTTGCAATAATGTCATTAATACAAGAAATGTATTGAAAGATGAATACCGTTGTTGGATTTAACTAAGTATCAAACAATGACCCACACGTCAACAAACGCCGGAGCAACACGGGCCTAGTTTTTAAGTATGTCGCCAAACTTACAGACGCTACCTATGCGTACATTTAAAATTAAAATCATGGGAAAAATACGTTAGTTATATAGGCATGTCGATGTAGAAGATTGCAACGCGAGTGCATTTTTTGCTGCATCCAACACCGATTGATTTACACGCGCCGTTAACTCTACTAGCCTGTCCTAGAATCATCTTTCGGGATTTCACTGTCGCTATCTCTCTTGCGTTGCAGTCGTAGAGCAATAGATGGACAAGGACAGCATGAGTTTCCCCGGGTGTCGTGTGTCGAAGCGGCATTGCCGTGTCAATCGCGTCGCTGACTGTGATCTACGCAGCGCCGGTGATTGCAGGATCAGTCGCCGAAATAAACAAATGACAAACGACTGCATAGTTGCATCATCACAACAGCGTATTCCGGGATTGAGGAATGCATTTCATTTCATGCCATATAGGCGACCCGTGCCATCATCACTGTAAAAAATGAGAGCCAACTAAGACAGATTTTCTCTTAGTTGACGAAAAATGAATACAATAGTTATCCCGGCTCATAGACACCTCCGGAAATCCTAGAGCTGGTGCTTACCTCTCCCAAAGGATTGGGCTAGCTATCCAGAGAGGTAATGCAGCCAGTGTCATAGGGACCATGCCGCGACCGGACCTGCTAGAGGGGGTTTTCTTTTTATACTGGTGATTATTATTTACATCTTTAATATTTAAGTTTAGTTTTATTTTAATTTGAGTAGCTTAGTTTAATTTTAACTTTTAATTGTAGTTCCTATATTATATTAAATAAAATCTAGTGATTATTTTTTTTTGTTATGATATTAGCTATATTAACCAAAGCTAGTAACAACAGCAAGTTCTTTAGTGATGCAACCAAAATCTTAGTTGATATATATACCGTCTTATTAGGCTCATGTGGAATCAAATCACAATCTTGTTAAAAGTGACCAATTATTTTTTTCAGTGTGGCGTCTCTCGGTACACCAGGAACTGGAGTCCCTGAGCATTTCCTGGGAGGACGCCGGGGGGGCAGCGTAGGGTTTCATGTACTTCTGATTACTTCAGAATTATGTACGGGTGCTCCAGAAGACTCACGTAAACCGAGGCGAAGCGAGGGCGGGCGCCAGTCGTCGACCAAACTACCGTTTTATATACCTAAATAAATCCGACTGAAAGACCTTAATTTTAAAATGATCGGAGCAATGAATGGAACGGATTTTATTGCGCACATGTACGAGTAAGGACCTATACATGATAAAGATAAAGATAAAGATATTTATTCAGTAAGTAGGCCGCACGGGCACTTTCACACGTCAAGAATCTACCAGCACTTCACAAGAGGAGACCACTGCTGAGAAGAAACGCCGTAAGAAACTCGGTAGACAGTAAATTTTTTTAATGTATTTAATATTACAATACAATAGTATACTCAGTCTAGCATTATATAAATCTATATATATTAAATAAAAAAATAAATCAGATAACCTGCGTAGTTTCCGCAGGAAAACACACCAAAATCTTGCGAGAGAGATAGAGAGAGAAAAGGAAAAAAAGAACACCTACTTATACATTAAAGGTCACAGAACTTATGGGTGTATTTAAATCGATATTGATGGCGACCCGGTGACTCACAAGTTGCTCCGTTACATCCAAAACAAAGGCATTAGGATATTCAAATCATGGTAAAATTATAGTTCCATATTCATGTGCTAATTGACGTCGCGGCAGTACAATCGGTTCGCATCGCGTGCCGACCACACAGACATACACACACTCGCGTAACGCAGGCCCTCACAAAACTAAAAAATAATTAACAACGACTACAAAGTAGATACTATTAGACGTGGGAAATTTAATTTAGTTTATTAAAGAGTGTGTGCATGAGATATTTAAAAATAATCTTTATCATGCTTATATTTACGTACATTTCTAATTTAAGTAAATTCTGAAATTAATAAATATTTACTCAATAAATTAGCTACATGAGGGCTCTTGTACACGTTAGTAATATAGAGTGAATCTATTAGTGCTTCGGAGAAGACTATCATTCAAGAAACCCTAAAAGTTTATTTTTAAAATCATAAAATACAATAATACTTAGAAGCTAATAACATTAGGTACAAGGTAGTAAAGTGATAAATAATAATAACTGAAACTAGTACAAATGAAATCATTACAAACGTAACTTCAATAACATTAAATTAAAATTAATGAATATAGTAGAGCAACACGACGAGATCCCTACGTCAGGAACGATAATAAAGTGGAATATTAGAGTACAATAGGATAGTAAGTTGTAACACTGTATAGTATCGCTATGTACCCAACTATAAAAAGATAAAAGATAAAAGATGTTTATTCATCATTTACATACATATTACGTACGTACGTACATACATAGTACATTATTTTACAGACTGAAGTTGTTTAGAATTTCATTTCATAGAAAATGTTTCTCGTATTATCATTTCATAGAATAATCAATATGTAGAATAATTACTTTGAAGACATTTAAATCATCGTTTTTTATTTCAAATAAAATTCAAAGTTTCTTTTTTCATATCATAGCATAGCAAATTAAATATTCTTTGTTCTCATATTATTTGATTTACAATCAAATTATATCGCATAGCTTATTCAAGGAATATAAAAAAAAATAACCTCGAAGGCCAAGGCGGGAGCTTGCTTCGCTTCGCTCCCGCCATAGCCTTCTAACCTAACCTATTCAAGTCGGTTCTGCCCAGAGAGGTCTTGCTCGCTCACTCATATTTATAGGTTGTACGTTAATGAGTTTCTAATGAGTTTTGAGTGAGTATGAAAAAATACACTGACCAAACAATATTCGTTGAAAAATAATTATATTGTTTGATAAGTTTGTGTAATGAAAAAATAAAATTACAAAATTCATTGAATTGATTTTCGGTCGAATTTGTTTCTTTCAAGTAAATAGTTAAAAAATAATAATATACGAAGCAAACATACAAGGACCAAATAGTATATGAAACATTTTCTGTGAAACAAAATTCTGTAATTTTTCAGTCTGTAAAACAAGGGGACACCAGGCCGCACGGGCACTTTTACACGTCAAAACTCTACCAGCGCTTCACAAGAGACCACTGCTGAGAAGAAACGCCGCAAGAAACTCAACAGTCAGTCGTTTTTTTAATATTGCTTATATAATAACAACCTTAACCTAGCATTATATAAAACAATGAATCTCACTTATCTATATATATAAAAATCAATGCCATTTTTCGTTGTAATTTTATAACTCAAGAACGGGCTCACCTATCCAAACCAAATGTTTAGTCTTTGTTCGGACTATTTAGTAGATGGTTTATGTGAAGTTTGCACAAAATCGGTCGAGCGGTTTTTCATTTATCACATTTTTTGTAACAAATGAATTGAAAGTCAGAAATTTGCAGCGGGGCGAAGCCGCTGGCGGGCCGCTAGTCTCACATAAAATCAAAAATAAATACATTCATGCGCGGTTGAGCAGGAAAATGTGTCAAAACTCACAAGAACTAATAAGTAGTAGTAATAAGAAATCTAAAAATATAGAAATTGTAGGAATTACACTCACCTATGACGGTGCAAGAAAACCCACATAAAAACCTCGACATATTTCCCACAGAAACCGTGTCCCCCAGACAATAAACAAGGTTTTCTTATTTTTTATGACTAAGTTATTATTAAGTTATTTAGGTGTTTAGTTTAGGCCAAGCATTTTATATTTATCTATTACTGATAATATAATGTACCTAATAATTTTATACGCCTTCATCAGCAAGAATTGTATGTTTCAGCATCTTTAACATGAACTATTTACTGAAGATATAGAACCTCCGGGTCAGTGGTTACTGCCTATGGCTGCATGCTAAACGCCGCTGCACATGAATTTACCTGTGCACTGCACAATGGTGCACTAACTGAGGACACGCGCCGCCGCGTCCGGCCGCGCCGTCAGCGGAGCGCGGGCAGACCCGGCGCCCGCTGCGGCGAGAGCTACGTCGTCGAAGAAGGTTTTTCACTGACGCCCTTAAAAAAGTGCGGGAAGAGCCTGCTATATATGAAGACATGGTAGCCTAGTCGGTAGTGACCCTGCCTACGAAGCTAGCGGTCCCGGGTTCGATCGCCGGCACGGGCAAATATTTGTGTGACGAGCGCGAGTATTTGTTCCTGAGTCTTGGGTGTTTTCTACGTATTTATCTATGTAAGTAAATTTATCGTTGCCTAGTACCCGTAGTACAAACCTAGAGCTTAGTTTGGGGCTAGGTCAATTTGTGTGAGATTGTCCTCTGATATTTATTATATTATATAGAGCCTGGTATAGATGAAATCTCAGAAAAAGGCAAATTAACTATTACATTATATTAAGTAGAACTGCCAACCGATTTTCTCCACTGGTCCTAGCTTGGAGGACGTCCGACTTAAGACTGGATTGTTATTCAATTGAATTTTATTGATGAAACTTAATCTTCTGCAGGTACCATAAAAAACATAGTAGTTTACGAGTACATTTTCAACTACAAAATAATGTTCTTCATGTCATAAATTTAAAATAAACAGGCATTAATAAAACCCGAGGAAGTGAGCGGGTGCGCGGCGGGGCGCGGGGGCCGCCGCGCTAACGACGGCATTGTCCGCAGCCGGCCTGCTGACGCGGGACGATTGTCTCCGGGTAAACGGCCGTCCGACTCCGCCGGGTGAAAACATGCAGAAAGAACAACTCAGCAATACCAATTTCCCTCGAACCGTTGATGAAGCAAACTCTGACTAAGTATTACTTCGAATGACGCCAACAGGCTATTGTTAAAATGGTATCCGTATTTTTTTCAAACTATATTTATAATACGACCGGATAACTTTAACCGGCAGCTAGTACATAGCTGGAGGCTGTGACATGCCCTAACTCACTCGTCGATCTCGTTTACGAGTAAATAAAGGTGCATATTGATGCTACTTTTATAGGCGTGAGAATTTTATTCACCAGTGAATCCAAAAATATGAAATAAGTAGATCTAGAAATCAGTAATAATCGGCAATTTTGGTTAGCTTTAAATACCGGAGAAGATTTAAAAATTGGCCCTCGGCTCCCATCCCGGGCTTTGGCAAAAAACGTTGGAGACTATATTTTGTGTTTTGACGTATTACAGTACAAGCCTAACAATACCTAAGCGGTGATTGATTCGCATTAGGCTTGCTAGTAATTAAGGGCATGCCAAAGCCACGTCATGAGGTAATAAGTAGCTGCCCGCGGCACTCGGTTGGAGTCGATATCTAATTAAATGAGTTCAGCCGAGGTTTTGACGGCTTGCCAAACGTTTTAATATAAAATAGTCAAAGCAAATACTTAAATAAATAACTAAAGTAACTATTAAGTATACTCTTTTATATATACTACGGTTTCGGAGCACGAAGAATTTCGTACACTGACCCCACTTGTGCCACAGGTCCAACGGCAATGTATATGCAACAATGTCTATGGGTCCCCGATCGCATTCACCATCAGGGGGCCTGTGTGCGCTTTGCCTTCTTCAGCCGTACAAAAGTCGTCATTAGAACGAGTAGCTAAGTGATGACTTTTGTGCCGGGCGTGCCTATTTAACATCAGGTTTGAATTGACATAAAAAAGTGTGTAACAGAAATCAGCTGAAGTGCAACAAACCATCATATAATTATGTCTTAAAGCCTCGCCACTGTTTATTACGTTAGTTAAGTTAGATACCTATAAGGTTATTAAATACAACAGAGCTTTAAAAGATAGTTGATTGCTTTTCAAACTTTACCGTAGACGCTCTTGCGCCAAAGTGGGACGCTATACTTATAGTACCGAGTCCACGCGGGAGAGCTCGTCGATAAGTAACATTAAGTGACAGTGTTATTTTCGCACTGCTAGATCAAGACTGCATCAACTCAAAATCATTGTTAGTTTTGTTTCAAGCTCATAGACGTTGTATTAAAGTCGATTTTAAAATACAGTTGTATTTTGAGTTACTACACTTTTTTTGACCTGACAGTGCGTTTTGTAAACGCTCTGTTTTAAATGCAAGTAAAGGACGCCCGGTGCAGCGGTTTAGGCTGTGCGTTGTCAGTCAGTCACTCAGTCACCGAAGAGTTGTATAATGTAGGTATGTTACGTTTTTTTTATACGAATACTCATTGTAACATTGTATAACAATTCCAGCGGGCGAAAACTGAACACAGTTTATCTGACGCTGGAATCACACGGTATATTCTTATTTGTCTAAGCATTAATATTAAATGGTAAGGACCATGGGCCGAGTCTCAGCCGACATAACATACCATATTTTTAGTTTATTTTTGTGCAAATTCAAAACTATATAAAATTATATCACTTTAGGTATGTGGATTTTGTATAAATCATTAAAAAATCTTTATTTCTCCTTATTTAGTATTGTAATGGTCACATGTTAGTGTACTAAATAATTCACATACTAAGCGAAAGGCGGATAAGTCAGGTAGTAAAACTTTGCGGCACCAGCCCGGTCGGCGACTTACACCTCTTGTATGGGTAACTAAATAGGTAAACTCAGTAGAATATAAAGTTTAGCGAGCAGCTGAAGTCGCGGCGGGGCGTATGTTCGTCTGTCGGCAGTAACTGGTCGGCCGCGACGCCGACTGCACAAGCAGGACATTCGTTACAAATCATCCGCGTCGGTCTCGGATCCTTGCACGTATGTACAACGCAATTTGAAACCATTCTATTCGAGTTTGGTTTTTCGTTTTGTATGATTGAGAATAGACAGAAATTAAATGTTAATTCAAACATTTAATACAAGGACAAAAACAAACTTACCTAACAATCACAACATAAAACATTTGGTCGACCTAATGCCAAATAACATGCGATCTTACTTCAAACGTCTTTTATGCATACGAGTAAGAGATAACTAAGTTTACGGTTCACTACTGTTTTACAGTATTTTACCGTGATGATCATTTGGCAAACTATATTGTTTACAAACTTCCATTTGAAAGTGTTATTTCCCGCCACATTTTTTACAATTTATTGGTCAAAAACCCGAGTAACCTTACATGTAATGATTACACAAATCAAGGGTTAGCTGGAAGAGATCCCTTAAAGGGATAAGTTCGCCTTTGTACATATTTTTATATTAATTTTATTGTCTGTTTTTTCTTTTGTACAATAAAGTGTTTACATACATACAAATACGTACCTATTTGATACAAATAATATATTACGATAAAATTAATACGCTTGGCAAACGCACCTATGGTCAAATGAACCGACTCCCTAAGTTTACACACACTACAAAGATCATTCCCAAATGTTCAGTGTACCTACCTACTGTTAATGTTTGCGGTCCAGTTAGCTAGTGTCAAGGTCTCTCTCGCACGCGTCAACAGCCGCAGTGACTCGGGCCGCGTCTACGGCGATAAGCGAGCTCCAATCAGCTCTGATTAGGAGAATTAGATTACCCTGAGTTTGTCGTCTCCGTTAACGGTGAAGTTAGGAGCACTGACGGACACGACGCCTGAACGGAAGGGTAATCCGCCGGGATTGTTAAAACCCGATAGCAACCAACAATGGTAATGGTCATGGTTTAAAGTAGGTACTGACCAGCCAGATGGATCATAAACCTAGTTGCATCAAGGTTCATTCGGAGAGGACCCTTAAAGGCATAATTTCGCCTTTGTACATGCATTTTGTTTTTATTTAGTTTGACATTTTATGTTTATGCAATAAAAAATTTACATACAATTACGTATACAAACATAATTTGGCTGATATCGATTTTTTCCACAAACAATCACTACGAGTATGACATGTATATTACGCAGTTTGGACGAAATTTTTCAGGATAATTTATTTCATCGCTAATTAAAGTAAGTTAAACTAATACGAAAAATTACAGGGCCTAAGGTAAACTGCCCTTTTGGCACAAGACGCATTGCAAAAAAAAAAACTAAACTAGTCCAAAACTGCAAAGAGAACCTAAATGCCTTAGGAAATTCCAAAAAAGTAATACTTGGATGGCTACCAGGGCATTCCAGTATTGATGGAAACAGAATAGCAAATAAACTGGTTAGGAACGGTGCTGACCACCCCCTGGTCGGCCCGAAACCGTTTTGTGACACCACAAAACGTAAAACCTATTCCGTGCTAAGCGACTTGTATATAAATCTAGGGCGATCGAGCTGTGGAAGTCCACAAAATGGTAAAAGGACTCGAAATCAAAAATAAAAGGGTCCAGAAGCAAGCTGTCCAAAGAGATTCTACGACTCAAAAGAGAAAGGACAGCAGTGACTAGGATCCTAACTGGCCACTGCAAACTGAACAGACATCTGTTGCGTATGGGTATGAAACAAGACGCGACTTGCAGGTTCTGTCAGGAGACACAGGAGACAGCATTCCACATCCTCTGTTCATGCGGACCACTAACGCGCAACAGTACCTAGGGCGACATATCATAGACCCACAGGAGATACAACTCCTCAGTGCCCAAAGCATCTGTAAATTTCTGGACACTACGGGCCTTTGTGGTGAGCTCTAAACAAAGGGCTGCTATATAAAATCAGCAATGGTCGAAGTGGCACACGAGGCCCATCTCAACCCCCCAATAATAATAATAAAAGGTAAACTGCTGCAACAGCAAACATGCTTATTGTTTCGTAGGTAAAAATAATATACACGCGACCATAAATCCGGTACCGTACACACATCCTTATACCTGGCAAGTTAGAGAAGTAAACAGCGCTGCTCGAACCCAATAAGCTGAGCTGCCCGGTTCGTCGGGCAGGCTGCCGGCGGCCTGCTCCGGCAACAACGACAAACGACGTCGCATCGCAACGTATGCAAACTTCGTCCGCCCGCGCGGCGACGACGGCCCGGCGGCTCGGGCGAACTTCCGCCGCGGCACAAACAGAAGAACAAATCTAAACAAGATGTCAAACTATTCGATCACTCCCGCCGGCCGGCGCAGGCCGAGCGCTATACAGGATATATAATACTCGTATATCATGCGTATTATTTTGCATAAATAGGCTAAGATGTTTACCAGCGTATTAGTGACCGGTCGCAAAATGTGGTTACAGGATTATCAACAAATTTATACTGGGAGCGCTGCCTACCCCGCTCTGGGATTACAGGCGTGAAGGTATGTGTGTATATCTATGTATGTTATTTATTCTAGCGCTTAGCCACTAAAATAAAGTAATACAGAACCGCCCGTTTACACAATAGATTGGACAGTAAGGAGGGCCAGTTGCCTTTTTCTAACTGTGCCACAAAAACAATAGTGCAGAATACAGCGTTGTTCTAAGTTAACACCTTTAAAGTCCGAATGCATGGCTTTATGAAACAATAGCCTGGAGACCTGGTTTCAAGAGCCAGGCTGTGCTTCGTCTCTTTACCTTTACTGTGTATAAGTGAGCAGTTAAGTCGAATTTACACTCGGGCTTACGACTGAGTTGTGGCGCAGGCGGCTGGCGGCCTGCCAGTAGGGTTGGCGCGGAACTGAACACTCTTTCAAAACCACTTTTTAATTCGACGGAAACCCGTGCTTTTCAAGCTCCATTTATCATTATATTATGCCTATTAATACGTTTCAGAGGAATGAGTAGATTAAGTGGTTGATAAAGGGTGTTTCGGGTGGTATCTAGGCAGTGCAGGCGGCGTGAGGCAGCGCGCGCGCCAGCCCTGCCGGCAGGGTGCCAGCGCTCGTTACGCTCCAGGTTGGCGGAATGTGCAATTGAAATAAAAAACTCAATTCAAAAGAGGCGAGCTTTCAAATTGTATTTTCTGTATGAAATTTCAGTTCAATATTCTTGAATTTTTTATGTCAATGGGCGCGTGTGGTGACGGGCAGGGCTTGCAGGCGGGGGCCCACAGACTTAGAAAATAATACCGGTTTCTAGGCATGTTTCCTCCTTCCTTTTTTGAAAGCCCTTCCGTCTTTGTAAATACCTACGCACATTTATGAAAATTATATCATAAATTATATTTTCAAGGGAAATGGAATACCGGAGTCGTTTACTGGACCGGTGGAACCTGCTGCGGTTCCAACAGGGCACAATACTACTATTTGTAGATATTATCAGTTCAAAAGTGTTCTCTATTGACCTTCACCTTAGGTAGGTAGGTATACAAGAAAAACCTTATTTACACAAATAATGTAGTAAAAAATTCAATGGAAAATGTAATATAGTCTATTTTTTATTAGAGAAAATTGCTCAAATTCAGATGAAAAAAATATTCTTAGTAGCCTTTTCTATGTAATGGCGCAGACAATGTCGGCTTCAGGAATACTTTGTTATTTTTATATCATTTTTTATTGCGGCGCCGCTCCGCTCCGCTCTTATCTTTAGTAGAATAATTGGAAATTGAAAAGTTCGGTTGTTAAAATATTTTTAATGGCTCTGTTAAAGAGAATGTTACGAGGTTACGAAAGTAGGTTTGTCATAGTTTCTACTCTCGCTTCTATAAATAAGGTATTGACACTTTATCATTTATGTAGTAACGTTACGGATTAAACAAAGATACCTAATTGTTTTTTTTCGATGCTAATGAATGACATTTATTTTAAACCAATATAGTCAATTTCATGCTTTTGCAAATTGAAAACTTTAGTTTGATTAATTTATCTAGCTTTTGCCACAAAATATCAGCTGGTTACCATCCATACCCATTTTTATTCCATCTTTAATAAAATCCAGTAAAGTTTGCCAAATGTAATCAAACAAAAGAATACGAATATGAATAAGTCGGTGCTGCGCCCCCCCCCCCCCCTCCCCGGACCCCCCCCCCCCCCACACAATACCCGTAATGTTGACGAATAACCGCACTTTTTCGATCAAAAACATATTCCTAAGTAGCAAAGTTGAATTGCTTTCAAAGTCCCACCTCACAACGGCGACGATGCGATCGTCGCCAAACTAATTTAAACTTTGTACGTGAACGGTTAGAGTCTGCGTTGGCTCGGAGACGCTGAGCATCGGTAAACGGCCCAAATTGTATGAATAAGAACCGCTTGAGCCGGCTTTCGCGGCGATCGAGTCCGGGCTAGTGACGGGCGATTTCTGAAACATTACAAAACTTTCCTTAACTGCGAAAATTACAGCTTCTGATGACAGCTGAAAATGATTCTGGTACATACACAAGTAAATTTCATTAAAAGTTTCAATTACTTACGTTACATTACAACGATTCAGTAATTTTCAGAAATTAGACGATTTTGATTTGGTAACTTTCAGAGTTTTCGTTTATTATTCAATATAAAAAAACTTAATCTAGTAAAACACATTTTAAAAAAAAGTTTAAAAAGAAAAGAAAAAGGAGAATTAGTTTATTAGTTAAGTTTCACTTTTGAAACTTTCACATTATTGCAGAAATTTAAGTGAAAGTATCACTTTAGAAACTTACAAGCCGCCCATCACTAGTCCGCGCGCGCCGCGGGGCTCATGTCCCGTGAACTGGCTCGCTGCTTACTTAGTTAATATACATACACTAGCTCCGAAAAGAGGTTTTTTAATTATACTAGTTAGCAATTTCGAAGTTTTTTTAGGCTCTGCGAGTCTATTACTCTCGTGGTCGATGTGAAAAACGTGGATTCAACATCTGTCACTATTTGACCAGCCTGCGAGTGCGAGAGTGACAATCAATCAATGGTTTAAATTATCCTCATCCAAGCCTGATAAAGTCCATGTAAGATAAATAAATTAATTTTGCGGGTGGGAGGACCTTGTGCAGGGTCCGTCCGGGTTGGTACTACCATCTTATCCATTAACCTACCGCCAAGCAGCAGTGTTCAGTTCGCATTGTTGTGTTCCGGTTTGGGGATAAGACAGCCGGCGAAATGACTAGCATAGAGGCATTCCATCTTAATCCTTAGGGATGGCAGTGCATTAGCAGTCTTGTGAATGCGAATGTCTATGGGTCACAGTTTCCATTTACCATCAGGTGGCCTGTGTGCTCGATTGCCTTCCTATGCCATAAAATAAATAAATAAATAAATAATAAAATGCCGATGAGCCCCGACTGGTCTCAGAGCAGATAACTTCAATGTTGGTTTTCCGATTAGCATTTCAATATTAAAAACCAATGCTGGAATGGAGTGAAAAGTTTGTACTTTTAAATCCTAAAAACGATCAAAACTGTAAACTCGTCCAGGCTGTCGGCGACGACAGACCAATTCAAAGAGAGAAAAAATGGGAACGCATCAACAGTCGTCTATTTGTAAGTCGGGAGAGTTCTTCACAAATCCTAGCCACAAGCATTGTACCGAGGAAAATTTCTCAAATAGTGAAATATTTTTTAGTGTTTCTTGTTTTGGCTGTAGGGGGAGGGTAGGACATTTGACTTTAACAAAAATTTGCGCTTTAAAGCCTTTCACCGAAAGAAATGCTTACGCAAACCCGCAATATTTTTAAAATACCTATTTTACGACACCCCATACTATGGGGTAGACGAGGAAAAAAAACATCCCCAAGTTAAGTGTAAGGAAGGTACACTAATAAAAAAAGACAAAATTTTATTTTACCTCTTTGTTGGCGGGACTAATATGTACATTTATGATAAATTACAGCTTTCTGGTACTAAGAGTCTCTGAGCTAGGCTGTGGACGGACGGACGGACGGACGGACATGGCGAAACTATAAGGGTTTATTATTAGTTTGACTACGGAACCCTAAAAAACGTTTCGAATCGATTCATCCGTTTGGTTGCTACGATGCCGCGGCCAGACACACAGACACAGAAGAAGCAAGTAAATTATTTATCACAAGACCCTGGGAACATGACACGACGGTACATACAAGATATGAGGAGTTGCTACACAAATATTGTACCATTAACACAATAATGTTTTTTTTCTTGTACATATCGTAATTACTTAGAATAACTTAATTTATTTAGTCTTAGCTACGTTTTTATTATTTTTCTGTTTTTGTTTGTGTCTTAACAAAATGTATATCATCTTAATTCTATCATTAGACAAGGTCTATGTAATGTAAATATCTAGTAATCACAGAGTATCACAAAGGTAAATATTTTTTTAATTAAATTTACGTGTATTTATAACAACAGATACCACTGAGGTAATCGTTCCCCGAGTAGTAACATTTCAGAAGAACTCATTTTTTAAACTTACAACACCCCTCTATTCGTGTGGGGGGTTACACACGGAACTCAAGGTGTAGCGGAGCACACACGAGACCTTTTTTTATCGCAATTGTCGTTCGCCGATACCGCGGCTCGCTCACACTCATACATATGTATGAAATTAGGTCCCGCGCGGAATTATATCTCGCTAATTTTAGCGATCCTTCGAGACTTTATTCTACGTTGTTATTCCGATTTTGCTTAGATATCGTGATTATATCTTACGTAATGGCAAATCTTATTCACTAGACAATAAGTTTAATACAATGAAGTCCGCCATTTTAGCTCTTATTCGGTGACACTCGCAACGCTAAGTTCAGCTTCTCCGAGGGAACAAGAGATCTACACAGAAGCATACAGGTGACAAACATTACCCTTCGTTTTCGGCAGTCGGGTACAATTTTTTTCCCACGATTTCTTAACATTTAATGTTTCCTTAATTTCAATACACTACGAGTATGTTATGACTAGTGATGTGCCGTGCCCGGGAATATAGCCCAGCGTGGGAATATTGCCGTAAGTGTTGCCGGCAATATTGCTCGTAGTGGGAATCGTCAACATAATATGTATTATATTATATTATAATTAAATATTCTCACAGTTACATTTGAAAGATTCTTTAATAAGTATTTCACACCTATAAACTATAAAATAATCAACCTTTTGCAATATATTTTCATTAATATTCCCAGTTTTGGCGGCAATATTGCCAGTAATTAGGGAATGAGTAGTATGGTCGGTGAGTGCTCGGTACTCGGAATTGGTGCACTCGATTTACGATGGTAAATCATGATTTTATCAATCGTGTTGATAAATATAATCATCCATCAAATTCGTTATCGTTAATAAATCGTTAGGCCGTTTGTCTACCGCACGCCATCAACGACATGACAACGATAACGAGATTTTTCTGGCCGAGTTCAAGATGTCGTGACGACGATCGTTGGCCCACCGCACCGCGACGATCTCGGTGATTCAGTCAGTTTTTTGTAGCTGTCAAAAACCAGCGCGGTGTGACGTCACGAAGCCGCCGTGGGTGGACAAGTTCAAACGTGTCTTGTATTGCCGGTACATCGGCCCGTCACAATCTCTGGCCGAGTTCTACTAGGGGTAGCGAAGATCAACTCCAAAGCTCGAGAGACGGGCATGCGGTGGACAGGCGGCCAGAGTAAATGTTCGTGTCACTACTTCGGTGCCATCATTTCGTGCGTGGTCATGTCCTTGATGGCGGTGGTAGACAAACAGCCTTAATCCTTAAAGCTGTTTTTTATGTTTTTGCATCTGTTTAGTCAATACAAACAGACACACAGCCAGACAACCAGACAACGGAGTGATCTTATAAGGGTTCCCTTTTTTCCTTTTGAGGTACGGAACCCTAAAAAGGCCTTGGCAATATTGCCGGAAACTTGCCTATGTTGCCGGCAATATTGCCGGTGGCAGTATTCTGGGAATTTTGGAAATGGCAACGGCACATCACTAGTTATGACTTATTGCTTAGAAAATGTGGAAAATATTGTTGACCTTTCCTTTGCCGGTCCGCTTTTATTCACGGGCATAGTGAAGAACCCTCCAACTGACCTAAAAAACACTGTAGCATTAACTCTATCTAATTACTTAGAATGTATGATAAATGATAACGGTGGGGCGACGAATTGGCTAGGAGGGTGTCCCTCCAATCTACGAAGTCCCAGATTCCATTCCCGATAAAGACAACGATAAAGTAGCTTGACGAACGCAAATATTTGTTCTGGAGTTTAAGTAGGTACAGTCATCAGCATAAATAAGTGATCATTTCTGTACCCTGTCGCTTTAAATCGTTTCACCATTTCGTATAACATTCCAAACACAACGTTAAAGTGATAAGGTCCATACATGATCACTTATTTATGCTGTTGACTGCACCTAAATATTTAAGTAATCCTTGTCAATCCTTTATGTTTATAAAGGTACAATTAACCTATTTTAGTTAAAGTACTCTGTGTTACTTTTCTGTCAAATTCATAAACGTCACGATAATGGTAAATAATGACTAATGAGTGAGGAATCATAGTTTAAGAACACTTTATATTGCGAATTTGTACATAAGAAGGTAAAGCTTTGTAAATGGGCCTCAATTTGTGCTAGATTTATTTGTTTATTTATTTATAATAAAATTAACACAACACTCAAGCCACACATGTAAATTAAATTAAGATAGTCGACTTGTCTATTTATTTACCACCCAGTCTAGGATGATCTCTGACAGCTGTATTTAATCTCAACCCTTAATATACTCACAATTAACACATTAAAAGAGCTTATTTATCGGTTAAATTACTAGACGTCATCGCAAAGTTCATATCAGTTATCGATATTATTTTCAAGTCAAAGAAATTCGTGATAAATGTGTTTATATGAGCTGTCACAGGAACCACCTAGATTGACCCAACTATGGTGTGGAGGTCCTAACGAAATGGTCGTGGAGCTCGCCGGTGAACTTGAAGCCGCTGTCATGAAGTGGCGGCAGGACGATGCTAATGAGCTCATGAATACTGAGCGCCGTCGCCGCGCCGCGCCGCGCTGATTACGCCGCGATTGGCTGCTTAGATTAACATATATGAGAGCGGGACCTTTTTACCTGAGTGGGGTTTTCCAGACTTTGTCAGTCATTTCATTTCGCCGGTTTGCCTAATTTGCCTTAACCTGTCATTTCAACTCGACGGACAAGTTAGCTGTCACGTCAGAGTAGGTATTGGGTATTTATTTATTGAGGATTTCTATCATCAGCACTATCATCATCATGTCAGCCGAAAGACGTCCACTGCTGCACATAGGCCTCCCCCAAGGCTCTCCACTCAGACCAGTCTTGTGCTTTTCGCATCGGCCGCGTTCCCGCGATCTTCACAAGGTCGTCACTCCATCTTGTTGGAGGCCGACCTACAGATCGTCTCTCGTGTGATCTGAAACGTGGGCGCTAACAATGGCCCTCATTAAGAAGCTCAAAGTCACTCAGAGGGCTATGGAGAGGGCTACGCTCGTGGTTTCTCTGCGTGATAGAATCAGAAATTATGATATCCGCAGTAGAACTAAGGTTACCGACATAGCCCAAAGAATAGCTAAACTTAAGTGGCAGTGGGCGAGGTACATCGCTCGCGGGACTGATGGCCGATGGGGTCAGAAGGTTCTTGAGTAGCGTCCGCAGACCGGGATTTCTATCAGATAAGAGAATTTAGATCGAGCTTACCCAGTTGTAGAAAACCACATCATACGCCATTGATTGAACTACGGCATAAATCAAAACGCACATCCAGTGCATGTGTTTTAATTTGGTCGCAGGATTCATCGACGAACCACCGTCGACTAACAGCTTTAGTCGGCCGGTTAATATTTCGTCAACGAATTCAATAATTAATTATCTAAAGAGTATAAACACCCTGGGCCTCATTCTTCGTTGTCTTTTCCTGAATTGTTAACATATTATAAACATTACGATAGCTCTTTTTGTTTTTATTTCATCTTCCGTATCAAATTGTCGCTATGTTTGTTATATTACCTGTGTACTGTTTCCCGTTTTTCGTTTAATTTAGGTTATTTTATAGTCAGGGTCAGCTCAGTGTCACTGCGGTGGCGGTGCAATATTGAGAGGGATCCTGTCGTACTCGTAATGTATTTCATTTATACTTTACATTACTTTATATTTTTCTTTTGTATGCGTTGAATAAATATTTCCTATTTTATTTTATTCTTACTTTCTCGACAATATTGTTGGCCGTGTTTTCAATAATAAAATTGCAATAGGAGCAGAAACGTAGTACAATAGAGCGCCTGATCTTGTTCAGAAAGTTTTTAGTGGCGGGTATCAAAGCGAGACTCGTGCGCCGTCGCAATTACATGAAACCTCCTCAAAGGACCGTTTTGTTTGTTCACACGCAGCGGAGCCCGCTCCCGGCGCGGCGGTATTCCTGTTGGCTGTTACGCGTAATTATGCCTGTGTGCACCGAGCGCAACTCCACAACTGAAGCAGGTCCGACGGAAAAAGCACATCTCAATTTAATTATAAAAATTCATCTTCACGATGACAATACAAAGGATATTTTCCTTTGATGTCTGGTTTGGGTACCCCTTATCTTACACAATCTCTGTTGTCCGAAATACACTTCGCATAACCGTTTTCGCACAATTACTTTCAGCCGAATGATACTATCGCATAATTATATATTTACCACAATTATTATGTCGCATAATATGCATTTGGCACAAATTTGAATAGCAGAATACTAATATCGCCGACTTTCATTTCGCAGAATTTTATGTAGCAGAATATACCTTCCGCCGAATTTATTATGGCATAATTGTACCATAGCATAATAATTAGTAACGAACTGCTACCAGTAAAATAGGTTGGGTTAGGTTAGAAGTTCTACAATAACAGCGCGCGAGCCGAGCGAGCGTAGCGAGCGTGCCGCGGCAGCGGCCGGCGAAGCGCCATGACCGCATTGCAATTGGAGCAGTGGGATAAATAAGGGGTTCCCTTCATCTTGCATAATATAGATTGTCCGAAATACACAAAAAATAAAGACAGAACACATAAATGCAAATATTATTCTGCTTTATAACTTTATGCCAACTACATAGTATGCCATACAAAATTCGGCGAAACAATTATTCTACCATAGGACTATTATTCTAATCAACGTTATGCCAATGTATTATTCTGCCAAAGAAAATTGTGCGAAATGATAGTGTGCCAAGAAATTTAGGCAAAAAGCAATTGTGCGAAATGATGATTGTGCCAATGGTTGCTATGCGAAACGAAAATGTGCGCATAAATTTTGTGCAAGACATTAGTAATCCGTCTGGTTTACTTACAATTGAGACGGGAAAAATGAGTTTTAAAACAGCACCTCGCAATTCGCAATGTTTACAGGATTCATTTTTTTTTTTTTTTTTAATGACCTTTTCTATTTGTGTGAGACACAGTCATAGATTCGCCCTGACGATTACAGGATTCAGAGCTGCCTTAAGTTTATTAACCGGACTCAGAAGCTTCGTCTTTTTTAGGGTTCCGTAACAAAATGGTAAAAAGGAACCCTGAGGGTGAGATTTCGCTGTCTGTCTGTCTGTCTGTCACAGCAGGTTTTCTCAGCAACTACCTACAAATGCTATCAACTATGGCATAGTCGTACATACAATTTGCTTGTCCGCATCTGTTTTTAGTAAAAAGAAAATACATTAATTTTATTAATAATTGAAAAGGAATCTAGAATTGGGGGCTGAAACATGAAAGTAGTTTGATTATGGCAAATGGGGTGTCATATGCACATTTGATAACCTTTTTTTTTTTAATGTGTGGTTTGATTTATAGCCAAAAATATACAAAAAACGACCGTTTTGCCCCCTCATCTCTGAAGATTATTAATCACAAAATCTGAAAAAATCCTTACGTATAGATAATTATTATATTTAATGGGAAAAATTAAATGAAGTGTTCATTATGTTTTGAGAAATAATAAAAAACTTTGAAAATCTGTATTCAAATTTAAGCTAGTCAAAATGGGCCTTATTGCATCGAAAATAAAGTTCATAACAAAATAAGTATATTTTTTGTGGTTACCAAGCATGGGCTCGAGTCTGACTTTCACTTGCCCGGTTTTAGAAGCTCGGCGGAGGCTGGCGAGCACACTGCGCTTCTGATGGTAGGTGGCTCTGAGACGCGCTTAGATAGAATACCTCTATGCTAGTCATTTTACTGGTCAATACCAAAGCACAATACGGCGAACACTAATGCATGGCGGTAAGTTAAAGGGTGATGGTGGTAGCGATCCAAACGGACCTTGTACAAGATCCTAACCGCCACTGAATTGGTGGTCATGTCAATCTATTACTTCGTCACGCCCCCAGTTAGTTACTTCGCAAATAACTTACGAATGATCTACCGTATAACATAAAATTTAAACTAATAATACCGTGTGAATGTTACTCTCGTGTTAAACTTGGATCTACTGACTTACTGACCAGGTCACGTTTATGTTGTAACGACCGGGCTCAAAACTGTATTGACAGGCCCTACACCCTTGATCCCCGGCGAGGGAGCACCCGACTCGTACCGACACATCCCCGACATGGCCCCGACACGGCCCGTCACGTCCCGACACGTCCCGACCCGTCCAGTCACGTCCCGACATGTCCCGACACGCGGCACGTGACGCGAGTCACGACCGCCACACGTGAACGTACTCCCCAAACTCCCGGTAATGTTTATTGAAGACGGTTCCCGCCATGTTTATAATCGAGACCTGCACTGAATTGTTAAATGTTCATTTACTTGTTAATTTTTTAACTGTTCTGCAATATACATACTAGCTTCTGCCCGCGACTTCGTCCGAGTAGATTTCGATTATCGTTATTTCCTCGGAGACTTTTAAATTTTCCGGTAAAAAAACTATACTGTGTTCCAGGACCTAACCTATATGAGTGCCAAGTTTCATCCCGGTCGGATCAGTGGCTGAAGCGTGATTGAGTAACAAACATACAAATATCCAAACTTTCTAAGTTATTATATTAGTAAGATACGAGTGCTTCATTCTGAGTATTCTAACATCCTTCGTGTATTATACGTACACAAAACAAATATCAGACTAATTAAGAAACTTCTTCTTGTGAAGGACTCTTTGTGTCTAGCGTTTGTCTGTATGTACTTGTATGTCACAGCAGCTTTTCTTAGTAAAAGCTAGCGCTGCGAGAACAGTTATTAGGGTGGAAATTGAAGCCTGAATGTTTTCTTATAAATATAAACACTGCAGTGTCACTTGGCTTTTTCGTCGAACTCGCCCGGACACACTGCCGCAGTGTGTCTAGATCCACTTGAAATTTGCCAAAGTTGTGCATACAACTTGTTTAATGCTTGCATAAGCAGATATTGAAAAAGATGTCTAAAGTGGGGGTGAAAAATGACAGTGATTTTATTGTAATAAATGGATCAATCTAAACATTTGAAAAATAGTTTTTACTTAGTCGTTCCGTACTTTTTCATTTTTAAGAATATATTTTGCAATATGTGATTTTATTTCTTACTGACACCGCGCCGGAACAGTCACCATTAAAGGATGCAGTATAGCCAACGCACAAACAAGAAATATAAGATGCTACGAACATAAGAATAAATGTTATTTTATTACATTGACTGTTTAATCTAAGAGAAACATTGCTCAAAAGCGAAGGCACTAGCTTGGCGACCCTTGCAGATAGGCATCTCACGTTACTCGCTTGAGGCGATTATAGCTGCAACGTTCCTGCTGCTAAGAGTGCTAAGCCAAATGACGGCGGCTCCCCGCCCCGCCCAGAATCCGTCTGAATGTGCCACCTCATTACGAAGAGTACGGGGAGTAAATCAAATGCTTCAGCTAGAATTCTTGCGTAAACTAAAGGACATTTTGGATATTTTTTTGGAAAAAGTACCTAACGGTGTGCATTATTATGTTTTTATTAAGTATTGGTACCATGTGATTACGAGTAGTAGAGATATCGCAAAAATATTTTTTGCGCGTAGAACCCAATTCTCACGCAAATGGAAAATGTAGGTGACGAACTTAAATTTAAATTCGCGTTAAACATCATTTGAGTCTTATACTTAGTATAATTGAAATTTAAGGTAGCACTCTTCAAAAATTGGTGTTTATTTAATTATCATCATCATTTCATGTCATCAAACATTTTTGGGCGATTTTCATAATCCAAAGATAACTGTAATGCCCGTTTTAAAACACGTCATTTGCGCGCTTTTTTAAATATTTTTTTATTCCAAAAATACTGTGTTACATTTTTAATTAATCATTTTGCCAAACGTAACTTTATTGGCAATTATTACTCTCGCTTTTACATTCTGCATGCACCTAACAGCTAATTGTTTGACACTTGAATATACCTAGTTGGTTTTACTCAGTCATGTCATGTGGTACCCGCAATAGGCCACATGTATCCAACCGCATAAAAAAACTGTTATAAAATTATTACTTAGGTCAATATTTCGTTGTTGTTTCTGTTGACAGTAACCGTTAACGCGTTCACCACACCAGCCACTGCTACAAGTGCTACGCCGTAGCTTGTAGCAGCACTATTCCACTTTGTAGCGAAAATCTGCTTCAAACAGCGGACCCGATATTGGGTCGTTGGTGCTAAATGTGTTAATATAGTGTATTTTCTGGCGCCACCGCACTCGCGATCAGAGGGCTAAACTAAGAAGTCGAGGCTGTTCCGTGCACTCGGCAATGCAGCCGCTGCGCTGCGCTGGCTCAAATATGCAACCATATTGCAGTTATTGCACCCGACCGCGCCGCTGCCGCCGGTGCCTCTGCTGCTAACAACGATTGCATTATACGACTGATGATTGTATGGACTTGAGGCCTTAATCTCGCGATCTTTAATGGCTAGCGATCATGAGGCTATTCAAATAAGGCCCAATAAAATCAGCCGTGTCATGTCGCGTGGCAAATACAGACGGGCTGTCTGTTTGACACAATTTGGCACTTGATTATTTGTAAGTTAAAGAACTTGTTAAAAATATGTGTAAATGTGTGTTACATAAACTTTCTTTAAATATTTGTATAATATGTTAAATATTACTTGAATAATCCTTACTCCGTGCCACTATATTTTTTATGGGTATAATAGCAAGCAAGAAATACTTCAGACCTAACACAATATTTTTTAATTGTACTTGTTTCGTCCGAGACTCGAAAGGATCATTACGTTAGTAACACGTATGCGCTGCAAGTTAAGGGCGTTCATCGCAGGCGGCGGCGCGAGGGCCCTCCGTGGCTCCGGACACCCTGTATTATCCTGTTCTTGCTAACAACATCTGTGGACACGTTGCCTGCCCGCGACCAGTGGCTGCAAGCGGTGTGACGTGGCCGACGGAGCCTCCAGCGCTGAACGCGTCGCAGCACTCAGGACTCGCATCTTAACGTCGTCTTAAGGCGCAAATAAACCTGAGCATTCACTTTTAATGAGAAAGTAGTTAATGCTCACACCAGAAGTATTTGGTCACTTAGGGCACTGCACAGTCACCAGCAATAATATATCCAGCATTAGCCGCAAAAATATCTGACACGCTCTTATACCTCTAGCAATAAAGACATGTCAGACATTTTTAGGTTTAGGTTTAGCGATGTGTAGTTTAGCGTCGATACAGCAATGGCATTAATTATCGACATTGTGCGGATTTGAACTGTCAAGTCAATAAATATTTCATAAAGACAATAATATACAAATGCGACGAAAATGTACGGAATGTATTCCTGATCAAGTGATCACAAAATTTAAAAAAGTGTTTTGTTTAGCGTATGGTCGAGCTCGCAATAATGCCCGTGAAGCTTAAATATTTTTTTAAATTTTGTGATCAAAATTTAAAAAAGTGTTTGGTTTTCAATTTTATTATTACTCTTAAAATGTTTTTTATTAATGGTAATTTACCAGCGATTATTAACTCTAACGTATTCACCAATATTCATAACCGTGGTATGTGATTTCTTTAATAAATCTTCGTGAGGAAATTTCAATGTACTGCGTAATTTTTTGTTTCTGTTTTTTTTCTTTTAAGTGGCATATCGTTGTGAAGAGTATTAACCAGAGAAGTTTTTTAATCAATTTGAAATCGTCTATGACTTGTGATTTTTTTTTTATACTTGTCGAAACTTTAATGTCATTTTATTTTCCTCATTTTGTCATAGCTTTAAGGGCCCATATTTTTTTTTTAAAGCACTACATATGGGTTTTGGTTTTGTTTTAAAATAAAACCATTATCAGAGCATGATTTAAAAAAAAAATGGGCGGTTTCAATTGCTTAGGTATGTAATTAAGAAGGTTTAAAGGTAAAATTTTGGGATATTTTCAAAAAAACGGAAAAAAAAATATTAAAAAAAACTATCAAGTTTAGCATAGGGGTCACTATGGCAAATGTGTTCCAATTGGACCCAAGTATTTCCCATTTTCGTTTGTCGAACCCGCTACCAAACACCCTGTATAGACTATAACTAGACTAATACAACGAAGAGTAGAGGCCCAGTTTTACAGGGGAGCATTCACTCGGGTAAAAGTGAAGTTATGTTCGAAATTTAAGATTTGTTAGACGTATTTTCTGATATATTTATATTCTTGCTTACAAATTTCCGAACAACTTCTTTCCCTATTTACTGTTGTTATTATTTTTCACCTCAGCAGCTCAAACAAGCAGGTTTTGCTGCTTAAAAACAGTGAGCAAAATTCAATTTTGCTGCGAGCGAGAGGCAAAGTAGCTTTTTAATTTTTTTTCTTAAATGCCGTGAGCAGTGCTGGGGCTACACACAACATTCGAAAAAATTGAACTTCACTTTGTTCTGTCACTTTCACTTCGATAGGAAAAAAGCGAGAGATAGAAATAACTTGATTCGAAGTTCGATTTTCCAATTCCACACATAGTAGGCCCAAAAAGAAACGCACGTTCGGATGCACACATAACCGTAAAATTGCAAATAAAACTATCTGTTAAAGTTTGAAATGTGTTTATTATAACTTTATAACTATTTTATACAGTAGGTACAATCATTTTTTTAATTTAATCTTTTGAAGACAAAATTAATGAAAAATAAGAAGTTTATCATGTATCTACATAATTTTGTTATCGTTTTCAATCTTTAATTTCGTGACATAAACCGCGGGGGCAGTTTCAGAACGCATTTCAAAAATAGCGGGATTATTGTAGCCAATAGCCATAGACAAGGCCTAGTTAGGTTTTTTTTAAGCCACATAAAGCTGTATAAAGTTGTGTTTGCACTACGGCATTATCAAGTTAAGTGACAGGTTTTATCTGTTTCATGTTTATTTTTACCACTTTTTATTTTATTAGTATTTTGCAAAAATGCTTGTGATTGATGCATATGCGATCGTGTCGTTATTTAGTCGTGTATTCACCAAATGGTCACAACGGAAGACCTGCGTTGGCCCTACCAGCTTCACGCTGTGTTGTTCTCGCTGCTGAGGTGAAAAGTTGTATGTCTCACACGAGACCAAAGTTTTTTACGTCTCGTATCTTTGAATCCCTCGCTACGCTCGTGATTCAATAATAGAATCCTCCGCTTACTCGGGATTCAAAATCATCACTCGCAGCAAAAACCAACTTTGCTCTCTTGTTGAACAAATAACTATTCTTGTTTAAAACATTCCGACGATCTCTTTTTCTATGGACATATTTACTGTTATGTATTTGTTTTGTCCTACTAGATCATTTTCACTGAAGACATTTTTGTCATAGCAGCGAATGTTCCCAATAGTAATTACATCGTAATACGCAGGTAGGTTAGGTTAGGTTCGTTTTTATATCAGGCCCGGAGGGCCATAAATACCCAGAAGTAGGAGCTCCGCAAAGCGGATCTCCGTCGACTCAGTCAAATATTTTTTTTGGAATGGGACAAAAGGCGTTTGGGATTTTTGTACGAGAAAATAAAAATATCAGAAAATATGTCTATAAGGGAAGAATGCGTACGGATTTTTTTATAAAAGAAAATAAAACATCAGAACATACATCTAACAAATCACGGACACACAAGTTAAACCTAAATTATAAATTTTCCGGGATGAAAATTAGCCATAAGCTATCTCTTCTAATCCGTCAATATCTATCCCAATCCGTAAAACCGTTGCAATGTGAAGAAGTAACAAACTAACACACACACAATTTCCTATTTATGATATTCGTGGTATTCTTGGGTTTGAGGTTATAATTTGTATTAGAATTAGGTCCAGGTGTCAGGATTGGGTTATCGGCCGGGCGCTATAATTACGTGTTCAAACAGGAGCTGTCCCAGGAATCACCATAGATTGACCCGGCTATAGTGGATCGTTACAAGTGGATGCGGCGGTGTACCTGCGCCTTTACCCGGAGCACTCGCGAGCAGTGCAGCTCAATTATAACTTCAACTTAAACAACATCACAAGTGACAACTGCACGCTATCCAAAAAGTAACCATATGCCAAATATTTTAACGTCTCTTTTCTAATGTAACGAACGTGTGTTACAACGGAATCTAATTAGGCGCGAATGTTACCCCCCCGCGCCCTCCACCGGCGTCGTCTTACATGTCTCCGTATTGTTTACAACTCGCTAATTAACTCGAGAGCGCGTCTAATGAGTCCTTATCGACCTTATTGTCAGGGAGCAGAGTCGGGTCTCGAACGTGGCGTTTTGGGTTAATCTGTGTTGGCTGAGTGGTTGCTGTATCCGGTGACAAATTCGCGCACATTCTGAGATATGTCGCATGTCGGAGTGCGCGGAGTGGGGGAGGGGGGGTATCGGCTTCTCTCAAGAGTTTGCGCTAGTGCTGCACCGAGACACTAGTGGCCTTGTTCTGTTCATCAGCTATTACCCGCGATCATGTCCGTGTGTCGGTGTTCTCTCGGGAGCAGGACATTTTTCTCAATAATCCTCTGCTGCAAATAGATTATAACAAATAAAAAAAACAATAAAATAGTCAACAACTCCCGAAATAACGCCGAATGTACATATTTTAACGTGTAAATGGTTTTTATTGATTAACCCTCGACATACCAAAGGGGTGTCATGTTATAAGTTGAACGCGTATATCTGTGAATGTGCACACACCTGGCCGTAGTGGCCATCCATACTAATAAATAACATAAGAAGAAAGAAGGACATTTAATACATAAATAAATGAAATAATAAATATCAGGGGATCTCACACAGATTAACTTACTAGATCCCAAACTAAGAGGCTTATACGGTCATGGAAGTAAATTTGGGACGCTATAAAAGAAATGTTCTGGAAGTCGTCAATGTCATTAGAAAAGAATAGAATAGAATTGAAAAAAAAAAACGCTGAATTATAAATGATTACAATGTGTGATAAGTAATGCTGCGAAAATGGTATCCACTCAGCTTTAGAGATGCCATGTCATTCGTACCTTATAGGAAACTCAACCTTATTGCTGTAGAATCTCAGATTGACTTTGGTCCTAAGGTGGGTCACAAATTTAACCCTTCTTTGCATAACGTACCTAATGTTTACTTTTCTTGTTTTTTTGTCGCTATTTTTTTATGCTGATTTAAAGTCACAAAGGGCAAATACATACTTAAAATACATGGAAAATTTCCTTGACTTTGAAGGCTAACACGTTGTAATACATAACGATAAATGAGCTCTATGCGGACGCTCGGCTCTTAGTATGCCTACAAGTCTAAAGCTTAGTTTACATTTAGATCAATTTGTATGATATGGTTATCCTCCTGTTATTATGCACACCTACATGAAAAAGTGAATTAAACGCGTTAAGTGAACGTAGTAAAGTTTTTATTCTATTGTGTAATTTTGTCACAATGTTTCAAGCAAGGATAAACCGGCGAAGGAGGCTCATAACCACTTCGTCCTCTGCTCGAGTTACGGCGAGCCCCCCTCAGACCCTACATCCTTCAGTCTCCAACCCCCTGCTGCTCGGGTGGGGTGCATTAAGAGTCGCGGGGACGCGGCCACTGGCTCGGCGCCAGGAATGACGGACGTTATGCTTTAAATTAAACAGCTGACCTGACAGCAGGTAAGATAGATGAGGATGGATGAATATACGGACCCTTTTTTGCAGCACGCGCGAGTGGCGGCTCGGGGCGACGCTGCACAGTCGCGTCCATGTATACGCTACTAGTGCTTAGTACTTTCATAAAATGACAAAAACACCTGAAAAATGAAAACCATAAGACACACTTGCGACTACAAGCAAGTGTGAATTCTCACGGCGTATGCTATTATTATATTTTGCAAATTGATACTGTTTGTTTTTTTATTCAATTTTATTCCATGATTAATGTCGGCGAGAAAAACTATATTATGTCGAAGATTCGATTCTAAATTTTGCAAAAATAATTGGATAAGGTAAATTAGACCTTATCGTTGTAGGTAATCATTTCTTGTTTTTCGCATACAGTCAATAAAAACCTAATAAATCCACTTTTATCAAGCTGATCGTTTGGGTTTCGATATTATACAGCTCCTAAACCGATGTCAAAAGGGGCTTCTCACAAAAGTCTACCTCCGTCAAAGCTTACGTCAGGATCCCCCGTGTCTCGCCGCCAGGTGTCACCCTGTCCGGCTGTCACTCCTCGATCCGGCGGCGTCCGACGCCGGCCCGCGGACGGCCATTAAAAACCTGTCAGGGCGCGTCCGGCGCCGGACCGGCGGCCGGTGCCCGGCCGGGTGACAGGGAGCAAACATTGAACCATCGATAGACATAGCATACAGGGTAGAAAAATCTAGTGACACATGGACGGCAACTAACTTAAATATCGAAAATGCTATGCAAACGAGACGAGAGATTTTTAAAATCAATAAATACTGAATTATTGGATTATTGAAAAAAAAACTTTTTCCTTAACCGCGAATTGAACTGGTCGAATATGACAAATCAATAAAGGCGTGTTTTACACAGATTTGATACAGATTGAAGCGTCATTGATAGTGATCATTTGTATCTACAACACATAGGTAAAGAAGAAAGACCTGAAAAATCCCTACTTTATTATTTTGTAATATTCGACCAGTTTGATTCCTGGTTAAGGCTATTAAATTTACAAAACTCCATAAATGCAGTATCGAATGAATTCAAAGATTAAAGTAATTCTCCTTTGCGTAGAATTTGCTATTTCCTATATTTAAGGTAGTTGCCGTCCATATGGCGTTCGTTCATTCGAATAATAAATAAAACATGACGCCCCCGTAGAATGCGGGTGTTACAAGTTTAACGTCGGTCTATCTGTGTGTTTGTCTGTGGTACCTTAACTCCCAAACGTAACCACTGATATGGGTATAATAAAGGCTTTCTAGTAATATTATAGGCTTTTGTATCTCTAGCTTTTTCACCGACATTACTTTTTTGGACGTAGAGTTTAACTTCTGTTTTAAATGGTTTACTGACCACTAATTCTAACGTTTAAATAGTAAGACCAAAACATAATCTCCTAGATCATCTTCCCATACACCCACCGACGTCACCTGCCTCAGCCGGATTCAGGCCTACCCCAATAAAACAACACATGCCCCTTTCATCCCTCGCTGCGCGCGGCATCCAGTCCCGGCGTCACGTTCCCGAGAATAAATCCGCGCTTTAACATTTCAACTCGTATCCGCGTTTCGTCCGTTTGACCCACTTCCGCTCTTCCAGGATTGCTAGCTCGTTCGTTACACGATATACTAACTTCTATATACTAACTTCTGCATTTCGCGGAACAAGACGATTGTTGCGATATTACAAAAGAGAATTAAGGTGCGTATTCACGAGAGCTGGGCGAGCTAGTAGGGCGGTGCGCGGCCAATAAATCAACCAATATAATTAGGTAAGTACTTAATTCTCCTAGCCTCGCTCGCGCAGCTCTCCTATCCTACTAATACTATATGCGAACATTTGTGTATATGTCTGTTTGTTTTGCTGCAACGGTTGGACAGATTTGGTTGAAATGGACATAGCTTAAGCTGTGAAATAACACAAGGGCTACTTTACATCAAGGGATATTTAAAATTTCCCCAGGGAATAACGATAATCGAAATCTACACGGACGAAGCAGAAGCTAGTTTGTGTGTATTTTCCTCGAGCACCGCGCCGACCTCGCTCAGCTCCGGTGGACACTCACCCTAAATGCACTATCAGAAAGTAATCACTGTTACACATTAAAAATAATGAATGACAATTGATACTAAAACGTAGGTGTAAAATATGGGAGAAAGCAAAATCAAAAATATGTCCCTATTTATGAGAGGATTCTTTCGAAAATATATTTTTGAACTTGACTGTACCTAACTACATATCTAAATTTCAAGCGGCTCATTATGATCCTTACACGATACCTAGTTCGGTTCGGGTTGGTTGGGCTTTTCGCTTTAAAATTGTTTAGTACTACATGACAGACTTTCTGTCAAATTAAAAATCTTTAGTTCGGTAGTGTGTCACTAGTCAGAAAAGTGCGAGCTATTCCATGGCTACAGAATAAATGATAGAAGGCTACTGACGTTAACCAAGCAAACAATGTCGTGGTAGGACGTTATGCTGACCTCATAACGATCTGCGATAAATGCTACGTCGCACCGTTTCTTGCTTGTCGTGAAAGATGCCGACACTATAGGCACAACGATTACAGGTACTAAAGTGTGAACATATTTATGAACTCGACTGTAGGTACTCGTGTCGTAAAGTGTGAGCGGCTCTGAGACGTCTACACACTCATCAACATCATCATTTGAATCTTTACTCATTTTTATGAACGGGCTCTGACTCCTCCGTCCCGTCTAATGGAATACAATAAATAACACGAATCCATAACCAAATTTATGATCTATACCCGGAACAAACATGGGACTAATGTGCCAATAGCCCGGCAGGCGTGTCCCATGTGTATACATTGTCGCAAGTACGAGCAGCGTACAACCTGACGGATCGATTGGATAAATGTAATAAAAGCATTGTATATTTATGTCTGGGGAAGGATTGGGCGCAAACAAAAAGAAGGATTTACAACAATGGCTGTTGAGATGATGCCCGCCCGGGCGCCCGCGGCGCGGGAGTAAATATTTTATCGTTCTCTGAGTGGCCAGAGATCTCTGCAAAGAAAGGCTTAGTGTGCGCCATTGGCGCAAGCAAGCCGAGATTTAAATTACGTGCTTATAAATGCGACAGGTGATACTGTTACAATCATCTTCCTGAGACTTACATACATACATAAACTCACGCCTTCATTCCCAAAGTGGGGTAGCCAGAGCTACAGAATTACCAGTAACTCTAAAACCTTGTTGATAATTCTGTAACCACATTTTGCATAATTAGGCTAAGGTGTTTAACAGCGTATTAGTGACAGGTTGCAAGCCCATCGCCTAACAGTACTACAAGCCCTTATTCCCTTAGTCGCCTCTTACGACATCCGCCGGAAGACATGGAGTGGCACTATTCTACCCCAGCAACCATACGGGGATGAGATGAGATCTTCCTGAGACTTGTACTCGATAATGTACCATATTGCTTTTGTCATGTTATCTATACCACATCGTACAGTACCCCATCTTACTTTGACACTCGCATCTTTATAATTTGTCATCGTTATGACAGCTCCAATACACTCGACTGAGACGTGCTACTAAACCATCCATTCTGATTTTGGTTTGGTCTCTGACACAAAACACCGACGTGTATTCGTTATTGTTGTTTAAAATCATAATAGTGCTGGTTTACCGCTACACACACATCTCTCAAGTGGTTCACTAACCTATAAACCAGCTGCCACGCATTGAAGCTAGGAGCGGGCGGTCGCGCGGCGGCTGTCTCGGCGCCGCTGCAGAGCGCCGCCGCCGCCAAAGCTTTTAAGACGCCTCTCGCGAAATGAATTGAAAAGGATCAAGTGACGTTGAAGCGATTTCGCGAAGGAGTTACTTTATTTCAACACAGCGTTTGTATTTGTGATGTGGGATTCAGAGAGCTAACGTGGGGTAAAAAAGCAATAAAGTAGAAAGGATAAACTTGAGAAGATTGTTCTGAGGCAACCGTTTTTTTGTCGATGGAAAAATGCATTAACGCATCCAACTTGTAGTGGGTGTGACGAATTCCAGAGCGGAAGGCGCAGACTGCCGTCTAAGTAACCAACGAGACTAGGGCATGCTCCCGGGAATTCCCGGTACTAAAAGAACCGGGAAATCCCGGGAATTATCATTTCAACTGGTACCGGTACTGGCGAAAAAAATCCCGGTTCTTCGGTTCCTTCGGTACTGAGTTTGTGACTAGACTAATTGTCATTTTCTCTTTTCAAAACTACTTGGTGGCCTGGTGACGCTTTCCCCCGGCCGATTCGCACCAGCTCGGTTTTATTCGGATGCGATATGAGACCCCAGTCGCCCCACCCTTCGACCCGACGCCTCGACCCAGTCCAAGGCCAACCGGTCGGGCCGACCGACAGGTAGTATGGTAGTCAGAAAGATAGCTGTTCTGATTTGGTAAACTCGTGTTCTGGATTAAATAATTAATAATTATCACTTAACTGGTGTCTAAAACCATTAAACAAAAAAAAAATACACATAATTTACTCAGTACCGAAAAGTACCGAAATCCCGGGAATTCCCAGTTCCGACTCAGTACCGGAAATCTTAGTCCCGGTTCCGGGAATGGTACCGGTACCGCATGCCCTAAACGAGACGCCGCCTGCGTCGTGTTTGAGCGCCGCAGGACTATTTCAGCACTCAACGCTGGCGCCCTGTCGGTGTTGCCGACTATTGGATGGCTCGGCTGGTCGAAGGGATCCTCAGTCAAATAGCCGATTAGAGAAAGCGCAGGGTTTCCCAACCTGTGCTCCCAGGTACCCGGTAACCCTACCCCTTTGAACTAGGGTTTTCAATGCACAAAACCCTTGAGCCTTTTTATACCAAACTTCAAACAAATATAATATACCTACATTTACGGAATTAACAACGAAATCAAAATAACTAAAGTTACAAAATGAAAGGTAATAGTAGAACATATACCTACACAACTGTACCACGCTAGAGTGAAGCATCAGGCCGGGAGCCGGCGGTTATTTAAACAGATTATTTTTTTGGGTTTAATGTAGAGGATTCTAGATGGCTCTAGCTGTTGGAATAAAATTAACTTGTAGTTGTGTCAACAGTTTTATTTATTTAGCCACTAAACATCGCTGATGCAGAAAGTCAATAATAATTAGTTGATTTTCACTTTATAACTGTATTACAATCAATAGGGAAGAATGGCATAAAAGTGGGGAGGCCTTTGCTGGGACACAAACACAGGCTAAAGAGAAGAGCCGTATAACTACATGTTTAGCCTGGTTGTTAGTGATCCTGCATACCGGGTTCGATTCCCGGTATGGGAATATATTTGTGTGATGGATGAGCACGAGTATTTGTTCCTGAAACTTGCATTTTTTCTATATATTTAAGAACTTTTATCATCATTATCATTGTCATATTGTGTGAGATTGTGCCCCGAAATTATTTTTCAATGTTATTGAGAATTGACGCTCTCATTATGACAGGGTACAATGTTGGCTCAACTATGTAAGTTTTTGACGGTGGATGGACATTATTGCCAAATACATTATTCCATTATTATAAATATGCTCGAATTTTAACACGTTTCTTTGAAAAACTAGAGAAACAATGAGTAATATTCAACTAACCTCCTTTTCCATTTTTACTAGTAACAATTTGCTACTCAATGCTAAGAAAACTAAATGTGTTAGGTTCGCTTTGCCTAATGTTAGACCGGTAGAATCTAGTATATTTCTTAATAATGAGAGATTGGAAATGGTAGATAAGGCGCTTTTCTTAGGGATAACTATAGATAAAAACTTGCAATGGAGTCCCCATATAGCAATACTAGCAGGTAAATTAAGTTCGGCAGCTTATGCTGTTAGGAAAATCAGGCAACTTACTAATGTTGAGACAGCTCGCTTAGTTTATTATAGTTATTTTCATAGTGTTACGTCGTACGGTATTCTGGTTTGGGGAAAAGCTGCTGACATACAGACTATATTCGTGTTGCAAAAAAGAGCCATTCGTTCTATATATAATCTAAACTCCCGTGATTCCTTAAGAGTACTATTTAAAAAAAAAAAAAAATTGTCACAATTTATTTATGAGAATATTATTTATGTCATTAAAAATCAAGACTCTTTTGTTAAGAATTGTGATGTACATAATTTGAATACAAGAAATAAAAATAAAATTGCTATTAAAAAATTTCGTGTCCGTAAGGTTTATAAATCATTTGTAGGTCTGTGGCGACATGACATTCCGCACGCGTCAGCGTTTTGTGTAGCGTGGGAAAGGATAACGGCACGCAGGCAGTTGTTCGCGGAGAGTCGCCTCGTTTAGACCCCACTCAATGACCAGTACATTGTAATTAATAAATTATATAGTGTTCAACAAACTTTGGATATATTATTATAAAACACCCCAAAAGTGGTGACCCCGACGTGATCTGGCGAAAGCGAACAACTCACGAGGCATAAATCATGGCAAAGCCGCTGCCCTACGGTACGCCCCAAGGAGCGCAAGATTTGACGGCACCTATCTCGGACGCTGCATCCGGATCGGAGTTAGCGATGGTGTCGGTACAGATGAGACTCCCGGATTTTTGGACGGATATGCCCAAAATGTGGTTCGCCCAATTTGATTCTATAATGGCACCGCAGAAACAGGGGGACAGTGTTAAATTTGACATGGCTATAGCCAAACTCAGTCGTGAAGCGCTAAAGCAAGTTAGTGATTTAATTGTCGCACCGCCTGCCGCGGATAAGTATGTGAAGTTAAAAGAACGGTTGTTAAAAATTTATGAGGAGGACGCAGATTCGCAGTTTAAAAGGCTGGTAGGAGAAATGGAGTTGGGAACCCAGAAAACGTCACATCTCCTTCGTAAAATGAGTGAGTTAGCTACGAATTGCGGAGTTCCAGAAGGCCCTTTGCGCAGCCTTTGGATGAGCAGACTGCCACCTAGCGTGAGGGCAGTTTTGGCGGGAAGAGAGGATACAAAATTAGAGAGCCTTGCGGAGATTGCGGACAAGATAATGGAGACCCTGGGTAGTGGGGAGATAGCTGCAGTGTCCAGTAGCGGTAACAAAGCGGAGCCAACGGATGCGGAACTAGTCAGTCACATGAACGTGATGGCAATAGAGCTAAAGAAATTGCGCGGCGAAATCGAGGAAATTAAAGACCGCGGGCGCAGGGAAACCAGCGGACGAGGATGGAACCGACAACGATCTAGGTCCAGGGCCAGGTCAGGATCGAGGAACTATCCTGGGGGCCCTAACTGGTTATGCAGATTCCACTACAGATACAGAGGGAATGCAAGATCGTGCGAACAACCGTGTAGCTGGGACAAGTCAAAACAGGATGCGGAAAACTAAAGCCGGCGCAATCCGAGGCGGTGGAAGATTGTGCTGTGGAAAATCACCGGTTGTGCGTTAGAGACATTAAAAGTGGCATCGTTTACCTTATCGATACAGGCGCAAATGTGTCAGTGGTTCCGGCAAACAGGGTCAAACCGAGAGACAATAGTGAGTGTTCATATAAACTTTTCGCAGCGAACAATACAGCGATAAAAACGTACGGTTTGGTAACCCTGGAATTAAATCTAGGACTTCGTAGGCCATTTAAGTGGCAATTCATAGTATGTGATGTTAAACAGCCAATAATAGGGGCAGATTTTTTAAAAACACACAAGCTAGTCGTCGATTTGCACAATAGATGTTTGATTGACGACCTGACCAAGGTAAGTAGCGTAGGAACAATAATTTCGTACTTAGAGCCAACAATAACTAGCATTAGAGACGATACTCCATATACAAGAATTTTAAGGGAATATAGTGAGGTCACAAAGCCGGTTTCGTTCAGGGAACCGACCAGTCATAATATCTACCATCACATTGAAACCTCCGGGGCACCAGTGCACGCTAGAGCAAGGCCGTTGCCACCGGACAGGTACAAAAGAGCTAAGGAGGAATTTACGGTAATGATAGATTTAGGTATTTGCAGGCCATCAAAGAGTGCATGGGCGAGCCCACTGCACATAGTGCCCAAAAAGGATGGTCAAATCAGGCCCTGCGGAGACTATCGTGCACTCAATGCGATCACGAAGCCGGACAGGTACCCGATTCCACGTCTACAGGATTTTACGTACGTATTAGCTAATAAAACCATTTTCACACGAATTGACATCAACAGAGCGTATCACAATATTGCCGTCGCGCCGGATGACGTAGAAAAAACCGCGATTATAACACCGTTTGGGCTGTATGAGTTTCCAAGAATGACGTTTGGCCTAAGGAACGCTGCTCAAACGTTCCAGCGGTTTATGAGCAATACGGTATTACAGGGATTGGATTTCTTATTTTGCTATATCGATGATATAATTATTGCAAGTGATAACGACGCGCAACACCGAGAACACCTAAGGCAAGTACTTGCAAGATTACAAGATTTTGGAATAACGATAAATCTAGCTAAGTGTAGTTTCGGGCAGACAGAAGTAGAGTTTTTAGGATATAAAGTAACTCAGGAAGGTATTAGTCCACTTGAGTCCAAGGTTGACGCGATACTAGGGTATCCTAGACCAGAGACGGTTGAGCAGCTCAGGAGGTTTTTAGGGATGCTAAATTTTTACAGGTCTCATTTAGCGCATGCTACGGAATACCAGAGGGTGTTAAACGGTTATTTGCATGGGGCTAAAAAAAAAGATAAAACCAAGATAGTTTGGAGCAACGAGGCCATAGTAGCTTTCGAAAAATGTAAGATTAGTCTACAAACAGCGGTTACTTTATCACATCCCAGTGGACACGGTCCAATAACGCTTATGACGGACGCGTCTAGCACGTGCGTCGGCGGAGTAATTCAGCAAAAAGAAGGGAATGAATGGAAACCGTTAGGGTATTTTTCGAAAGCCCTATCGCAAGCACAGCAGAAGTACAGTACATACGACCGGGAACTGCTTGCAATTTATTTGGCAATTATCCATTTTCGGAATATGATAGAAGGACGCGAACTTATTATTTTTACGGACCATAAACCCCTGATATACGCATTTTCGAAGATAGGTTCCGATCGCGAAACGCCAAGAAGAGCGCGGCAATTGTTATTTATAAGTGAATTTACAAGTAACATTAAACATGTAGCAGGTCCCGATAACCCAGTAGCTGACGCGTTATCACGGGTAATTGAAACCATTACCTGTCCAACGGTGATAGATTACGACGAACTAGCGGACGCGCAGGCTAAGGACGCTTATATTACATGTATGCCAAGCAACAAAATATTGCATTTTAAAAGGGTAACAACGCCGCTGTGCAGTAAACCGGTTTATTGCAATATTTCAAAAACGAAAGCTAGACCTTACTTACCGGAAGAGTTTCGGAAAATAGCGTTTGAGTCCGTTCATAATATAAGTCATCCAGGAATAAGAACCACACGAAAATTAGTTACTGATAGGTATTTTTGGCCAGAAATGAATAAGGAGATAGGGACTTGGGCCAGAGCATGCGTCAAATGTCAGAGGGCCAAAATTCAACGGCACACGATGTCAAACTTAGGTAATTTTCCAACAGTAGAACGTTTTGAGCACATACACATTGATATTGTCGGACCGTTGCCAACGTCACACGAAGGGTACCGATATTGTGTTACAATTATTGATCGGTTAACTAGATGGCCGGAAGCAATACCAGTCGCAGACATTACTGCGGAGACCGTGGCTAAAGCGCTATACGACGGGTGGATATGCAGGTTTGGATGCCCCAGCAAGTTGACCTCGGATCAGGGTAGGCAGTTCGAAAGTGAATTATTTACTAGTTTAACCAATCTACTAGGGATAAAAAGAATACGCACTACTGCATACCATCCCCAGAGCAATGGCATGGTCGAAAGGTTCCATCGCTCAATGAAGGTCGCGCTAAAGGCACGGTTAGTCAATAATAAGTCATGGGTCGATGAATTACCAACTGTCATGTTGGGACTTCGAGCGGCACACAAAAGCGACCACGGCATCAGCTCAGCGGAAATGGTGTACGGATGTACAATTCGCCTACCAGGAGATTTTTACCCGGATGACGTCAGGCCCCACGTAAGTGATTACAGCTCCTATGTTAGCAAGTTAAGACATACAATAAGTCAACTGCGGCCCCGGACACGAGAGCAGAGCGATACAAGGAAAATATTTGTACATCGAGATTTAGGTACGTGCACGCATGTTTTTATTAGAAAGGATTTGGTGCAAAAGCCTCTATCACCATCATACGGCGGGCCCTATGAAGTGGTTAGTAGAACACCAAAGACTTTTACGGTTAAAATAGCAGGTCGACAATCAAACATATCTATTGATAGGATTAAGCCGGCATATTTACTGAAGGAACATGATAACATTTGTGAGGAGATACCTTTTAATTATAATGATGTAGCAAGTCCAACTCCTAGTAACTTGTTAGCGGAAGACAACCCGCTACCGCCTGTTATAAAAACCACACGTAGCGGTCGAGTCATCAAGCGACCAGTGCGATTTTTAATAGATTAATGTAAGTAGGTTAAGACATTCTGCTAAGTATTTAGTCACAGATCAGCGATATTTCGCAACGCAGTTTTATGCATTTACGTTTCAAACACGTAGTCAATTCAACTTAGGCAGCCGATTCGGTTAGTAACCAAATAACATTTTACACCAAAACAAAATGGGTTATAATCATAGCAAACATGACAAGGAGAGTGAAATATCTGCCCAGTTCGTCGCAAAACAGGGAGAAATTGAAACTAAGATGTCATATTACGGAATATCGTTGATCGCTATTCTAGTTTTATTAACCATAGTAGTGTTATGGTGTCTATTGAGGACATTTAAGGACAGGTTCCGAAAATATGTATGGAAGATAGTAGGAGGCTCGCCACCTGGAGAACACGGACCCCAAGGACCGACCCCAGGGATTCGGGCACCGGTGGCCGCGGGTTACATGCAGCAGGTGTAAAGTGAAACCAGTTTTTTTTTTTTTTTTTTTTTCGTAGTGTTTATATTGCTATTATATATGAAGTTTAAAGTAAATTTAGTAATCAAATAAACAACTGAACAAGGACAGGCGTAATTGATACTTTTGTTATCGGACCAACATGTTTCACAGAAGTGCTCTATTAAGCAAACGTAGACAGTAACATAATGTACACGTGTGAGGCATGACAGTGTAATAATACCAGAGGGTGAGCACAGAGTTTAAAACAGGTTTGATTAGTGTGTATATTTTTTAATGTTACTTATATTTTTTCGTCGTATTTTTTTTTTTTTTTTTTTTTTGTAAGAGGGGGAGTGATGTGGCGACATGACATTCCGCACGCGTCAGCGTTTTGTGTAGCGTGGGAAAGGATAACGGCACGCAGGCAGTTGTTCGCGGAGAGTCGCCTCGTTTAGACCCCACTCAATGACCAGTACATTGTAATTAATAAATTATATAGTGTTCAACAAACTTTGGATATATTATTATAAAACACCCCAAAAGGTCAATGCATCCTTTTCTTTAATAAATTACCTGACGTTGTTTTAAAGTTACCATTTCCAGTACTTAAAACTTACTTGAAAAAGTCGTTGATGTCTAAAGCTTACTATAGGGTCGAAGACTATCTAACAGATAAAAATGCTTGGCCAACACCTAAATAATTTAATAATAACTTAGTCATAAAAATATGTAAACATTTGTATATTGTCTAAAGTCGAGTCCGGAATTAGGCGAACTAACTTGACAGCTCATTGTACACTAATGTTGCCACAGTTTGGCTAGTGCTGTTAATATCGATATTTAAAAAGTCTAGTTTATCATTATTATTGTGTTTGGAATCTAACTAATAATTTTACTAAGCAAAATAATAATAAAAAAAATTATATACGACGATATATAGCGTTTGTCTCTATCGCACTTTCATATTTGCCAGCAAGAAAGGAATGAATGCTATATGTATGGTACATGAAATGTACCGCACTAGCCCGACGGAAGCCCCCTAAAAGGATCACAATGGCCTGTTGTAATGTCAGCATTATTTTTGTATTTTATTCCTAATTTGAGGAGTAATTATCGTAAATATCCGCTTTAAACCGTACATCCTTCAGATCATATTATATCGTAAAAATTGCTGTAGTTTTTCCCTATTTGGCAAGTATGTATGAGTGTGAAAGTTTCGACGACAATTACTTGATAAAATATAAATATAATCAGATTTATTGAAGGCACAAGGTTATATCGACATATTTGTGTCGACATAAACCTATCACTATTTATTTTTTCCTATGTCTGGCAACATTTTCGGCTGTCAAGTTAGTTCGCCTAATTCCGGACTCGACTTTAGGGGACACGGTTTCTGCACAGTATATAAATAAACCAGTAAAGAAACTAGGCCTACTTTTCAAGATAAATACCTACGCTCCAATTGAGCGTAAGGGTTGTCCACTAACATTTTGTAAAATTGAAAAAAAATCTTGTTTATTGTATCTCAGCTAGTTAGTGCAAAATCAATACGTGTGACCTGCGACAACAAATCCGTTGCAGATTGAGAAAAAGTAGCCGCCATCTTTAATTTTTTAGTTATTCAACCGATTGCTTCCAAAATCGATATCTAGGGATGTGCGTGGTTTCCGACAACGAATTTCTTGGCAGAATGAGAAAAAGTAGCCGCCATCTTGAACTTTTTTATTATTCGACAGGCTGCTTCCAAAATCGATATCTGGAGATCTGTGTGATGTCCGATAACGAATCCGTTAACATAATCAGTAAAAGTAGCCCCTGCAGATAAAATTGGGTAGGTAATAAATATAACTTTAGCATTTCAAGAAGTCTTTATTCTTCGTTAGTTATACATTTCAGATTAACTAGCGACTGCACTACCACAATATCAAATAAAACTGAAGAATAAACAAACCTAATTTATTTATTGACTGCTTTTAACCTTTATTACAAATTACTCACTGAAAAATACTTTCGTCTGCTACGACATGTTCGGAACGCTTTATTGTTTAATTTTATTGTGTAAAAAATCCCCAGACATCGATTTTGGAAGCAATCGGTTGAATAACTAAAGAGTTCAAGATGGCGGCTACTTTTTCTCATTCTGCCAACAGATTAGTTGTCGGAGACCATACACATCCCCAGATATCGATTTTGGAAGCAATCGGTTAAATAACTAAAGAGTTCAAGATGGCGGCTACTTTTTCTCATTCTGCCAACAGATTAGTTGTCGGAGACCATACACATCCTCAGATATCGATTTTGGAAGCAATCGGTTGAATAACTAAAGAGTTCAAGATGGCGGCTATTTTTTCTCATTCTGCCAACAGATTAGTTGTCGAAGACCATACACATCCCCAGATATCGATTTTGCAAACAATTTTTAAATTTTTACTTTTGCAACACGTCATCGTATTATAAAAAGCTCTTTATTTAAAAATATTTTATTTATTCTTACCTTTCAACACCAGCAGGGAGTTTAAAAAATGATAGTTCCGGGTTTGAAGAAGCCGAATTCAAACAACCGTATACCACGCAATACTTTTGTGGCATCTTTCTCAAGAACAAGCGTAAAATGCAAAGGAGCCCATTCGTCTCGACGCGACACACGCGACTGACAGCACCGCCAAATCCTCTTAGCGGTCTCGTAGACGCGTGCGTCTGTGTGAGTGCGTCGTTTCGAGCGTTTGTTCGTAGCTTCTTTACTGGTTTATTTATATACTGTGGTTTCTGTAGGAGAATGTATCGAAACTTTTATGCAGGTTGTTTTGCACCGTCACAGGTAAGTATAACTTGTATACTTTCAATTTTTTTTTATTACTGTTGCTTATTAGTTTTGTGACAATTCTGAGTTTTGACACATTTTCCTGCTCAACTACGCATGAATATATTAATTTTTGGTTTTATATGAGATTCATTGTTTTATATAATGCTAGGTTAAGTTTATTATTGTTTAATATCATTAGCAATATTTAAAAAACGACTTACTGTTGAGTTTCTTGCGGCGCTTCTTCTCAGCAATGGTCTCTTGTGAAGCGCTGGTAGATTTTTTTGACGTGTAAAAGTGCCCGTGCGGCCTACTTACTGAATAAACATCTTTTATCTTTTTTTATCTTTTTATTTCCTCTATTCCACGAAAACTGTGCATAAAACGAGGTACAGGGCACAGGTAATTTGTCGGGTGCACTCCCGGCGCTCGGGGCGCACAGGGCGCGGGGCGCGGGGCGCGGGGCGCGGGGGCGCTAACGACTCGCCGCGCTGCTCGCCGCTTGTTGTTTGTTTGTTAGCTCCTCCGCTGGAACAAGGTAACCCTAATTTGCAGTTCAAATATCGCGGCAGCTTACAACTGCACTGTTCCCAGAACTACCGTGCCCCAGTTCAAACAACGACTTATTCTTGCTTTATATTTTGCACGGAAAATAAATTGTATTATTGTTTAATTTAATTGAAGAAAATTTAGGTCCTGTATTCTATTATATAGTTCGTTCATTCATCCTTTAGTTACATGAAGTTATACTAATTATTATTTACTGGTGGTCATGGAGGGCATCCGAAGACGAGGTCGAGCACAGAGCCCAGTGGAGGAGTAAAGTAAGCGAAGTCGAGCCCACACCTGGTTGGTGAAATTGGAGTCAGGAACCGAGAGAGACTCCAACAGTTAAGGTCACAGTTCATTAGAACCCCCCGGCACCCCGCACCGGCTCGAATCGCGGGAAGTATTAAAAAGTTACGTAGCGTAGTGTTGTAGTGAGCGCATGCCCATACAAATCCATATAAATAATACTAACCTTTCAGAGGGGTTATTATGACAAGCTATAAACTGCATAGTTATGTTATGATAACCCCTCTGAAAGGATTACAGGATTGCAAAAGTAAACAGAAATAAAAACACACGGCCCACACATGACTAGCTGAGATCTCACCTTTTTAATTTTGTTACTCTACCATGAAAGCTGGCGCCAATTTTAATGATTAATTTGATTTACCTACTGTCGGAATAAGATATATTTTTAGGATTAAAACTATCCTATGTCCTATTTCAGGACCTAAGCTATATGTGTGCCAATGTTCGTCCCGGTCCGTTCAGTGGTTGAAGCGTAACTGAGAAACAAACATCCAAACTTTCTCATTTATAATTATTATGTGTTATAAATAATTAGTAAGATATTATGTGATATTATAGAAAGTAAGATTAAATTTAAGTGATATCCTAAATATTAAATGTTATAGCTTATAACACTGAGCGTGGTAGAGCTCTACATTACATAATAACGTATTAATGGGGTAATTAATAGCAAGAAGTTATTTATTAAATTAAATTTCAGACCATCTTATATTGTTATAATACTTATATTATAATATAAGGACCCGAAAAAGTCATCAGAACATTTATTGAGACACAAGTAACTATTAAATTTAAAATAATTTAATTGTTTTTATGAATGCATACTCTTTATTGTACAAGAATAAAAAAAGAAATATAAAACACAGGCAATCTAAAAGAAAAACAAGTTACGACTAAGGCGAACTTATCCCTTTAACGGATATCATTAGGGACTTGTGGAATTGTTTTTGAGGGTTTCGACTTTTCATTAACAATGTTCACGTACTCGTGAGTGTCTAGTCCACAGCGATCCCGCTCGGCGAGGACGCTGGCGTGCTCGGCCAGCTGCGCGACGGGCGCGTTGAGGTTCCCGCTGGGCAGCGCGGGCACGGCGCTGGCGTCCGCGACGCGCAGGCGCCGCACGCGCCGCACGCACAGCCGCGCGTCCAGCACCGCGCCCAGCGCCGCCGAGCCGGCCGCGTGGTGCCCCGAGCCCGCCATGTGCTGCACGTAGCAGCGCCAGTACTCGCGGCTGCCGTACGCGTGCCCCTCGCACTCCTCCAGCTTCGCATCCACCACCTCCGGACCCGCGCTCTTCAGAGACTCGGAGTTCACAACACGCAAGAAGTCCTCCACGTACGTCGTGTGACGCTCCAGGTCTTGACGCTTGTCGTAATAGCCGAGGTAGATGTCGGGCGGTTGTGTGGGGTCGGTGCTGCGCAGCCGCACGTGGCCGCGGGACTCCGGGTGCAGCAGCGTCACCAGCGTGTACAGCACCTCGTGGCGCTTGGCGGCGTTGTGGAACTGCTCGCACACGCGGTCGCGCAGGCCGCTCTCGGCGCACAGTATCAACGGTTGGTTCGACCCTCTCTCCATCACAGAACTCATCACCTGGTAGTCCGGCTGAGAGTTATCGGTCTTATTGAACGCAACGAACCCCATGATCAAATTGGGGTACTCGTATATATTACGGCTATGGTGGATTCTGTGCTCCGAATCTTTTTCAGCTTTAAGTAGAACCGGGACTACAACGTGGTCTTGAAGGTTGTTCCCCACGGGCAAGTGGGCCACCACGCTGATGTTTAGTTCCTTCAGGTGTTCTCTCGGCCCGATGCCTGACTGCAGCAGGATCTGGGGGGTGTTGATCGCGCCCGCTGAGAGTATGATTTGGTTTCTGGCCTTGAATGCTACGAGAGAGCCATCTTTAGAGAGAGCCTCGACAGCGACCGCGTTTTTGTTCTTGTCGAAGAGAACCCTGGAGACGAGCATGTGCGTGAGCACGCGCAGGTTGGGCCGCGCGGCGCGCGCCACCAGGTACGCCTTGTACGCGCCTGAGCGGGCGCCGTTGGCGAACGTGCGCTGGGCCTCGGCGAACGTCGGTTCCAGCCCCGTGTTATAGTCATACGAGATTTTGTGCCCTATTTCGAAGAACGCCTTGAAGTACTTGAGTGTTTGATTCCTGTTGACTTCCTTCGTGACGCGTATTTTGCCGTGGCGGCCTCGCAAGCTGCCGTATGGAGCGTTGATTATTTCCTCGTCGTCAACCGACTCGATCTTCTTGAGGTACTTCACCATGCTCAAGGGGCCCCAGGACGCGCCACCGCCGGCGGCCGCCCAGGCGTCGTAGTCGCGCGCGTGGCCGAGCGTGTGTACCATGCTGCTGACGCCGCTGCAGCCGCCCAGCATCTTGCCGCGCGGCAGCGGCAGCCTGGCGCGCTGCGCGAGGCAAACCGTCGGAGCTGTATCTGCTTCGTAATTCCATTTGTATTTGCTTGATATAAGGGCTGAGAGTCCCTGGACCTGCAATATGAATAGCCCTTTAAGAAAACGAAAGTTTGTAAGTAAGTAAATTGTATTTTTGGATACAACATTTTGGATTGGTTGTCAAGCCAAGTAGTACATAGGTACCTATGCACAATATTAGTAACGTGTCTACTGTCTATAGTCATTTAAATACCAATTAGAGGAATATAATGTTTACAAACTGTCCCACATTACCTATATACTTTAAAATACATACATACATACATACATAAACTCACGCCTTCATTCCCAAAATGGGGTAGGCAGAGCTACGGAATGACCAGCAACTCTAAAACCTTGTTGATAATTAAAATAAACATCAAATAATATATTATATCCTGAACAATAATAAAAAAACAAACGAAATTAAAAAAAAACAAGAAGATATTTAACAGCAAGTCGAATTAATAGCCGTAATAAAAATTATGGGCCCGGGAGGGGAAAGGCCTTAAATCCTTATGTTCCGCTATTTTACTTTCATATATGCTTAAGTCAGATCATTTTCACTTAAAGGGAACTTATTTTTCAATTTAAATAAAAACAAAACTGCATTCCAAGATTTATCTAAAATTCGCTTGTCTCACCCGGGAATAGAACCAGCTAAAAATTCAAAAAATAATCATTTTATTCTTATCGATAATATTTTATTCTCATCGATCGGCAATCGATAGGATTATTGTTCCAGATAAAATTTCTTATAGCGAGTGTTTATTTAGTGAAATTTTGCTGGTTCGATTTCCGGTGAGACAAGCAAATTTAAATAAAATACAATTTTTTTCCTTTTCAAAAATAAAAAAATGTTTCCTTTAAGTTAAATGATCTAACTTAAGGATTTAAAGCAGTTTCCCACCAGAGCCCATATTATTTTCCATCCTGTATGTACCGATTAAAAAAACAAGATTGAACAAGTAAAATAAAGGTACTGTAGAAAAGTTTTTAAATGGCAAATTAAATTTTATGGATCAAAGATGTATTCCAATTCAGATTGCGGTCTAGCAAAGAGGCCTATGCCTCGAGTTCGTACGAGGGGCACTCGCCTTGGACAGGAGCGGCGGCTCCCCGCCCGCCTCCAGCAGCAGCACGCGCCGCTCCGGCTTCTCGGCCAGCCGGCTGGCCACCACGGCGCCCGCCGTGCCCGCGCCCACCACGATGAAGTCGAACTCATCTAGAAAAACACTCGCAGGTTAATATCGTGCTATCATAGCGGATTATGATATTTGTGGGTTGGTTAATGACTGCAGCTGATTATAACATGGTCTACACCCGTGGTCGTACCGACACTTTTATCAGACAGACATGACATGACCCACTCACTCATAGAACCAATCAACCAACCAAACCGACCAAAAACCATCGGCACGGCAAGTGTGGCCGGTGTTCTCGAATGGACGGAGTACGCGGCGCAGGTAGCACAAGGTGGAGAGGCAACCTGGTCATGCTCCTGTGGTCTGTCGTCGTAGCGTAATTCAAGCGGCAGACGTCTTTCCAATGATATAACGACGGTTAACAACCATACCTGACAACTGATCGGTTTGTTCGTCGCTGCACGTAGCCAGAGCTGCTAGCAGGCTCAGCAAGAACACCCGCACAAGCACCGCTCGCTCCACGCTCCTATATACTGGATACATTTTCTTTTCACTTCCTGTGCCACTGAGTTACTTGCTAGGCAAGTTGTTGATATTCAATCGATCCCTTAAGCTATGTCTGATCAGGGGTGCTGCGCCCTACGCGTGCGTGTGCGTTCTCACCACCGACTGGTGGGAATGTCTTCGAAACTGACAATAAAGTAGCATCTATTTACAAATATCGGACGTCATTCCCATTCGCGCTCACTGTAAACATCGTCTGTTCAACCAAACACGGAACCTTGTTATTTCGTTTGATGTAATTGAACAGGTGCGGAAGTATCGTCGCGATATTTTAACGTAAGCAAATAAGGTATTTAGGTCGGTGTGAATTATTTTAAGTAGGTACAGGGTGATAAAAAAAAATGATTATATTTTAAGGTAGCTGTCCGTGCCTGGCACCGCCCCGGGTGTATTTCCTTGTCCTGGTAATGACAAACACCAACAAAAAAAAAACAAATCGGTCCACCAATTCTTGAGTTATTGCGTGACAAACAGACCCAGGGCTTCGCCCGCGTAGAGTTTGATTATAGTTATTCCCTTGGTTTTTTTTTTTAAATTCCGGGTTGACAAGTAGCCTATGTCTTAACCCAGAGAAGAAGCTTCGATCAATAATACCAACTAGACAACGGGTCAGCGCAAAAAATACCTCCTGGTTACTAACGGCTCACTTGCGGAATGAGGTCTTAATTTTGATTAGTTCAGTTGAGAGACAGCCAACGCATCAAAATGCATTCACATTGTGACTTCTTAGTGAAGAAGTTGCAAAAAACATTATGGAAAAAGAAATGTATCGGTCAAAGTGTCTTAATTTCGGTAAGTACACATGTACGAGTAGAATATATTATTTTCAAAATTTACACAAAAAATCATTATATATCATATATGTCGGAATTTGAGTGTGATAAGATAGGAGACTTACTGATTTCCTCGTCGGGTTCTTCTTGGCTATCCTTAATTAAACAGTCGATTGCAAATCACTAAATATATTTATTCACCAAATTAGGCAAAGGTCACAATGTAAATAAACCCATAACATTTTTTATTATTTTCCTTTTTCATTAATTTTGTATGATGTTCACGGTGCTCGTGTCGTGTCGTATCAAGTGTCAATCATCCCTCTCGTCTTTCTTAGCAGGGTTCTCTTTCCTTTGACAATATGTGAGCTTTTCTTTATTTGTTTCGTTTCCATCCAACAAGCTACCTCCATCTTTCTGTAACGCCACGCCGTTTCATATTTTTCTTTTCTTGCCTTTCTCCTTTTGTGTTCTCGTATCGTGTTCTTCAGTTTACTTTATATTGCAGAATGCTGCAAATATACGTACAAACGTTTACCAAGATATTTTTTCGAGGGTGGGATAAATCTTAAAGTTTTTAAAGAAATTCAAAACCATTCGTTTTAAAACCATTTCTGATTACTTTAGTAGACAAGACATTAAGGTTCTTAGGCTAATGTAAAAGGCGCACATTTACCTCTCAGTTAAAATAGCTCCGCCCCGCCCCGCCTGACCTAACCTTTTATGTTAAAACGTGAAATATTAATAAAGAGAAAAAATATGTGCAATAATTGAACACAAATGTTGTTATTAATTACGTGCTTAAATAGTTTTCAAGGTCCATCAATATATTTACCGCATGCTGTATGGTGCTTACACCTCTTTGGCATTGGAAGCCGATTAAGCAGAAACAACAGAGTTAGCATCTGTGCTAATAATATGTGACCCACTAAAGTATTGGCATGCTTGTGTCGTCGATAATCAGCGGTGTAATAGGTACAATTTTAATGTCAACATTATTGTTATTCTGCTAAAACTTAATGACGTTGTTAACATGATCAACGTGCAAACGAAAAACAACGCAATTAAAATATTAGACGCAGGCGCGCGCGTCCGACAAAATTAACGTTCGTTTCAATATAGGAATTGCCTAATCAGATTCAGAGAAAACAGGAAAGCTTTTTCAGAAATTGGTTTTGCATAATAAATAAAATGGAATAGAAAGAGATTTTTGCGGTCAAAATATAATTTTCGAAATCTATTGCCGTTTCAATAACGACAAACTTTTACTTCACTTGGCTATGCTGTATAAAAATAACTTAAAATAACTTAAAAAAGCCAGGAACGCTTGCGTCAACTCGCTGTTAGGTCCTAACAAAAGTTTATTTTAAGTTAACCATAACCAAAACTATATCGTCTTTGACCCGTTATCAATTGTCAACTCAAAATTCAAAATTCAAAATATTTATTGAGTAAATTGGCCACATGCGGGCTCTTTTACACGTCGGTAATGTACAGTGCCAGCGTTTCGGACAAGACCATCAATGCAGAGAAGAAGCGCCGCAAGAAACTCCAGCAGAAGGTCATTTTTTCAATCATAAAAAACATAATTATACTTAAAAGTACTTACATTAAGTAATAATAAGGTAATAAAGTAATAAACAATAAATTCTTAAAACTAGCAAAAATACGTTTTGATAGCTTTTATTTACTTGACAGTATAATGGCGGCGGAGTTAAAAACCATACCATAACCGGTCAAAGACGATATGGTTTTTACGCCTACAATAGAGGCCCTGGCAACTCTCCTAACGCCTCTGCTACTGTTGCTCTTATAGCAAACTTTGTTAATTTTTACGTATTTGTTAACTCCGACATTTTTTTAATGCCGTAATAGGCAAACGAGCAGACGGGGCACCTGATGGTAAGCAGTCACCGTCGCCCCTATCAGCAACGCCAGGAGAATGTCAGCGCAGTTTTTGCCTCTGTTAGCAAATCGATTTTAAACTAACTTCTCAATAAGCTGAAGTCTTGAAATTTCTATTGGATTTACAGAGAGATGAGCTCGCGCGGTCTTCGGCATTACTCGGGGTACTCACAGCTACAGTACCTACGTTTATTAAAATCACTTTACTGGTGTCGTGTTGTTTTATGCCTTCCACTTACGCCATTTTCCTTAAGAAAACGAGACATGAATGGTATACAAAAATAGTTTCAAGTTAAAATTATAAATTATTTGTAACACTTAAACTAATTAAACTGATTATGTTATAAATTTTATGTTCTGAATGTCATAGAGTCCATGCCGTGAACGGAGCTGCTAGAGGGGGTGTTCTTTTTATAGTGGTGATTATTATTTACATCTTTAATATTTGAGTAGCTTAGTTTTATTTTAATTTTAATAGGTTTAGTTTTAACTTTTAATTGTTAACATCAATAAAATGTTCTGAATTGATCGCCACGCTCAATTAAAACTCCTTTATGAATCCTCAGTTTCGCCGGAATCCCAGAGAAAAACAACAGTCAGAAGTTCAGCGGTAGGGGCGCGGGCGGGGCGGGTCGTGGGAAGTTGCAATTAAAAATTTCCAATCGAGCACTTTCATATCGGGGTGTTTTCTTTCGATCGCCGGCGCAGCGCGGCCAGAGGGGCACTCATTATATTTGAGAATTGTTCAACACTTTAGCGACAGCTGCTTAAAGACAAAGTGTTTGTTTCATTTGGTCGGCTTTCAAATTAGGTATTATGCATGCAAGTATAATATGTTTTCAATATTTTATGCCTAAATGTTACCAACATCTATCAACTTAAAACTGGTTTCGAAAAACTTGTGTCTGCAGTTTCGTTTGTCCGAAAGTTTCATTTGCCGAAAATCACTTTTCTCTGAACCCATTATCTTCTCGAAATGGTTAAAGGGATATACTCGTACCTACAGAACCTACAAGTAAGGTTAAGTTAGTTTTTATAACAATTCAGGAAAGTTAAACGGTTTCTGAGAAGAAATAATTTCTGACAAATGAAAATTTCGGACAAACGAAACAGCTGATAAAAGTTTTTTTTTTTATATAGCATGGGAAGGCAAACGAGCACACAGGCCACCTGATGGTAAGTCACAAGACTGCAAATGCGTTGCCAACCCTGAGGACTAAGATGGAATGCCTCTATGCTAGTCATTTCGAACTTAAGATAGGTGACACTAAATATTATGTAGTCCTACTAATATTATAGATGCGAAATTATGTGAGTGTGTGTTAGTTTGTCACTCCTTCACACTGCAACGCTGAACGGATTTGGATGAAATTTAGAATGCAGATAGCTTATACCCTGAATTAACACATAAGCTAGGTACTTTTTATCTCGGAAAATGTAAAAGATCTCGAGGGAATATACCATAATCGAAATCTAAGCAAACGAAGTCGCAGGGAGAAGCTATTTTCATTTGTTGTATTGGTTTCATGGCCAGAAGAAGGCGCATAAGATGTGTCCCATCGACAATGTGCTTTAAAAACAGCTGCATCAATATCATTCAGTGGTGCCTCTGCCTTGTGCGCTGGCGCATGACAACACCCCCCAATCTCCCGCCTACCGGTTCGGTCCCTCATACTATTCTACTATTTTCTATTAAATTCATAGTATAAATTTAATCGCCTACCAAAAGTAATGAAAATATCTATTGAAAGTTTGCTTCATGCCGTTGTTTAAAACCAAAAGAACTGACTTCCCTGATTTGACGAATATAATTAATAGCTGTATAAAATCATAATGATGTCAATTCGAACGCCATACTTGTACGGCCAATGCCTGCAACGACGAGCGAGGCGAGCTTCGCAAAAGAACAAGGAAACTACGTCTTCCCAGACGTAAATAAAACAATTTAACCGCCTCCTCTGAGGCCCTATTCCTGTTTTACTCTAAAATTCGCATTTTGCAAATACGTGAGCTGCCTCTGTCTCGCAATTCAGGCACTAATAAGGAATGAGCGGGATATCACACAGGGAAGTTTCGAATTTTGTATTTGAGAGAACCCTCTGGCTGAACGCGAACTTTCCCTCGATTCGTTTTAAAGTTCCCTCCTTTCTGCGGGTCACCTAAAGCCATCCATTACAGGAGAAACTCTGTCGTTGAATGAACGCTGGTTTGTTCACAAACTAGAATTTTACAGTGCCCTGGCTGAATACTGTGAAGAGGGGTTTGCCCAGCATCGGAACTCAATATTTTCAATAAATTAATTTCAAATATGCTTTGAAATATATTAAATACTAGAGTATATTACTAATTTATTTATTGTATTTATAGATACAGTCGTCGTCACTTGAAGATCGCGGGAAGCTGATGGATGCGAGCAGCACAAAACCCCTCGTCGTGGAGATCCTTGAGAGAGGCCGGACGGCGGGGAAGTTTCTCGTCTAATACGATGATGACGAAGAGTAACATTAACGAATGAACAATGAAGTTAGCTTCCCGACAAAAGGTGTAGACGGTTTAAAAGGACACGACGCTTATCTACTTCTAAAGAAACGTTCCTTTCGTTTTATCTAAAGTCTATTAAAAGTGTCAACAAAACCGATTAAGGAGTTGAAAAGAAAAGATGTAATTAAGCGTTCGGATCGAAGTAATGAGAGCCGAATAGCACCCAAGTAAAAAATAAGCAGTCTTCTTAGTTTTATCCTTTTCCCTCTTCTAGGTATTATTAAGAGTGGGAAAGAGACAGGGCCAACGTTTTCTGTTTCTTAAAACGCAAAGGGGTTCGATGCTTGTTATCCCGCGAAGTTTGTCAAAGGGTGATGTAATCCGCTGACGACAAAGAAAAGTTCCATATTTAAGAATCGATTATAAATTGAGATAGGGCCCGACGTTAACGTTTTAAAGGAAGGGAAAATTCTAGAAAGTTTAATTTAAATTTGCTCTGATACCAACTAAAATTAACCTCTGAATCTTCGCCTTTTGTTTATGGGCATATCCAAGTGTACTATAACTTTGCAGTTTGGTTTTCCAGCAATGGTATGGCATTTTACTTGTGGGAGAACCTTGTGCCGGGTCCGTCCGGCTTGGTATCACCATCTTATCCATTAACCTACCGCCAAGCGGCAGTTTTCGCATTGTTGTGTTCCGGTTTGGGGATAAGACCGCCGGTGAAATGACTAGCATAGAGGCATTCCATCTTAGTCCTCAGGGTTGGCAGTGCATTTGCACTCTTAGGATTGCGGTCTTGTGAATGCGAATGTCTATGGGTCACAGTTTCACTTACCATCAGGTGGTCTGTATGCTCGTTTGCCTTCCCTATGATATGACATTAATTAAAAATGTGGTTGGAAAAAACTGACAACAAATATTTGTCGAAGCGAGATGGGCTAACAAATCGAAAAAAGCCCTGTGCGATACGACTGAGTAAACGCAACATTTACGAGCTCAGTAATTCTTTGGAAAAACAAATGCTCCAGTAACGAGGCTCTCGCGAACCTCGACATTTACGTGCCTCTAACGAGCCCCGGCCCACGCAATGTTTTCTTGAAATTATGAGAATACATATAATTCATATTCGGTGATAAGGTTGTCGGTAGTGAAAATGTCACAAATCTTTTCTATTCGACCTGTAGCTCTGTAGCACTTAATGGACTTCAAATCAAATATATTTATTTACTTACAGAGAGAATATAAATAACTTGCAAACAGAAGACAAAACTAAAATGAGATGTTAAGACTGCGTCGAAATTTACATATCAAAATTATCTGGCTCGTCACGAGATTCTCGTGGGCTTACTCTATTTTACGACTACCTTTTTACTAATATTAAACGCGTTAAAGAATGTGTGTGTGTGTGTGTGTGTGTGTGTGTGTGTGCGTGTGTGTGTGTGTGTGTGTGCGCGTGTGTGTGTGCGTGTGCCTGTGTGTGCGTGTGCCTGTGTGTGTGTGTGTGTGTGTGTGTGTGTGTGTGTGTGTGTGTGTGTGTGTGTGTGTGTGTGTGTGTGCGTGTGTGTGTGGTGATGTGTGATGTGTGTGGTGTATGTAGGATGTGTGCGTGATATGTTGACAACATGAATTAGAAATGTAAAACGTCAAATAGAAACTGAGTTCTATGGGAGACAATTTAAATGAACCAAACGCCCCGTTTAGTCCCTTGTTGAACAATCTACTGCTATTTCGTCGTGAAGGAGCGGAGACAATCGTTTTATAGAGCAAGAATTTGGTTTGTTCTGCGTTTAAATCAATAGAGTATTTAGTAAGCCGACACTAATTGTTCAAAACAAATTAACGCATGCGGCACCTCAATAACCATCGCATTAATGTTACGACCGGCGCTCCTGTAGCTGCATTATCTAGCATTGGATTTAATCGATAACAAATGGCTTTTATGTTAATTTCACCAAACACAACAAACAGTTTGACGACGCGTTGGCCTAGTTGGTACGGTACCCTACCTACGAAGCTAGCAGTCCTGGGTTCAAATCCCGGGAAGGACAGATACTCGTATTTGTGTGATGAGCGCGAATATTTGTTCCTGAGTCATGGAGGTTTTCAAAGTATTTAAGTATACTATATTTCTCTGTATAAGTAATTATATCGTTGTCTAGTACCCATAATCCAAGCTACTTGTGGGAGGACCTTGTGCAGGGTCCGTCCGGGTTGGTACCACCATCTTATCCATTAACCTACCGCCAAGCAGCAGTGTTTGCATTGTTGTGTTCCGGTTCGGGGATAAGACAGCCGGTGAATTGACTAGCATAGAGGCATTCCATCTTAGTCCTCAGGGTTGGCAGTGCATTTGCAGTCCTGTGAATGCGAATGTCTATAGGTCACAGTTTCCACTTACCACCACTGTGTGCTCGTTTGCCTTCCTATGCAATAAAACATTTTTGATTCGGAATAGGTCACTTGGTGTGATATATATAGTAGCTGATTTCCACTGATGTTAATATTCAACCAAACGAGCTCTACTGCTTAGTCCTCCCCGCAGGCACCGGGCTCTCCTGACTCTTCAGTGAGCAGCGACTTGTGTCTGCTGCGCTGCTGGGGCACACAAGCAGGCTATCGTACGTAATATACATCGCGTTGCGTTTGTAGGATTCCGTAGTCAAACTTGAACCCTGGAACCCTTGTAGTTTCTCCATATCCGCCTGTCTGTACAGTAAAGGAAATTGATTAGTAATCAATCAAAATGTAAGAGATTTCTTATGAATTTATTTACAGCGTTAATTTAACATTTCCAAAATAGTTTAGGAATCAATTTCCTTGATTGTACCGATGTTTGTCAAACTTGGTTTTTGTCAGAAACTAACAAAGTCACAAAACTAGAATTTTGTACACATACCTATAGGTAGCTTTATTAGGGTTTTTTTTTAAAATTTAAATTATATTTAAATTTAACTCAATATTTTATAGTGTGTCTATCTATGGGTGCCTAGCTTCGAAACGATCGGACTGCCTGTCAAAGCGGGTTCTCATTGACAGCTAGTTTGATTGTTATGGCTCTTACGTTTGATGAAAATCTTTTAAGCCGTTTCATATACAGTGTGTCTCTGACCTTGGGGCTTTAAATGCAACGATCGATTCTACTCGCTAAACTGAACTACTTTTGTTCTGCAACATTAAAATATAACTTAAACTTAGATAACTAATTGATGTTAAAGTCTAATTGTAAAATCAGTGTATTACATTCTGGCCATTTAATCACTATCTCATGGTACGGGGGCGACATTACCTTGGTACGGGGGCTAAAGGAAAATGGAGAATTGGATCGCGTACATTGAAAATTAGATTTAACCTGTATGATAATAAATAAATTTAAAATGTACATATTTTTAACAACTTACAGAACAAAAGAAGTTTAGTTTCAGGAGTAAAAATGATCTATGCATTTAAAGCCCCAAGGTCAGAGGCACCCTGTATAGTTCTGAGCTCTAAAAGATCAAGTCAGCTAGACGAGCGCAATTATTTGAGTTGTGAGTCGCATTATATCGGTTCACACGGCGACGCAAAACAGCTGCACTTTTGTATGTAAGTAAAATTACGCTCGTCCGGCTTCACTCTGAAACCATTATTACCAGGGATTATCGTAGCTGCATGCTTCAAGTGCAGTGGAGCAGCGCCTCTATTTTAGGCGGTAAAATCCAAATCGTGTTGACATTTTATCGTATCGTTAACGTTTTGATAGCTCTTGTTTCCTTGACAGTAATGGCGACCGAGATGAAAACAATACCATAACAGGTCAAATACGACATCGTTTTTACTAACCTAGAACACGGGTCCTGGTGGATATTTTGAGAGACCGTTCCAAACACCGCCATATTAGTGCCCGAAGCCACAAACGGAAAATCTATGTTATAAACTTACTCGTAATTACTGAATCTAGTTATTTAACCCAAACTCGCGCCGCCGCGGGCTCAAAGGGACCGAGACTCGGCTAATTCGAGACGCAGACTTCACGCGGCGCGTGCCGTGCGCTCCCCGCTCTACAAACCGAGCCGCAGGTTGTGGTTTTTGAAAATAATGATCTTATCTGAAACTGGGTTCAATTAAACCACTGCCTTATCATCATCATCATCATCATGTCAGCCGAAAGAAAGAAAGAATACTGCTGGACATAAGCCTCCCCCAAGGCTCTACACTCAGACCGGTCTTGTGCTTTTCGCATCTACCGCGTTCCCGCGATCCTTAGAAGGTCGTCACTCCATATTGTTGGAGGCCTACCCACAGCTCGTCTTCCGGTCCGCGGACGCCTCTCAAGAACCTTCTGGCCCCATCGGCCATCAGTCCTGCGAGCGATGTGCCCCGCCCACCCTGCCTTAGCACTTACCGAGAAAGTGTGACTTTACTTTCAATATTGAATAGAACTTGTGGTGTTGTGGCAACTGGAGCGGAGGTAACGTCACCTGCGCGCTGTTTGTTTGTGGTCCCTGTTCCACCGCAGCGGGCTGGTCACCGGCATCACGCGTGTCTGTCGATCGCAGCTGTCATCGAGTCGGGGGCAATGTGTTAGTGACCCTTTGCTACAAAAGTCGCACAATACCGGTGTATAACACAGAACCAATGCTAGTTCTATGGTAAAAATACGATGGGTAACATGTGACGCTCGGATGGTGTTTCAATCCACGATGACCCGTCTACTATGTACTTCGGTTTTCATACAAAACATTCACCCAATAAAAATGTTGAGTAAGAACCCTGCCGAGGCACTAAAGGGCTATCCATTTTCGTTGGCTGAGTGTACAGCGTCGACTTGTTCGTGGAGATCCTTGGGAAGGTTGGCCTATGACTAGGTACAGTCAGCATCAAATACATAGACACAGTCAAACTTTCAAAAATATGTAGACATTACTCTGCCGCGAGGGAATAAGGGTGTATATATTTGTGAAACCTTGTTAACGTGTATATATTTATGACGCTGACCGTACAGTTACATACGTCACTTAGTTGCCGAATAAACAAATAAATAAATAAATAATGCTGAAATGAAAAGAGCTACAGATCGGGTCGCGGGCAAACGCTAGTCATTTTTAAGATTCTACATATGTTCTGGCCGCGACCGCGTCCTCGTAGATTTTGATTATCGTTATACCCTGGAGAACTTTGAAAGTTGTTGGGATGAAATTTTCTGTTAATTTGCTTTTTGCTAATCTCGATTCCCAATTTCATTTCATTCCATTTTATTTAAATTCTGTCCAACCGTAGCAGCGTGAAGGAGTAACAAGCCAAAATACAAACTTTCGCATTTATTCTTTTTTTTAATACCTTTTGACATTCATGCTGATTTAATTTTGACTTCGCTCTTAGTTATTTATTATACTCTTTTAAGACATTTGTGACTATACCTAGTTGGTTACTAAATTCTGTTACTAGGGTTGATGCAAATAAAACTAACTTATGTTTATTTTTTAATTTCAATATGTATAAAAATTAAAAGCTTAATTAATATACATTTTGAAAAACAATTAATCATTTTTCTTAGTTTCCGCAATTCCCGATACGATCTTTTAACATTAACAGCCGGCATCGATGAAATTACGCATGACTATTCTGTAAATTTCATTTTTTGAAATCGCTTAAAAGTTAGTCTTTGTTTACCAAAGAACTTTTTTTGTATAATATTATAAAAAATCTTATCTCTGTATATGTTTAGAGACCAAAATTATACTTCTCAACATGACTTAATTCCAACTTATGAAGCAAGAGATTTGGTGTGTTTTCGTATTTCTGCAAAATCATGTGAAATCTTAAAGTCGATTTAATGAGTCATCAAGATTGACCGGTGTCCAAGCGGATCTTTAGTTGCTTTGAATACATTCGTATCGGAATTTAAAGCTTTTTTCAAGTTCAAGATGTCACGCAAATTTGAACTCTCTACAGGAACTCTTACAAAAGTTGGGGCCGTTATCAGTATCATCGTCGTGCGTGATTTTAACTATGATTTTATCGTCCGAAATGGGAATACTTCAAGCTCGTACATCAAATAATTGCAATAGTTTAGAATACATTATTTTTATTATTATTCTATATAAATCAAAGTTTTGATTAATATACAGGTTTATGCAAAACTGCTTTTTTTTATTTTTATTGTAATTAATCTCAGTAACAGAACTTAGTAACCGACTAGGTAGGTAGTTAACTAGTTTTTACAAATCAATTTATTTTTAAATATGAAATAAATGCCTACCTACCTACCTGACATAGTAACATTGTTACATTGTAACGAAGTATTTTTCGATCAAAAATCACTCCCCTCGTGGTGCGAGGACTCCGGCGGCCATTGATTCCCCCCCCCCGCATATCTCTGCAATTGTAATTGGTTTGGCCACGGCTGCGGACAGTATTCCGCTCGCGTCGACGGCGGACAATTTTGGGCGCGCGTTTGATAACGTGCATCGCTATTATCGCTAATTGTTTTATCCAAACTCTTTTTAGGGTTCCATAGTGACGCTTGATTTTATAGCAAATTTAGGTTTTTTTGTTTCGACAAACTATTGTGTACAGCCAGCGATCAACTATTAATTTGTTCAAGTTCAAAGATTTGCAACGGCGGTGGAACCTTACATTGACCTCACACATGGACCATGGGCCAATATGGTCTTGCGAGTTTTTTTTTATATGTACCTATATGGTCAAGTTAACTTTCCTACTCTTAAAAATATGTTCATTATACTTAGTAGTAACCAAATTTTTTGGCTGAATCGTTTGGCATTGAAAACCATGATAAAAATATGTATTGATTCTCAATAGGAAATAACGATAGTTGAAATCTTCGCGGACGAAGTCGTGTGTCGAAGCTAGTTTATAAAGAAATTGGTGAAGCGGACCAGAGCAGAGATTCTAGCTAGGCGGTGAAAACCATAACGCGTTTGACCAGCGCCTATTCTAGGCGGTAACATCTAAATCGCATTTGGCATGTTATGGTATTGTTTTTAACTCGGCCGATTACTGTCAAGGAAATAAAGCCTTTTTTTTTTAATCCACGGCGGTTAAAACGTAATTGTAAAAGGATAAAGTAATTTAAAAACTCCCGACTTACCCCTTACTTAAAAAAAATGGGTGGCGGTCTGGTCGCATAACAACTATTGTCATAATATCGATTGTCATAACACTTTACGCATAAAGTTGATGCTCATATTTTTTTTTTGGCATAAATTATACTAGGCATAATTGTTCCTTGTCATAATTGTACGGAGTCATAATTGGTTTAATCTTAATGTAGAAAGGCATACATTTATTAAGTCAAAATATTAATATAATATAAAGTTAGTGCCAAAACCGACTCGGATCGCGGATAGGTTAGGGTTATTTTTTTATAAAAGAGCGGAAAAAGTTTATTTATAAAGCCATACCATTACAAAGTATGGTTAAATAATTTTATGCGCATCAAATTTATGCGCGTTACACAATATTATGTTCTTAAACATTATGATTAAAAACTTTATGCGCGTAAATGTTTATGACAATTTACAGTTATGCGCAATGATGAGTATGACGAATCCTTGTATGCGCATCCATGTATGACTTTAAACTTTATGCAACCCGACCCCTACCCAAAAAAAATATGTGATAATAAATGCAATAAGCTTTTATAAGTAGAGTTGATCTCTCGCGGAGTCGGTCATATAAACAATAGAGTATCAATTCTCATAGCACTTCCCTATGTACCTATTTGGCTCTCGAAGATATTAGACCGGAAGATAGTGACACAAAATTCCTGGTCATTTGTACCAAATACCTATTGCGAACCTTCAGGGGTCTAATTAAGTAATAACGAAAAGGAAAATGAAGGTCATGACGCTGGCACCGGCGCGACCACAGATCACAGAAACAAGGGAGATATGTTATGGGGGCGTGGTTCGTGTCGCCTCGATATGGTCAAATTGACCATATCGGCACGAGGCGTGTCAAGCGTTGACACAGTCACTCACTGAACGCTGTCAGTATAGAAGCTCCGTTTAAATGATAAAATGACTGTATTTAGCGTGAAAGTGTGCAAAAATCGAAATACAAACGTTAATATAAAATCAAAGGGCATAACTTACCACCGGTAAATTTTGTTTTTAAGCATTATTTATATTTTTAAATGAATATTTTATATTTGAATGGATTTCAGAGCGTAAGGTTGTGAAAGTTGTGTTGACGTGATTTCTATCGACTATCGATAAATGGCTTATTCTACAGCTATCAATAGAATTCAATGTGTTAATAGTTCTAGTTATTTATCACTACCACGACACGCTTAAAACAGAAGAAAAATAATTTTAATAAATTTTCACGTTATACAAAATTTAATTTTCTTTACAATATTAACGAACGACGAAGGACTCTAGCAATTCAAATATAAGTAGGCAAATCATACAATTAAGATAAAAATAAATTAACCAACCACAAAGGCAAAGGGCTCTGGCTCAGTATTGAGCTGTGTTTGCACACAGCGCTGATTGACAGCTCGCGCCGACTCGCTCTTAAAAGGATTCAAGCCTAAAGGTTGGATGGTAGAGATTGCCCCAAGTATTAAGTCTATCTTTCTGTTTTAAGTAATTTGTACCATTTATGAAATAAAGTTTACATAATCAAGTCGGTAAACTAATGGTTTGTCCCAAACTGAGATCTTGTGACGTGACACTCAACCGAACCCATTTTATTAGTATATTTGTATTAACATCATAAAGTCCAAGTTTACAATTTAGACTTTTATGTACTAATCAAAACGAAAATCTTAAACAGCTCCAGAAAATTTAACCAAAGAAATTCGGCCATTTTTTTGTTACGTTCTAATATAGGTATCGTTCCAAATTTAAAATCTTATGTATCAATTTTACGCAAACCGTATTCTTGCTAATAAAATATTATTCTATTCTAACAATAATATATTAAGTTTAAATGATGTAATTGTATTAACCTAGTAGTAAAATAATAAAAATAGTACTTATTGCCTGTAAATTGAATAGTACCTATATTAACGTTGCAAACAAGTTTGAATTGTTTATCGATATATTTTGAAACATTCCTTGTGGCATCCCTAAGTGGACGACAGGAGAGAAACGCACACCTCTTGAAAAAAGTATAACTAGATGTCGCTGTGTGTGGGTAGTCCTTAACCTGCTGAACATAGGGACTACTACCTTGGCGCCATCTAGCTCTGAGGAACTAATTAATTACTCGTCGCATAGATGGCAGCTAAGTGACGAGTAAGCGCTACCTTACGTTCAGTGACTGAACTACGATGGAAAAAAAACGATCTTTCAGCATTTTTCAACCTTGAGAACTTAGTATAAAGCTTAATTTTCTGCTACTATCAAAACTATGTTACGGCGTTTTTAGTTCGTAAGCTGTAACTAATTATGAGGAGGTTGTTTTTGTAGTAGTTAATAGAGCGTAAGCGTAAGACGCACACATGTTTAAAAGTGGCGACACCGGGTCTTGTACGAATTGGCGTTCATGACATATCTCCCTTGTTTCTGTGATCTGTGGGCGCGACCCAATCGCGAGGGCGTTAATCGAACGTGTAGGATAAATTAAGCCGAACGATTTGTAACACAAAAAATGTTATATTTTCCGATTGTCGATGAAAAAAGAAGTATGGCATTACGCTACCTCTTATTTTTATCGACTATGGACACGTTCGATTAACGGCCACGTGATTGGGCCGCCGGTACCTGCGCTATGACCATCATTTTCCTTTTCTTCATTACGTTAGACCCTTGAAGCGTCGGCATACATGGTACAAATGACTGGAAAAATTGTGTCAGTATCTCCCGGTCAAAGAATAGCTAAACTGAAGTGGCAGTGGGCGGGCACATCGCTCGCAGGACTGATGGCCGATGGGGTCAGAAGGTTTTTGAGTGGCGTCCGCGGACCGGGAGACGAGCTGTAGGTAGGCCTCCAACAAGATGGAGTGATGACCTTGTGAAGATCGCGGGAACGCGGTGGATGCGAAAAGCACAAGACCGGTCTGAGTGGAGAGCCTTGGGGGAGGCCTATGTCCAGCAGTGGACGTCTTTCGGCTGACATGTTGATGATGATCTCCCGGTCTATAGATGTGGCAATAACATAGTCAAAACTACCTATGAACTTAATAAAAAAAATCAAGAATATTATGTATCCGGGGCTGCCATAACTAGGAACTAGTTTTTTGCAGTTTTATAGAAACGTGAATTACTTATTTACTTGACACTAATGGCGGTCGTATTATAAACAACTAGCTTCTGCCCGCGACTTCGTCTTGAGAACTTATAAAATTTTCAGGATGAAAAGTAACCTATGTGTTAATCTAAGGTATAAACTATCTCTGTTCCAAATTTCATCACAATACGTCCAGCCGTTGCAGCGTGAAGAAGTAACAAACTAACACGCACACAAATTTTCGGTTTTAAATATTAGTTAGTAGGATACTATAATAGGTCAGAGACGATATAGTTTATACCACCCAGGATAAGTCGACCTTCCATTTTAAACTTCTACATGAGCCCGAATGCAAAATAAAATAGGTTCTACATTGAATTCAACTCCGTTTTGTCGTAAATAATACCGCTGTCAACGGTCCTCGGATAAGCCCGACTGGCCGAGTTTGAAGGACGTCTCCTGTAGACATTTAAGTTGTTTTATTCGAAACAAGAAAGAAGTGGAACGGTACGAGCGGCTCTTACGTGTTCACGATTTATTCGCAACGGTACTCGCCGCCGCGGCGGGACCCGAGACGAGATAAATGTCAATAGCCTGAACAATTGAGAAAATATAAAGATTACAAGTATCTTATATTGTGATCCTAACTTGTACGCTAAAGGAAAATGATTCTTTGACCACTCGGGACTATGTCGAGTGACGTAATCCATCAAATTGTAAGAGACTTCTAATGATTTAATTTACAGTGTCACTTTGACGTAGTCCAAAGTGGTTTAGGAATCAATTTATTTGACTGTACATAGCTGTACGAATTCGTTTTCAAGACACGGCTCTACAATTGTGATGAAAGCTGCGTAGCGCTCGTAGGGTTTCTGGTAATAAGAAATCGATCGGTCAAAAACTTAAATTTGGGACTCACATTTATTTAGGTCCAAAATCAATCTGACGTTCTACAGCAATAAGGTTGAGTCTCTAATAAGTTCCAAATAATTCGGCATCTCTAATGACATGAGAATGAGAGAATGAGACATTTATTGATAAAATAAACATTATTTTACACGTCATTGGCGCTATATCTGACGAATCTTATTATTAGTTTACATATTATAACTTCTTACATAGTACTAAATTAAATAGAATTACATTTTCATCATTATTTTTATAGGTCACTTTGTTGCTTATTTTCTTTTATAAGTTTATTTTTATTACATTGATGACTTCAAGCCTATTTTTTTAATGGGTCGCAAATTAACGTTATGACTTTACATTATTAACAGAACGGTGGTGGAAGTCTAATGAAGATGTGGCCGTGATAAGATGTACTGCGAATGTCGAGAACGTTATTTTTATCAAAAATGTATAGAATTGACGTAAGCTGCCGGTCGGACGCGCGCGTCGAGTGCTTATGCCAATTCCATACATTTTGTAGATTATTTTATTAGTCGGATTTTTTCCTATTCATTGTTAAATCGACAGTGTTGACGGAGCTCCGCTTGGCGTAGTTATTTTGGCCCCCCAGGCGTGACCTACCTAAGTATTACGATGGAACTACATACTTACATACATACCTTCACGCCTTCATTCCCAGAGTGGGGTAGGCAGAACTACAGAATTACCAACAACTCCAAAAACTTGTTGATAACTCTGTAACCACAATTTGCACAATTAGGCTAAGATGTTTAACAGTGTATATTAGTGACAGGTGGCAAGCCCATCGCCTAACAGTACTACAAGCCTTTATTCCCTTAGTAAAATATTACTATTAATAAAAAAAAAACAGTAAATAGATTAACAGTCTTTCAATCTTTATTTTTGCTCAGTTCCATTTTTAGAGATCTGTTTAAAATAGGTCCTCAGACGGAGACGACGGCATAAATCAATAAAGGTCCGATCTCATTGGAATGGCTCGAAGATGGTTTACTTTTAAAATCATTTTAATATTTATGGCGGGCGTCCCGCGCGGCGGGCTCGGCCACAGGCTGAAGCGGATTATAATATTACCGTTAGAAAATTCAAAGGAAACGTATGAATGAATATTTCACTCAGTCACACAAACATGACAGTGACGACTGTTCCAAGCCACGACTTAAGTTTGTTTAGCTATTTGCTTCTGGAGTGTTGGATGTTTTCTATGTATGCTAGTATTTCTCTATTGAAGTAGTCATCTACTACCCTCAATACAAGCCTGGAGCTTAGTTTAGGACTAGGTTAATTTGTGCGAGATTTTCCCCAATATGTAAATGTTGATGATTAAGTATTTTACTGCTGAGTGAAATCTTTCTCTCAATATCTTAAAATTAATTCTGCCTGCGTGTGGTGTTCACTGCCTTCCGCCCCACTCACCATACGTTTGCGCTCGTCTCTTGCTCTCTGTAAAGGGATTCATAACACCGCGATCATCCCGCGGTGTGCGAGCGGCGCGGGCGCACACTCATTGAGCGCTAATTCCGCCGCTCGCCGCCGCCGCAGACCCCGGCACTATTGATGAGTTTATTTTTGGATGTCGCTTGTAAATCAATTCCAGTCTAACCTACGTAAAGTTATTAATTATTTGAGAACCATCCAACCATTACACATTATAAAACAGTCTTCCGCCGTGTCTGTCTGTATGCTCGCGATGTTCGCGATAATCTCATAAATTACTGAACGGATTTTCATGCAGTTTTCACCATCAGTTAGATATTTTCCCACGGAAGGTATATACGAAGAAAAAAAACGTTTTTTTGTACAAATATATTTATTTCTCTAAGTCACCTTTTAGCTCTATATATTTGTTCCAGCGGTCTAGATTTAATAAGCCAACTAAAAAATACGTTTTCGAAAAGTCGTCGAAATTAGCCTCTGTGGCGGCGATGACCTCTTCATTTGACGCAAATCTCTTTACGCCGAGCCATTTTTTTTGGTTTTGGAATAAATAAAAGTCGCATGGGGCTAAGTCTGGTGAATATGGTGGATGCGGCAGCAATCCATAGCGTAATTTTTCTAGTTTTGCGTCCTGCGATTTTGGACGAGTGAGCTGGCGCAATGTCATGGTGGAAAATAGCTTTTTTCTCTGTAAAATGCGGGTCGTTTATTCCTTAAAACAGAATTAAATTTGCCCAATAAATTTGCGTAAACCCTGTTACCGTTTTTCCTTTTTGTAAGTAATCAATATGTATGATTCGGATAGAAGCTTTCCGCCTACATCTCGATATGGCTAGGTAGCTGATACGACCGGATCGCTTTGTGACTACATCTCGATCTGACTACATCGCTTTGTGCCTAGATCGCAATACGACCAGATCGCTTTGCGAATACATCTCTAAAAGTCCGAGTTGCAAAATGACTACTTCGTTTGCGTTACTAGGTAGGTAAGGTTCGTTAGGTAACTTCAAACGCCCGAAGGGCAAATAACCCAGGAATAGGAACGTCAATGTTGCTAAGACAGACATAAGGTGAAAAAAACAATGTGGTCATTTAGCGACTCGGACTTTTAGAGATGTAGTCGCAAAGCGATCTGGTCTTATTGCGATCTAGGCACAAAGCGATGTAGTCAGATCGAGATGTACCGTAAAATGTGCCTACTTTGCTCCCCCATGGGTAACTATGCTCCATAGTGACTTTATTGTATGTTACTTAACAGACAAGCCCGATGACAAATTTTCTAAAAATAATTGATGTATACATCCTGCTGCGCAGTGAATGAAAGCACTAGAATGATTTACAATACAGAATACCTCAATATAACGATGGAGCAAGATTACCCGTGGGGGAGCAAAGTAGGCACATTTTACGGTAGTCACAAAGCGATCTGGTCGTAGTGGTCGTATCAGCTACCTAGCCATATAGAGATGTAGGCGGAAAGCTTCTATCCCGTATGATTCCTTGTAAGTCCCAAAAAACGGTCGTCATGACCTTTCCGGCAGATGGAACGGTCTTTCCTTTTTTTGGAGCTGACTTGCCAGGTAAAATCCTCTGCTTTGATTGTTCTTTGTATTCTAAGGTACAGTGATCCACGTTTCGTCTACAGTCACAAAATGCCGCAGAAACTCATTTGGATTGCTTTTATACTTTGCTAAACATTGCTTCGCAGTAGTCATTCGGGTAAGCTTTTGTTCCTCGGTGAGCTAACGCGGCACCCATCTTGCTCGTACCTTTCTCATCCCTAATTTGTTTTATAAAACATATTGTACCCGCTCGATTGAAACATTATTTTTCTTCAAGTGCCTCTCCAACTAGTGAAGGTTGCAGTGGCGAAGCGTCACGTAAATAAATAGGCAAGCCGGAGCAAAAAAAAGGTGTATGGCGTGTGTGCTTGTTTGCCCCTTCCGTGACATAAAAAAAACATACCTTAAAAAATGGATGTCGTCTTTCTAGTTCTCAAAAAGCAGTGCTGAAGTTTCGCGTGCGTTAAAAGTGCGCGGAAAGGCAATTCTTGCTTTCCAAGTAGTACGACCGTATCAATTAAACGTTTCAATAAATTTCGATTACGTTCCACTTTACGATTGTGGGCCTCAAAATCATTACCAAAAAAAGTTTAAATTCTACTGTTACCAAACTCATGTAATAATATACAACTCCGTATATGTTTCTCGCTTTGAGCATGTTTTCTAGCTGAATTACTTATAGAAAATAAAATATAGAAAATAGAATAAGTTTTTTTTTCTTGCCTTTTTCGTGCTTATTATGATTGAATCTTAGAAAAAATACAAATTTATTTCCCTATTTCTGGGCGGTTTGCCCTTCGGGAATATATAAAAACTAACCTAACATAACCTATTTTTTTTACATACTTTCATTCAAACCGTAATGTTTCAGTAATAATTGATTTTAGAGAAAAGTTTGTTTAAAAAAATATGCTTGTTTTAGTATATTCTAAACAATTAAATCATCATAAATAGACCTTATATTGACATAATTTTCAAGCATCAATTTTTTTTAAGTCCCTGACGCCTTGAAAATGACCAACATTTGAACCCCTATAACTCGGCCAATTTTGATTTTAGAGAAAAGTTTTTAAAGTAAAACATGCTTATTTTAACGTGTTCTATACGATAAAATCATTTAAATTAGGTGTCATAATGATACAATTTTCAAAAGTCCTGCGTCCCCTAACTGAATTATATAAATTGTGAATATCTGCAAAACCTGTTCGATTCCAAACACTGCTAGAATCGGAAAACAAAATAAAATAAAGAAGCAAAATAATTTGTTTAATTTGCAGCTGCCAGTCAGCCAATTGTATTTGTAATTCGCTGTGGAAATGTTTGAAGAATCCATCTCTACGCCTATAATCAATTTTTATGTCTGGGCGAGCGCGTCCTAACTTAATGACATGTTTCTTATTTCCAAAGGATAACTTTGAAAAACATGTTTGTTCATTAAGTAGGTAATCTGTAAGACAACACTCAATTTGCACCAATGCGGCCATTTGTACTTTGAGTACAAGCAAAAATATGTAAAAACCAAACCACGAATATAACCAAAATAGATCGAAGCAAAAATAACAATATTTAGGTATTTAACGAAATATAAACAAACCTCCGTTGTCGCCACGAATCTGCAAATAACACAATCCAAACAGAAAAACATTCACAGAACACTAAGCAAGCTAAATTTCACTAGTTGAGTCCCATAAAACACAATAAGTTAAGTAATAACACAAATTAAACTATAAATCAAAACAAAACACCGCGTATTTAGCGCGAGGACGCGAAAGTAATGGCGTAATGAAAAAAGTAGTTGAAGGTCGTGAGGACAGGGGGGAGAGAGACGGTTGAGTTGAGTTGAGTGTCCTTGGGAAAAGAAAGTTAACGCATGCACTTTAAGTTCAAAATTGGATGCAATAAGCCGTAGTTTGCCGGCCGTGCTTCTCCCTCTTGCGTGGTCACACAGGTGCCGCTGTGTCTGTGTGCGAGTTTAAAGCTAATGTAGCGCTATAATTTTATACCATTTGGTTTGAATTTGTTAGTGAGGTCCGGCGCCGAGTCACCGGCTTGTATGGCGGTTTTAATTGTGGGTGTAAGTTCGAGCGCGCGTAGTGAAAGGTAACTGAGCATGTGTGCGTGTATACGAAAATATTGTTCTTGTTTCTTTCTAGTAATATAGGTTAGTGAATGGGTGCGAGCGAGTGATAGATTTCGGCTTGGTAAATAAATAAATTTGAATTGCGGCGTTTTAGTGCGTGTTCATTCATCTTATTATGAAGCTAGGTAAAGCTATAGTACACCGGGTTACTTTCGGTTTTACGTTTTGTTGTTTGTATACCTAGTAGGTACCTACTCTATGCATAGCAATATTTAGGGAAGCCGCTGGGAATCGGGTTGTATGGACGCTTCGCTACTGGAAGGTTGGCTACTAACTTCTGGAATTGTCGTCTGTCTCTATCGAGTCAAAACAGTTCAGATGCGCTCGCTATTCGCTTATTGAAACATTAATATTGTCAAAAAATTCTCGTAACTTTTATTCGGCGGTCGGATTATACGATATTTTCAAATTTCTTTCTACTGTAGTCACCTCAATAGGGCGGGCTTGTCGGTCTTCTTCAAAGCCGGATGTTTTGCCCCGTTTAAACTCGTTATACCAATATCTGATAGTTGTCATAGAAGGTGTATTATCCTCGTAAACAGCTTGCATTTGTACTTTTACTTCATCACATGCTTTTCCTTCTAAAAATAGAACACGAATTATAGAACGATACTGTTATTTCTCCATATTATAATCGAATTCTGACATGCAAGTGCCGCTAAACGAAAAAAAACAAAGAATGCTATCATATATTTTTAATTGTTCCGGCTCATGAAGGATGCTTTAAAACGGTCGTGTACATATTTTCAGCCAGTGATAATCATTACAGAAAATTAACATAATCCGAAGCAAGGGCAGGTCGCTATAGTACCTACTCGTAGATTTAATAGTAAGAACGAATTTGAACAAAGGAATATTCTAAAGAAAACAAAAATGGTAATTTTAAGGTTTCCTAAAAACCCTGCTCATTTACGTCTTGATTTGTGCGCGTGTAAACTACAAACGCTGCTCTCCGCAGGTACTTACGCAGGCACAGTCGGCCCAGATGCGGGTCTCCCACCCAAAGTTAATTTTGCTGGCACTAAAACAATAAGGTTAGTAAAATGCGTCTGTCAATTTGGAATACAACTTTTATTCCTCGGTATTACAACTCTCCTCACAACTACACTCACACACCTCTTTGACTCTTCCTTTATCATACACTTACACGCACCCACACATACGCACACTCTATTTGTGCACTAACAAATTAATTAGTTAAATTATTAAAAACCATATAACCTTGTAACCTTTATCTTTGTTTAAGATTCAGTCTTTCGCATTGATATAAAATGAAATTAATAAATAATTATACCCTGAGGACAGAGCGTAGGACAAATTAAATCTAGTATGGGTAAATCTGTTAATTGGCCCCACGTGACAGGCTATAATAATGCACCAAATCTTGAATGTAAATTTTACCTAGCTCCTTAATAAAATAATATGTTACCATCGAGCTGGTATGATGATGGAGACGGGAAATGGCCATAGCAACCTATTAATCAGCTTATAGTAGACCCTCGAGCTTGGACTCATTAGACTCTTTATTTGACCAAAATTTAAAGACCACTTATTTGGCTGACTGACAATAAAATAACCACGAAATTACAAAGTCCTAAAAACGATATTTTTTAACGATATATGGCTTTAAATGATGTCAAGTTAAAAGTTAGCGCATTATTGGAGCGATATACAATAAACAAATTGAAACCACGACACGTGTTATACACACACACAGTTATATTATAACTGTGTCACAGTGACATTCCGTTTGAACATTCTTACGATTTGGTTTATAACGTCACTGTGTTACAGTTCTATGGAGGATCAGAGCTCCGTTTTACCGGTGTTACCTCCGAGCTCAGCGAGGACCGCCTGAGATACGAGTAATAAAGACGAAACCTGGTTCAATATCAATGAATCAGCGGGGCTTAGGTACCCGGCAGCGGGCCGCAAATATGGCCCTTAATGCCTTGAGATACGGATCTATCCTCGTAATAATATCCTTGTGAAATCTACGGTAGCTATGAGTATAATCACCGTTAGTTCTGTGGAAGAAAATGTTGTTGTAGCAAATAAAATTATTTAACAATATTTTCATTTTAGGAATTTCTATAGTTTTTCTCAACAGGGAAGCCTGTTTTGATTTTTATCTCGGGTCAGGTCAAACATGAAATGGTTTTAACAGCCTCAAATCTTCACCCTGTAATATGATACATTTTAACGGCGTAGATAGATTGTAGCTAGTTAAGGATGTGACGTTTAGAGTCACAAGTAGAAAAGAATCTAGTGAATTAAAAATGCCGGAATAAAATATACTTAATTAATTTATTATGACTTTACAAAAATCGACTTTAGGTCGCGGGTAACTTAAATTACTGGCTGGGCATACATCCGCGCGAAACAAATCCTTTAAGGGGTCACTTCCCTGCACTGCACGGGTCTTGAGGCAGCTGGTGTCGCTTTCTGGGTCACTGGTCCGGATCGCGGGATTCACGGGATTGGCCGGGAATGCGCGGGAGCATGCGCAATAGGTAGATGTGGGTCCTCTTTGAACCCCAGACTTGGTCCCTGAAATTCCCGGAAATTTGCCATTTCATGAAAAGTCCAATTTCATGTTAGTGACTACGACATCGGGATTTTTCGGTATGAAATTTTATGCAGATGCATTATGAAGGCTGGTTAGGTGAACCCCAAGCACTAAATGGTGATCAATGATGTGGCAGTCACAAACAAAATCAACTTTTAGAGTAAGAAAGAAAGATTGGAAATTACAATGAATTTTAGACTATTTAAAGGACAGGAAATAATAACAATGTGAGAAAATAGCATGAGTAAACAGTTAATATTGAAATTAATAATTTCTTTAACAAAAGAAGTAAAATTGCTAGTTTTACATGTTACCTTTTTAAGTTGAGGGTAGGGTGAACCTTCTAGAATCTAATGGAAGTGTACAATTCAAGCAGATTTTATTACAGTTAGTTATAATGATGCATTTAAAATGATTGATAACGATCATAAATGATGATTAAAAGCATAAATGTTCAAACTATGAAATGGTAACTTAGTATGCTACATTTACTTATTCTACGTAATAAAATGTTCGTAACACTCACCCGATTCGGGGAACCACAGGCACTTAATTAAATTAAAACTTGTTAATTGTATTTAGAGTACAAATAACTTGAATCACTGCACCAGAAGTAAGTAGTAGAGGAATCTCAAAATAAAATATTTAATTTTGACCTTCTGCTGTCACTGTCGTAAAGGTAGTGTCGGCCGGGCGCGTCACTCGCTCGCGGCGCCGGCGCAGCCGGGCCTTATCGCTAGATGCAGCGCTGACGTAGTCCTTTGTATTCGTGTCTAGTTTTATCTAATAGTAAATATGTTGATTCCATTCAGTTTCAGTTTGTTTGGAGGTGGGAGGACCTTGTGCAGGGTCCGTCCGGGTTGGTACCACCATCTTATCCATTAACCTACCGCCAAGCAGCAGTGTTCGCATTGTTGTGTTCCGGTTTGGGGATAAGACAGCCGGTGAAATGACTAGCATAGAGGCATTCCATCTTCGGCCTCAGGGTTGGCAACGCATTTGCAGTCTTAGGATTGCGGTCTTATGAATGCGAATGTCTATGGGTCACAGTTTCCACTTACCATCAGGTGGCCTGTGTGCTCGTTTGCCTTCCTATGATATAAAAAAAAAAAAAAAAAAATAAAAAAAGTTTGTTTGTAAATTAGTTTATTTTTATTTTATTTAGTGTGTTATTTTAAGTTAGTTTAATAGTAAAACGTTATTATAATATAGTTTAAAAGTAGGTTTAGTGTGATATTGTTTTTATTAGTATTAATTGTATAGTTTTAGTTTTTAAGTTTAAATATGTAGATTTATCTAATAAGAGTAACGGTGAACCGTTACAAGGACTAAAATTAAGAAACGGTAACTTTTCCGTTGCGTTACGAAAATTAGTCGTATATTTATATATTATATACTACCCGCAACGCCAATTAGCAGTATCTCAATTTAATACATGAACCAGATTCAATCCTCACCCGTTAGTAATATGCTTGCACTTGTTACAGGTCTTTTGTCTGAGATACCACCATTCGTCTTACAGCAATATAGCTAATTTTTCTTATTTTCTTGGATTCTTAATTTTGGTCCTTAACTAGGTACAATCTTTCTTAGAAACGCCTCTAAAGCTCTGGTTTCCTAGGATAGCGGAGCCGTCTTATAGCGATGGTTGCAATATGACAGTGCAGCCAACTTTATAGGAGTCACGTGCTACGCCGTAGCGTCTGCTACGCGGCCCGTAGCCCGTGCTCACGACTGAAGAATAGGCGCGGGCAACAAATGGCGCGCAACGAACAACGGATGATACAGGGGTGGCACTCGACATCCGCACCCCGAATATAAATAAAATAATGAGTAGTTTCTTCGAGTTTGCGATTTCCCTCCCCGTAACCCATGACCGACCCAGGGGGCGTTATTCGTATCGATTTAACGTATATTCTTCGATCTGGATATCAAAACCTATAACACCTATTATGTATTATCAGCCAAATGGGACCCTGACCCACGATAGAACATTGTACATCGCAGAATATTATATTCGCGTAACATCATACCAGCGAAACACGGGATTCACAAAACATGATATTTTCAAATAGTCGGGTTCGAATAATCGTAGGTAGATTTAGTTTATGTTAGATTTAGAGCAGGCCCTGAGGCCCAAACCACCCACAAATAGGAGCTCCGCGGCAGCGCAGCTCCGTCTACACTGTCCTTTTCATGTCTTTCAATAATGGTGTTTTTTGCCAACATGATGTTTTACTACTATGATGATTTGCGAATGTCATGCTTTGTTAATAATTATGATATCGAACGACGAACGGTGTAACGATAATCGAAATTTAGCGGACAAAGCCGCGACTTTGTCCGCTAAATTTCGATTATCGTTACAAAGCCGAAGCCAATTTTTCATACAAGACACTTTTTCGCATAGTTTTGGTTGAATCTTTGAAACACTGAGATCTTTAACGTCGATGTTTGATTTATTAGTTGAGTACTAATAACTTCTTAATCCCGGTAAAACTTTTTTGAAACCAATATTGCGGCTTAAAATAAACAGGAATTATTTGAATTTGACACTGCCATCAAGGCGTGCGCAAAATATCTCCATCTCACATTGTTCGCGCGGAAGCACATAACGCCATCCCTTATGATTCTTGTGTGACGCATGCGCGGCCTCTTATCAGATGCAATACAGTCTAATGACTAATGCCGTTATCATAATGCGGTTCGCATTATTTTGTTACCTTGTCAATTTTCAACTTAATTGTTTTAATAGGTATTTAAACGTATCTCTAATGTTATCCACAGGCAGCCCTGCGCCGCCGCAGTTATTTATAGGATTGATAAGGTCGGAGCAACTTGGTCGGGCGCGCCGAGCGACTCGAGCGGCTTATAGATGCACCGGATCCGTGCACTTCGGTGCATCGCACTTTATTCGGCCACTGCGGCCTTTAATACAAAGTAGGGAAACATTGTAGTTACACTACATTATATTGTAAAATGTTCCAGCATTAAGTGAAGTACCGTCGAGCGCAAAGTTATGCATGAACTTTTGCATCTTGTTTCATTCGAATAAGTAGCAAAAGTATGATCATATCTTTGTACCAGAAACAAAGGTTATGTTTATGACTGACTCAGATAATGAAAAAATGATTTATTTATGACTAAAACTACTTCAATTTAAATACTTAGATAATCACAACAGATATATTATGTTTAGAGGTTAGGTTAGGTTAGACAATAAAAATAAAACAAAAAAAAGTCATTCTAACAGGGCAATATAGTTCTTGTTTCTATTGTAACTCTCGTCGGTATGGGAGAATTCTATTGTACTGCATTATCTTCAATTGAAAAGTTACGTTGGAGATTAAGACAATTTGTGGATTTCGATTATTTAATGCGACAATGTGAACAAAGGACACAGCTATAGCATTTATATAGCACTTTCCTTTTCTCTCAGCGTAAACTGAACTGCTTAGTTATGTCATATTAACTCCTCTATTATATTAACTTCTCTTTTATTGCGGGTGGCTCTGATGCTCCTCGGTGGATTTCACTTAAAGTCGCCGTCAAAAGAACTTGTGAACGATGTAAACAAATTAGTACTGACTGACACATAACCTCAAATATTTACCAAGCGTGTCTTTATTTAAAAAAACGTATAATGAATAGTTATTTCATCTTAAACTTTATGATAATAATGACCTAGTGTATAAATCATTGCAAAGTCCCCACTAGATCCTTAAAAGTACGTGATTATCGAGTAATCGTGGTGAATTGGTGCGTTTGGTTTTGTTAACATGTTTTGCAAGTTCTATTGACAACGACTTTATAATGTAATTCTATACAAAGTAAGAAAACTTTACAACTTCTAAACGATAAAAGCTTGCTGCACTAGGATTATCAAATAGCCTTCTAGCGACGGTTAGGACTTACAGTTTAGAATTCCTACTTGCGCAGAGCGACGGCACGCGGGGGGGGGCCGCATCCTGCAAACTCGCCGGGGCGGGAACCGACGCAAACAACCGTCGACGGAGTGTTTATTTTATGAGAATTGCCAAATATCCTATATATCCTATAAATAAATATATAAATATTCTATATATCCTATATATCCTAATTGGGCTCCATTCCAAAATGGTAAAATAGGAACCCTTATGGTGAGACTTCGGTGTCTGTCTGTCTGTATGTCAAAGTAGGTTTTCTCAACAACTACAAATGCTGTTAACTTGAAATTTTGGTTGTACAAATTTCTTGCCCGCATCTGTCTTTAGTGAAAAAAATGAAATTAATTTTATAAATAACTAGCGGCCCGCCAGCGGCTTGGCCCTCTGCAAATTCCTGACTTTCCCGGTGGATTTGTAAAAACCCTCCTTGAACTTCAACGAACATTTAAAAAAAAAATTGCCAAATTGGTCCAGGCGTTGTTGAGTTATGCGCTTACCAACACATTTTGCGATTCATTTTTATATTATAGATTGAAAATGGGTTTAGATTGGGGGTTGAAAAATGAAAGTGGTTCGATTATAGCATGATTATAGCAAATGGGTTGTCAGACGAAAGGGCACATTTCAAAATTAGTTTTTTGTAATTTTCTGTGATATACTTACTTTTTGATTTAAAGCCAATAATGTACAAATAGTCCGCGCGCGTATTGAATGCCGAGCTTAGGGATGTGCTAGTACGGGACGGCGATATCCAGTGTAGTGCACACTGCGGGTGTGAGAGGAGAGTAGTAGCGCCCTTCACCTCAAGGCCTGGACTGTGCTCAAATCGTGCGCATACTGTAAAGCTTACCTCCTATTTATGATACTAATATCAATTAATTAATTAATGCCAATTGTACCACGGGAAACACTTCAGATACATAGTTATATTTTTATATGCGGCACGAAGACTGCTTTGTGTACTTACGACTTCAAATGGACACAGAAAGGCAATAAGGACTTGAAATTTCGTAGATTTCCCCATGACGCGAGGTATGTTTTCCTACAATTTTGGAACAAGTACTTAACTATTTATCTATTAGTACTTAACCATTATTTTCATATACGTTTTAGGTTGAAATAGCCATAAATTATGGAGTTTTATTTAAAACTGCTTTTGTTATGTCTTAGTTGTATTTCTGAAAGGAATCAGTGGAAAATAACAACAAATGTAACAGTTTTTCAATTAATAATTTTTTTAATAAAATAAAAGTCTAAAGTAAAATAAGTACAACAAATGTAAATGTATAAAACTTAATAATATTTATGATGACAAGTTTAATAACAACTTTTTTTTTTGCATCTTTGTCAACCCTGATTTCCTGTTCCTGCGTATAACAGCGCAGGTCCGACAGGCAGTGAGCAGTGACCAAAGCGTTGCGTTCGGGAGGGGAGAGCCTGTTATACGAGGTGATTTTAGGTTTTAAATTGTAAAAGCGTCGCTTGTAGACCATTAACTAGTGTCAGAGCAACGAGTATTCGCTGTCTATAATTTATTTAAGGCAACAACAAATTGAGTCATAAGTCGAATGTACATTTCGTTGAGAAATTAAACAAACGCAAACGCACAAGTACGCACCTGCCAAATATCTACCCACTCTTCGAAGAAACCCTAAATAAGATCGAAGCAATCACCGTTGATTCGCTCGAACATGATACATCGCCCTCACTGTTGAGGAATGCTCATGCAGGTGAACACCCAGGTCTGTCAGCATCGTGCTCCAGGTGTAGCAGGGTGTTTAAGGCCCCGTCGGAAGGCCCGGTATTATTTCAGGAGTCGACATGTTAAATTGACTGAACTGAGTGATCGGGGCGCCGTGGGTTGTTGTGGTGAGGAAGGGGTCGTGGCACAGCAGCTGATCGCGCTGGTCGGCCCAGCCGCCGGCGCCGCGCGGCGGGGCGCGCACGCGCGTGCTGCGCTGGCCGCCCGGGCCCGCCAGCACCAGCGAGCGCACGGCGCACGGGAACAGCCGCGCCAGGTCGCGCGCGCCGTTGCGGTCGCCGGCGCGCAGCACGCGCGACCCCGCGCACACCACCGCGTCCGCGTGGCCGCGCGGGAACCCCGCGAACACGTTCAGCAGCGAGTACCTCCAGCTGGTGTCGTCGTACGCGCAGTACCGCTCCGCCAGCGCCTCCACCTTCGCCCACACCGACCGGTTGAACGCCAGCCCCTGGTCGTACGGTGGCCACCACGGGTCCACCTTCAGCAGCCCGTAGTCCGCGTCCCCGTCGTACGGACTCCCCAGCGAGATCACGTCCGCTTCGGGATGATAGGACAACGCTCGCTCAGCGTACTGCAGCATGTAAAGCAGATCGGGGGCCGCGTAGCTGCCGTCCTGCAGGAACACGACCGCGCCCTCGTGGTTCTTGTTCCAGGAGACGCAGGACTTGAACACGAAATGTGCGGTCCACCACCAGTGCTGCTTGTGCTCGCAGAGCGCGGCGTCGCGCGCGGTGCAGAACGGGTCGTCGCGGTGGGCGCCGCAGCTGTCCGGGTCGGGCCCGGGGAAGCGGTCCGGGTGCAGCTGCAGCGAGTTGGGGAAGAAGATCTGCACGACGCGGCAGAAGCGCACGCCGCTGACGAGCTCGTTGATCTCCGGGTCGTAGAAGCTGTGCGAGATGACCAGGAGCGCCGCCTCGATGCCGCGCACGCAGCTCAGCGACTGCAGCAGCACCGCCAGGCGCGCGGGCTCGCGGCCCGCCTGCACCACGAGCACGGGGCTGCGCTCCTCCGCCGCGCTCAGCAGCTCTGCATTCTGCACGCGCTTCTCCTTATTCAGCTTCCACACGTGCCAGCGCAGGTGCTCCACACTCGGGTACTCCGCCTCCAGCAAGGCATATTTCGCCTCTTTCTTGCGAACCGCCCGTTCATGCAAACCGTATACCAAAGATAAGAAGGATGTGACAAAAATAATGACACCTAAGTAGATCAAAAACATGGTGTACTCCTCCAAGAACTTCTTAACTCGTAATTTTATTTTTCGTACCATTTTTTTATTGTGTGGTATTATTTTTGTGTAAATAATTTGATTGAATTTGATGTCATCCCTGAAATGTAATGTAGACCTATCAAAAAGAAACGTCAACTGAGAGAAAAACATCAAAGATACTCAAAAAGGTTTGAACATTCGCTCATCCAGTAGAATAATGACATAATTGCATTTTTAGCATGCATGTTATGTCATTGTTCCACGCGATAGACCTGACCTTTAGAACACTTATGACGGTAAAATCTCAAAACCCGATTTTTGCAATAATGTCATTATTCTATTGGATGAGCGATATACAGAGCACGAATAATTGAAATAGTCATGAAATATAAATATGTATTATAAACATTTTATAACGTACAGTCAGCCGATGAAATTGTTGAGAACGTTTGAATCTACTATCGAATGTTATTAAATAAATCGTTCTTCTTAGTGGTCCAATGTTTAGTTTTAAGTTCGTTATGGCAAACCACTAAAGGTTTAAAATTTTCCTTGGGTGCCGTGGCCTGAATGAAAATGGACCGCACTACATGTCTGCTACCACTCTGTCCCTTTCTCGACTTGGGACTTGGCAGTTCTTCGCAGTTCATTTTACTTCGTGACTTTCTTTAGGTACAGTCACTAGCAATAATATATAATACGACATTGGATTCAAAAATACCTGACACGTCCTTATTACTGGATGCATAAGAGTGTATCAGACATTGTTGGATACGTTGGACCGTACACATGTATAGCTTCAAATCGGTCAGAAAAAACTATAAAGGAATGAGTGAGAGCTTTTTGACTAACCTGAAAAAGAGCGAGAGGTACAGTCACCAGCATAAATATATTACTATGGACAGCCGTGCAAAAACAAATGATGCTCTATTGGGCTCATAAGTATGTGACGACATTACCTCGGTAAAAATATGTGATGCTTTTAGTACGGCATAAACATCGTTACACCGTAACAGCATAAATATCGGATCGGGTCGCTCAAAAATAAATGATGTTCCATTGGGCTCATAAGTAAGTGATGATATTACTTTGGTAAAAATATGTGATGCTTTTTGGACGGCATAAACATCGTTACACTGCATCAGTATAAATATCGGATCGGCTCGATCAAAACTATTTGATTACCTATAAAAATCAAAATTATGTGACCATCTCTCACAGGCATAAATATCTGCAGGTCGCCAAACCGGTAACATCTATCTGGGGGTCCTCACGGTAACATTGTAATTGCAACCTTGTCGAATAACTATAGGGTGCCTTTTATGTTTAGTATTATGTCCTCGAGTGAGGACCGGGGGATAGATGCTGGTCTAAAATTATTATTAACTTAAAACAGGCACAAAATAAAAATAAAAATTAAACCCGAAGAAAATAAAAAGTTTTTCCTCTATGTATTCGACTGAGATTTGATCCCGTGATCTCTGCTTAGAAAACCAACGAATGCTACTGAGACCACAACCGACCCCTGACAAATGGCTCTAAATTTGGCTTCACTTAGCTTTCGCTATGACGTGTCAGGCGCTTCGACGATTCTGTTGAAAAGAAAATAAGTTACAGTTGACCGAGAGGCACCTGGCAAATGCTTGAAGAGAAAAACGTGAGATAGACATATGCAATGACAAGTCTGCACCGTTTTCGTGAATTGTCAAATCACTTTAAGTACACAATTTACGTCTCTATGCCAGCCAGGAAGGTAAGAATCGTTTTTGAACCTCTCAGATATTATTATGGGTACCCTCTATGACGTCGAATGTATAGTGACGCCGAATTTTGTTTTCGCATATTTTTTCTCCAGCTTAAAGGTAAAATGTTTTTTTTTGTGTAATCCTTGTAGAATAGGTACAGTAGGTTAGGTAAGGTTTAATTTATAACTTTCAAAAAAGTCAACGGTATCAGTAGTATTAACGGTGCGGCGGTCCACCTGTCGTCCGATGCCTATGCTTTCACAGAGGGATAGATATTTATGCCGGTGAGAGATGGTCACATAATTTTGATTTTTATAGGTAATCAAATAGTTTTGATCGACCCAATCCGATATTTATGCTGATACAGTGTAACGATGTTTATGCCGTCCAAAAAGCATCAAATATTTTTACCAAAGTAATATCATCACTTACTTATGAGCCCAATGGAACATCATTTATTTTTGAGCGACCCGATCCGATATTTATGCTGTTACGGTGTAACGATGTTTATGCCGTACTAAAAGCATCACATATTTTTACCGAGGTAATGTCGTCACATACTTATAAGCCCAATGGAGCATCATTTGTTTTTGCACGGCTGTTCATAGTAATATATTTATGCTGGTGACTGTACAGTCGACTACACTGAAAAAAAATATTGGATAACAGTAACCAAAATTTGGCTACCAGTAGGCCGTAATCTAGGGACTTGCGAACTACTGGTTATCAGTAACAAAATCACGTTCATTTAACTGTGTTGTGTAACCTGCAGCCTAGCTTTTTTCGTTACATTAACTTAACAATTTGACTTTCTCTAGTCAAACTAGTTTTTTAAAATAACAATCCTGTTCATAAAAAAGTAGACAAAGGGTTTTGCTTTAAATAAATCAAAACGTTTCGCTACCGATGTCTGTACTGTTTGCTTACTGGCAACCAAACTGTTTATTCAGTTTTACTTTACCGTCTGCTTCCAGGCTACAGGTTTGGTTTGTTAGTATATAACAAAACCGTTTTGTTATTAGTAGCCAATCTCAGTTAATTAATTAGTAACAAAAATAAAGGGTGTTATAGGGACGGCTTGGTAAAAACTTAATAGATGCGATTAGGACATAAAACCGAACAATTTTCCCCAAGGAAGATATGACTGGAAACAAGTGAACATTTTTGACCCTCCCACACAAAATGGCACGTATGAAACTTAAACACTGTTTCCGGTCATACTTTCCTTAGGGATAGTTGTTGAGTTGCATGGCCTAATCACGTCTGTACAGTTTTTGTCATGCCATTTACATACTGTATTATACTGCTTAGATAAGTATACAGGGTGTAAAAGAAATAATACGGAACATGACAAAATATGAACTAATGATTTATTCTGCTTTAAAACAAATCAAAACATCACACTTATAGTATACCATCTAAAGTTAAATAGGTAGGTAGGTAGGTACCTAATATGAGGTACTCTGTGTAAGCTCCGGTTTTCTTCATCGTACTTGTTTATCGTAGCACTAAATATATTTTGTTTGTTTGGTCTGTTTGGACTTCTGCCTGAAAAAACCGCATTATCGTTAGCAAAGTACGTGGAAGGTATATCGCCACGGGTAGATAGATATATCAGTCAAAATAGAAGTAGAATAAAATTAGGTTAGGTATCCTTTGTCTATAGCCCCGGAATAACGGCACAATAGAAAATCTATTGTTAAGTGCATGGATAACTTGTGATCCAGCGGTTAATAGAAGCTAGATAGATGGTAGGTAATTAGAGTACTTAAATAAAGTAGGCAGGTACTTACTGTACTTTTGTCAGAAAATGCGTCTGTTATTATGTCTTTTAGCATAGCAATTTGACTAGTTAGCTTAGCTCTGTGACCAATTACTGGCACCAACTCTTTTAAATCTTCTGCAGACAAAATTTGCAACGTGTCTATGTCCACACACTGTTCTGGAATTAGAAAAATTAAGTAGGTAAGTAGTACATAAGTATATATTTCTTACTTTGCAAACGATTAGTCACCTCGATTGATTCGTAACGTATATAATTACATACCTTTAAACTTGTCAATGTACATGCCAAGACCCCATGAGTTTAGATAATCCTCCAGGTCCCTTGAATCGCTGGAGTTGGCTTCGACCGGCTCCGCCGCCGACGCCTGGTCGTAGTCACTCATATTATTAAAAATCTGACCACGTTGGCGAACTATTTTTTTAACGAACACCATAACTTCAAAGAAAATGACAAGCCGTTTATAGTTGCCCGCCACACACACGAATAAAAGCAGCTCACTCACAGGAATGAACTTGCTTGCTTTGCCACACGCCGCCCGCGGTCTCCCTCCCCCCCGCCGGCTGGGTTACGCATAACCAATCTGTTTCGTTGGTAGCAATAAATAATTGCTTATTACTTTGAAAGTCATTACGTTACGTATAAAGAAAGTTTAGTTAAATTTGCAAAACTGTCGGCATAGTCCTTTTTTTCTTAACTAGTGGCCAATTCTGAACAAAACTGTTGTTATTAATAGACGAAATCAATGAGTTGTTATGAAAAAAACTGATTATTAAACATTTAACAAAAGTTTTGTACTTTGTTGATATGTGTTGTTTAATTACTATTTACTTTACGAATTCGTTAAAATTAATCAAACACGTTGATTGATATTAAGCACAAAGTTTAGATGTGTGTAGAAATTGGTTTTGTTGCTGCAACCTCGCTAATTAGTTTACGTAAAATCAGTTAACAATAACAAAAACTTATGTTACTACATACCAAATATAAATCTACAAAACTAGTTTTGGACCGATTCTATACTGATCGTTTATATTTAACTAAAGTTTACTTCCCTACATCGAAATTTTCAACTACCTATCAAAAATAACAAAAGCTTAAGTTACTACATACCAAATAAAAAGCTACAAATCTAGTTTTGGACCGATTACTAAACTGATTGTTTATATTTAACTAAAGTTTACTTCCCTACAACGAAACTTTCAACTAACAAATCTAGTTTGGTTGATCCTTTTTTTCAGTGTACAAGGAGATGTATCCACTTTTGGACCTAATTGGCAATGCAATAAGATAATAAAGCGGATACATCTCTTTGCAGTCGACTTTACCTCCTACCTAATCAAATCGAATGTACACTATCATTTTGTAAATTAAATTAGTCTCCCACAAAGTAATATAATGCCAAAAACAATGCTGTCCTTAAGAAGCTAAATAAATAACCCAACCAACTTTAAGATCTCAACGCGATATAAAGTACGGAAGTCACGTTTTGCCCAAATAACAACAGAAAGGAAGAGCAGATGAACAAATTGAAGCGATACAGTTCCCCAGTTCCAGGCTTAATGGAAGAAAGTGCCATCCGAGCGAACCCCGCAGTCTTTACTTATCCCCAGAAAATCCAATCCGACCAAGAATCGCTTAAGTACTTCAGCATTATGGGTTTACGATTCTTTTATTGCCGCAAGGATTATTCGCGGCGAATAAATAATTTCCTTCGATAATGGCGCTTGTATTGACAGTTGTTCCGTTCGCCGCCCCCCGAGTGCGGCTTAATCACGTCATAAAAGGGACAATGATTGCGAAATCTTTAGTGTTCGGGCAAAATGAGTCCCGCCCCCGTCCGGGATAAAGGATGAAAGAAAAGGCGTCGATAATAAATCAGAAAGTTCTGGAGCGCAGTCGGCGGAGCAGAGCGCAGTCGGCGGAGCAGAGCGCTGAGTCCCGGCAACTCGTCCGTCGGCTCGTCAACGAATCAGCAACCGGCGAGCCAGGCGGTCGCGCCTGCTTGTAGACTAGACGGATATTCAGAGCTAGCCTACTACTTCGGCCAAGCTGTTTTGACGTAAGGCAACCTATCGCAAGCCCGCAGTTTCATTTCCCAACTGTTTCATATGTCTCATAAGTTTTAAAATCAGCTTATCAGGACTTTAAAACGTTTGCCTATAGAAGGTTATGTTACGTTTGTAGGTATTTATGACATACATAGCTTATTATAATTTGGTAAATAAAAAAATTTGACTAAAGATTAGTAGGTAACCATCACGAATACACTTCGAGCTTGCACTTTTGTGCTGTTACCGCCACAAAAATAAGAACAACGTGTGCTGCGGGCTTAGCATGCACGCACGGGAGAACTTAGACAACCTGAGGCCCTAGACAAGATGCATTACGCCAACTACTTGTGGGAGGACCTTGTGCAGGGTCCGTCCGGGTTGGTACCACCATCTTATCCATTAACCTACCGCCAAGCAGCAGTGTTCGCATTGTTGTGTTCCGGTTTGGGGATAAGACAACAGGTGAAATAATTAGCATAGAGGCATTCCACCTTAGTCCTCAGGGTTGGCAGTGCATTTGCAGTCTTGTGAATGCGAATGTCTATGGGTCACAGTTCCTACTTACCATCAGGTGGCCTGTGTGCTCGTTTGCCCTCCTATGAAAAAAAAAAGTACCGTTTCTATTCGTTTCGTTTTTAACCCAATCGCGATACTTGTAGATGACGTGATACGAAAAGTCACGTGATCTAGCAGTAACGCGATTGGTTTAAAAACGAAACGAATAGAAACGCCAGTTGGAGTAATGCATCTTGGCTAGGGGCTGTGGTTTATAATTCGGACGAGCTCGTCGGCTCGTCGTTGAGGCTCGCGGCCCGGCGCTGGTCGGCTCGTCGTTGAGGCTCGCGGCCCGGCGCGGCTCGTCGTTGAGGCTCGCGGCCCGGCGCTGGTCGGCTCGTCGTTGAGGCTCGCGGCCCGGCGACAGCGCCGGCCCGCCCCGGGCGCAGTCTGCCGCACGCGATCTACTTATCTATTAGACCGACTGTACAAACGTACTTGGTTGGATTTTCGCTGGTTACTTCTAGGAGTTAACATTAAACTCGAGGCCTTGGTGTTTCAGCCGGTGCGAGCCCGGCAGTACCTAGGCCCACTATTCCAAGGTCTCCGGAAGGGATTTTCATCTCTGCCCCTTCAAATGTAATTTTCAATTTTTATTTATTTATTATAACAAACACAAAGTTTACATATTATGCATTGTTCCACAAAACTGTTTGCACAGTTTGACTGCAGAATCTTCGGTCCAGCCTGTTGATCACTACATAAAAGCGGTAGGTACTTAATTACTTAGATATACACTAATAAATTATATTAGTACGTATTAATAATATGATTATATTCAGGCTCACCCATAATTATATAATTAAAGGTGAACATCGCGTTCACAATGAATTCAGGAGATGCCTATGTAACCTAGCTTTAAATCTACACAATATCCTGCTAACAAAAGCAAGGACTTGTCTTTACACCTTCAGGCGACAACCAAAAAAAACATTACACTGGACCGGCGGGCCTGCGAACGTAGATGACCACTGAAATCAATTGTAAATATAATTAACAATTTTGATTTAATGAACAATCAATTATTTCAATTTTGATTATGGGCTTTCACTTCAGTAAATGTGTATTTCGCCAATGTTGAATTATTTATACACGCTCCAATCGAGTTATTACAGCTATTACAGTTATATTACAGTTATTACAGTTATATTACAGTTATATTACAGTTATTACATTATTACAGTCGAGGGTATTACCCGAGGATATTGTTCGGTAAAAGAGTAAGTTGTCTTGTGCCCAGATTGCCCAGCTCCAATATTCAAGAAACGAATCGTTTTCCTTACAGGCAGTAGCGTTATGATGATTTGCTACGTACAAAATGTGTCAAATTTTAACGAGACTAGACGTTACAATAGGCTATTTGACAGGTTTTTGAAAACCATCTCAGATTATTTGTTGGTGTTTATTGAATACTCCAAAAGTGGTAATTTTAAATTCTTTTATGTATTTCGTCTAAAAAAAGGAAATAAAAATTCACTTTTAAAATATGCCGCCAAAACGCTTTCTTGGGCAAGACGGCGTCGCACAGGAATCAGTGACGTCAGTGGTCCATACATAAACAAACTGACATTGGCTAATCATAGCAAAGCCAGAAAAACAAACAAATGTCAACTGTCTGTGGTAACCGCAAGAACCAATGAACGTAAGAACAGAACGACAACGACATGAACGACAGATGCAATATTTACAGACATCACAGATTACAGGATATACAGACATCCTATAATCTGTGATATTTACCGACCCTTGACGTCATCATGGATTTCAATTCAATTCAATTCAAACATTTATTCATAAAATATTACATTTTATAAGTCAATTTGATTATTAGTTACATTATTATTACTCCATTACATATATAAAATTCAATTGTTACACATTATTTGATTATTATAATTAATTAATTAAATATTGTCTACATGTCAATGTCACATTTCACACTACAAAAAACTCGTCAATGGAATACAATGCATCAGTAATCAATTTCGCCTTCAGCAATCTTACAAAGGACCCGTAACTAGTTGCTTCTTTAATGGCTGGAGGGATTCTATTATAAATCTTAGGACCAATAAACTTAAGACATTTTTTAGACTTAGCAAGTCGCGTAAGGGGCAGGGACAGCTCATGTCTCCTTCTGGTATTGGAGCCGTGCGCGTCAGCGTTGGTGCGGAACTGCGCGATGTGACTCCTAACATACTTCGCGACCTCCAATATGTAAAGGCTGGGTAAGGTTAATATCTTGTGCTCTCTGAACAAGTCTCTAGCAGGGTGATCCCAGCACACACCAGCGATGACGCGCACCGCTTTTTTTTGAAGTCTAAACACTCGATCACGCTCAGCGGCGGAGCCCCATAGATCTATACCGTATGATACGAGGGAGTTGAAATAGCCGTAGTAGGCTTTTTTAACATTGGTTGGATGGAGGCTCGGGCGCAGTCTGCTGAGAGCGAAGCATGCAGAGGATAGCCGGTGACACAGGGTGTCAATGTATTCGGCGCCGTTTTCGATAAAATGGCTACAGATAAAAAATTATCAAGTTTTATCGTGGTTTTTTGGATAAAAGATCCATTTTTTTTAAGTAAGAATACCTTAAATCGATTTTAAAACTAATAATTTATATGAATAGGTATACATAATTATTACGTTTTTTTTCACCTTGTCAAATAGCCTATTCTACCAACGGTTTTTAATATAGGACCGCACCATTACTCGTGATAGTTTTCCTTTCATAAAGATATTTTTCAGATTTGCATTACTAGTAGTTTCGGCTGTAGAGGAGGGGTGGGGGGAGAAGTAACTCGCGAGAATTACACTTTTCGAGGTCAATATCTCCTGAACGGTCCCCCAAATATAAAAACCGGCCAAGTGCGATTCGCACTCACGCACGAAGGGACCCGTACCTACCATTATCTGGTATCCTATCATTTTATTTTCATTTCACAACCAACAACAACAAATTACTCATAATTTAAATGATTTATTTGACATATTTTTATCAAATATATTATTAATTAAACATATCAATTAACCATTTTTCATTTCATATCGCATCATTTGTTAAAATTTACTGAGATGTTTTTGTATACGCCCGAAGGGCAAACCGCCCAGATATAGGGGCCCCGCGTAGCGGGGACCCGTCGATTCAAATGCAAAAGTAGGTAGATGTAATGAATGTATGTTACGTTGTGTAATAACAGTATGTAAAGTAAACCGTTTGCTTAACGATGAGTTTTAAAAGCCATGTTTTTGACCAAAACGTTTTTAAAGTGTACTTGTTAAACGGCGTATTTTAATCTGTTACATACATACATACATACATTAAATCACGCCTGTTTCCCAGAGGGGTAGGCAGAGACCACTTCTTTCCACTTGCTACGATCCTGACAAATTTCCTTCAAATTTATTTATTTATTTGTGAAACAATATATTTGTGAAAACATATGTAAAACATTAGTGAACCACAATTTGACAACTTGAAGTAAGGTCTACGCGGCAGTTGAGATTGAGTCTTTGTATGTACTGAATGCCAAACAGATAACGGTTCCGTTTTTTGGCGTCCGCTTCCAAAGGGTCCCAGATGGACAACGAACGCTTTTTACAGAATATGTGTTATGAGTATGATAATGGTGGATTATCTATAAAATCAGTAAAAATCAAAAAAAAATGTGAGGGTCCCTATACAAGACTCGTTTCTGCAACGTTTATTATGTTCTTGCATCAAAACCGTAATAAATAAAAGTGTCTGGCGTAATTGACAACAATTCATTTTGTGCTAAGGTAGTAAAATAAAATACCGTTTCTAGATTTTACACTGCTGATTACAGTAAAAATATCTTTGGATTTTTTTATGCAGTAGTTTTTAATATATTTAGGAAAATCAGTAAAAAAAGTTGGATTGTGAATGTTAGGAATACACTTATAGTGCCCTTAGTCCATTTATTACCAAAGGAATTGAAAAAAATATCACATGACATGACAGTCAGTTTTGTTTCTGTTTAAAGTTACTTTTTTTTAATTTTATATCATGCTAAGATCACGACATCAGTATTCCTAACTTTGAATATACGGTCTTTTTAATGACTATTTCTTTAATAAATTATTAACGACGAATTTAAGTTAAATAAAGAAAAACCAAGAAATACGGGTAGTCTAACTTTTAACCAACTATTATAAACGCAAAAAAACAATAATGCTTTTTTTTTTGAAATGTTGTCAATTATAGTGCAAAGCCTAAATAAAATCCAAAAAGAATAAGACTTGCACGGTATCCTCGAATCTAGGGCATCAATGCCTTAAACGCATTGAAATAAAGTTGTAAAATGGCGAAACTTTTCATCCCATAACTGTATTTTTATGTGAGACTACTAGCGCCATCTAGTTTCAATCTTTTACAACTACAAGCCGTTCTTGTCGACTGCGAAATTATCCGATTTTATGACTGTTTTAGTTTCTGCCGCAATTTTTAGAAGCCCGTCATTTCAGGCTGTAAAGTAAATAACCAGCAATTAGTTTTGGGTTAATCGCAGTCCGCAGTAAACACCGCAATAACCGACCGCGCGGTCTAATTGCTCGGGACTCACTGCCGAAGTACAGGCAGGAACTAAAACTACATCAGAGATATTAAGTGTAAACTTTTATTATAAATCAAATAAGTATTACATACTAGCTTTTGCCCGCGGCTCTGATTGCTGCGGAAACTGTACAAATTTCGGCGATTTATGTCCGACTATTTGTCTTACTTGTTTGTCTTACTTTGACAAACAACGGCCTACTTATATTCGACTGTGTCTTTTCCCGTATTGCTATGATATCGTTAACAATATGATTAAGTATTAGATATCCTGACAGGAAACAATACAATTGCATTAGAGGTAAAAGCTTAGTGGATTAACACGCCAAGAACCCATACAAATTGAGTTTCATCACCTGTTGTAGGTAAACGTAAAATTGGTCAAGTCGAACTCGCGCACCGAGGGTTGTGTACAGTCACCAGCAATAATACATTATCCAACATTGGCCGCAAAAATATCTGACACGCTGTGACCTCTAGTAATAAAGACGAGTCAGATATTTTAGGGCTAATATTATTGCTGGTGACTGAACCACCGCACAGTAGATATTATCATCTTCCAATTTGAATGCGATTCCAACTTGACCATATTTTATCATTTGTTGTTTTTCTTCAGGGCTTGTACCACAGATCACAGAAACAAGGGAGATATGTCATGAACGCCAATTCGTACAAGACCCGGTGTCGCCACTTTTAAACATGTGTGCGTCTTACGCTTACGCTCTATTAACTACTACAAAAACAACCTCCTCATAATTGGTTACAGCTTACGAACTAAAAACGCCGTAACATAGTTTTGATAGTAGCAGAAAATTAAGCTTTATACTAAGTTCTCAAGGTTGAAAAATGCTGAAACATCGTTTTTTTTCCATCGTAGTTCAGTCACTGGACGTAAGGTAGCGCTTACTCGTCACTTAGCTGCCATCTATGCGACGAGTAATTAATTAATTCCTCAGAGCTAAATGGCGCTAAGATAGTAGCCCCTATGTTCAGCAGGTTAAGGACTACTCACAGCGACATATAGTTATACTTTTTTCAAGAGGTGTGCGTTTCTCTCCTGTCGTCCACTTAGGGATGCCACAAGGAATGTTTCAAAATATATCGATAAACAATTCAAACTTGTTTGCAACGTTAATATAGGTACTATTCAATTTACAGGCAATAAGTACTATTTTTATTATTTTACTACTAGGTTAATACAATTACATCATTTAAACTTAATATATTATTGTTAGAATAGAATAATATTTTATTAGCAAGAATACGGTTTGCGTAAAATTGATACATAAGATTTTAAATTTGGAACGATACCTATATTAGAACGTAACAAAAAAATGATCGAATTTCTTTGGTTAAATTTTCTGGAGCTGTTAAAGATTTTCGTTTTGATTAGTACATAAAAGTCTAAATTGTAAACTTGGACTTTATGATGTTAATACAAATATACTAATAAAATGGGTTCGGTTGAGTGTCACGTCACAAGATCTCAGTTTGGGACAAACCAGTAGTTTACCGACTTGATTATGTAAACTTTATTTCATAAATGGTACAAATTACTTAAAACAGAAAGATAGACTTAATACTTGGGGCAATCTCTACCATCCAACCTTTAGGCTTGAATCCTTTTAAGAGTGAGTCGGCGCGAGCTGTCAATCAGCGCTGTGTGCAAGCACAGCTCAATACTGAGCCAGAGCCCTTTGCCTTTGTGGTTGGTTAATTTATTTTTATCTTAATTGTATGATTCGCCTACTTATATTTGAATTGCTAGAGTCCTTCGTCGTTCGTTAATATTGTAAAGAAAATTAAATTTTGTATAACGTGAAAATTTGTTTAAATTATTTTTCTTCTGTTTTAAGCGTGTCGTGGTAGTGATAAATAACTAGAACTATTAACACATTGAATTCTATTGATAGCTGTAGAATAAGCCATTTATCGATAGTCGATAGAAATCACGTCAACACAACTTTCACAACCTTACGCTCTGAAATCCATTCAAATATAAAATATTCATTTAAAAATATAAATAATGCTTAAAAACAAAATTTACCGGTGGTAAGTTATGCCCTTTGATTTTATATTAACGTTTGTATTTCGATTTTTGCACACTTTCACGCTAAATACAGTCATTTTATCATTTAAACGGAGCTTCTATACTGACAGCGTTCAGTGAGTGACTGTGTCAACGCTTGACACGCCTCGTGCCGATATGGTCAATTTGACCATATCGAGGCGACACGAACCACGCCCCCATAACATATCTCCCTTGTTTCTGTGATCTGTGGCTTGTACCTAACTCTCATAACAAGACGATTGAAGGTATGTTTTACGGTTTTCAAAATACATATACGTTTAAAGAAAACATTTCTCATTCTTGTATGGGAAGCCTCTTTTTTAATTTACTTCGTTTTAATTTTTCGTTGAAAAAGAAACCGCTACGTATTACGGTTCAAAAGACTCAGCTCTTTACAGTTATTATTATTACGGACGGACAGACGGATAGCGTAAGGTAAGGTGGGGGAAGATTGAATGGTTTTTTGATGAGATGGATAGCGTTGTGTTAAAACCCTCGTAAAATAAAAAACTATTTACTTCCTTTCAATTGCATAAATTGGTAGGTATGAGCAAGGGCTCTATTTTTGTAATCTGTCGATAAAACTCGGTTACGCCTATTCTAATATATAAAAATAATAAAATCAAATCAAATTTTGTCTAAAAAATTGACGGGTTAAGATGGAATGGTCGAGGGGTAAGATTGACATAGTGTCTAAAGTCTTTTAAATGAATGCAAACGGTTACTGCTGCTCGTTATTGTATAGAATTCCTTACGCTTAACAGATACAGATGATTTTTGCGTAAATATTCCTGATAGGTAACAAGAAAAGTGCAATTGAAAAAAAAAGTATTTTACTCTTACCCCGCTTCACAGGGAAAACGACAGTGATACTCAAACTTTTTATTGTATATTCTTCATATAAAAAAACGTAAACACATTTTTTTTTAATATGAAGAAGATCAGTTTGGAATTAAAATAAAAGTTGCATGGAAACAATTATTTATTTTATAAAAGAAATGAATACAAAAAAGTAAGTATTTTCTTGCAGCATGACTAATTTTGTCACAAATTAAGCCACTACATGTAAAATATCACTACATAGTATAAAACAAAGTCGCTTGCGCTGTCTGTCCCTATGTATGCTTAAATCTTTAAAACTACGCAACGGATTTTGATGCGGTTTTTTTTAATAGATAGAGTGATTCTTAAGGAAGGTTTATATGTATAATACATTCCACGCGGGCGAAGCCGCGGGCGGGTCGCTAGTTAGAAAATAAATATGAATCTGTGTAACAAATTAAGACACATTTAAAATACAAAAATATACCAAATACTTAGTAATCTGTGTAGAAAATTTAGTCACAGACTTACTTACATTTATAATATTAGAAATCCAAATAAGTACTTCTAGTAAACTTTAAGAGGTTTTTTTTCTCTCCAAACAAAAAAATACAGATTTATTATTGATTTCACACAATAGTTTCACACAACACTTCTTAGTTACTATTTATCTTATCGTTATAATAATATTAGGTCAGAAAATAAACCTTACGTTAATTATTTTTTTAAGTGCAAAGTTTGAGAATATGTGTCTTTTTCTATGACTTTCAAAAACGGGGGAAGATTGAAACATTACTATTTCAATGTTACCCCAGCGAAATTGGCTGGGTAAACTTCTCGTAAATCTCAATATATGATTAATAGCTACACCTAGCAGAAGTAAATAAAAATAGAATCTCAAATAACACATAAATAGTCAGTCAGAACTTTTATACTCCCCTTATTAATCAAGTTATGAAACACGGGGTAAGATTGAAAATCGACGAATTCACCACGAAATGCCGACCTTCACAAAATAGCACATAACACACGTCTACTTACTCCGAGCGGTAACTGGCGAATGTGCGGCGGATCGTAACAAAATGGCGGCTTAATGGATGATACCAGCACTAAAAAAATTAAACCAAATAGGGAGTTATGTGAGACTTTTAATCTTTCCCCTTTTTTTATCTTCCCCCACCTTACCTTATATAATAGAGTCTTGTTGGGCTGCATTCGGATACGGAACCCTAAAAAAGTGGTTATTTCTCATAATTGCTGTCATCGCCCGTTGCACTTCATGGTATCGAATTATCGAACAAAAGCTATAATAATCCCAATCTCGTGATGCGTTATATTAACCAGCTGCGCGCAAATCCCGTGGTGTTTATTTTAACCGTTTGGTTTGTGAATGCAAATTCGACTGCTAATGAAGTACAAAGGTTAATTAGATACGTTAATAATTGCACACAACGGCGGGGAAATTGGTTTGCGTTACTACGAATGTCGACGGACGAATACCCAAGGCACAAAGTTCACAATATTTTAGATGAATAATTGCAATGATTTTGCGTAACATACTTAAATAAATCATTACTTATTTGCTGTTGGTAAATGAGCTCTATTTTTTAACCACCGACAAAAAAAGAGGTGTTAAGTTTAACGAGTGTATATCGTTATAATAATAGTTTATTTCAGACCAATGATCCATATTTTGTTAGTAATGTTTGGGCAGTTTTAAACGTGGGAAGTGTTTGTGTTATACAATACAATAAAACATTAAAACAAGACAAAACAACAGGAACAAAGATTATTTAAGGGCGTGGAGCCCGGTCCACCGCGCCAGTACTGGAGAGTTACGTATCCTGTATTTGTGTGTTTGTGTATCTGTCTGTTGCTGGGGTCGTGCTCTCTCATGCTCCCAAACGGACGGACTGATTTAGTTTGGATGCGTTCTTTTAAAAATTAGTTAAGAAAATCGCTTGGTCCGTTAAAGACATAATAATAATAATAATAATAATAATATTTTTATTCAAGTAATATTTACACGAGAATTAAATCTAAAGTACAATAATTCTAACTCTAAGGCCTAATATTATCTTATCTAATGCCTGAACTAGGATTCCCTGTGTTTCAGGCAGATATGGACTAACTTAACATAACATAGGTACTATCTCAAATACTCAAAAGTATAAATTAAATTATAATATAGATCTTAATTAAATAATAGTTATTTGTTCAACAAGAGAGCAAAGTTGGTTTTTGCTGCGAGTGATGATTTTGAATCCCGAGTAAGCGAAGGATTCTATTATTGAATCACGAGCGTAGCGAGTGATTCTAGGTTAGAATCCTGAGCGTAGCGAGGGATTCAAAGATACGAGACGTAAAAAACTTTGGTCTCGTGTGAGACATACAACTTTTCACCTCAGCAGCGAGAACAACACAGCGTGAAGCTGGTAGGGCCAACGCAGGTCTTCCGTTGTGACCATTTGGTGAATACACGACTAAATAACGACACGATCGCATATGCATCAATCACAAGCATTTTTGCAAAATACTAATAAAATAAAAAGTGGAAAAAATAAACATGAAACAGATAAAACCTGTCACTCAACTTGATAATGCCGTAGTGCAAACACAACTTTATACAGCTTTATGTAGTCTGTGGCCTAACTAGGCCTTGTCTATGGCTATTGGCTACAATAATCCCGCTATTTTTGAAATGCGTTCTGAAACTGCCCCCGCGGTTTATGTCACGAAATTAAAGGTTGTTAAAACGATAACAAAATTATGTAGATACATGATAAACTTCTTATTTTTCATTAATTTTGTCTTCAAAACATTAAATAAAAAAAATGATTGTACCTACTGTATAAAATAGTTATAATAAACACATTTCAAACTTTAACAGATAGTTTTATTTGCAATTTTACGGTTATGTGTGCATCCGAACGTGCGTTTCTTTTTGGGCCTACTATGTGTGGAATTTGAAAATCGAACTTCGAATCAAGTTGTTTCTATCTCTCGCTTTTTTCCTATCGAAGTGAAAGTGACAGAACAAAGTGAAGTTCAATTTTTTCGAATGTTGTGAGTAGCCCCAGCACTGCTCACGGCATTTAAAAATAATAATTAGAAAGCTACTTTGCCTCTCGCTCGCAGCAAAATTGAATTTTGCTCACTGTTTTTAAGCAGCAAAACCTGCTTGTTTGAGCTGCTGAGGTGAAAAAGCTTATGTAATTACTTTTACTACGTAAATAACAATAACAGAACTTATAATTAGGTCATAACAATTAATAACTTCTCTGTATCGTCGTACGACATAGTGAGTAGAGCATCGCGTAGAGTTTTCTTACAATTTTTGTGGCAGAGTGGATACAAATCTAACTTGGCATTAAGTCTATTGTAGAGAAAGGGACCTAAGAATATAAAAAACTGGAGGAAAACTTATGCATAAGTCTTATATTTTGCTGGCAAACAATATATTTACGTCTTTTGTTAGTATAATCGCTATTGTATGGAGTAGCAGTGTGTTGTTTTAGAACCGAATTAAATATAAATAACTGTCGGACGGTTAGTACTTCACACGATCTATATAAGAGGTTAGTAGGGTATAGGAATGGGCGAGATGTAGAGACCTTTAATACTGCTCTCTGTGCTCTCTCTAGATTTATTAATATGCTTTTTGCCAAGCCACCCCAAGAAGTTATGCAGTAACTCAATACCGATTGACATAAAGCAAAGTAAACTTGTTTAATGAGAGGCAGATCTGCTATGGAACGTAGCTTTTTGAATACAAATATTAATTTACGTATTCTATTGCACAGAATGTCAATATGTGGTCTGAAAGACAGAGATTCATCAAGAACGATCCCTAAATATTTCATATTGGTAGTAGTGGCTATTACGGGACAGCGACAATCGTTGTTTGCTGGATCATTGCAGTTGTGCGCATACAGGTTGGTGTTAGTTCTTAGCCTAGGCGATTTCCGCATACAAAAATGCACGTATTGCGTCTTGTTAGCATTTAGGGTTAGTAGGTGATGTTGAAGCCATGTGTTTACAACGTTAAAACCTTGTTGAGAATGCAGATATACTTCTTCAATTGTGTTTGCAAAAAAGAGTAGGGCAGTGTCGTCAGCGTATGAAATGATTTTACCTTGTTTCAGTTTCAGCTCACAGAGATCGTTGATATATATTAGAAATAGGGTTGAGCTTAATATGCTTCCTTGAGGGAGTCCAAAAGTTGTGTTTTTCAGGTCGGAGCTGGTGACATGGCCTATTTTTAGACATTGAGTGCGATCGTCCAGGTAGTTTGAGAATAGTTTTAGTTGGGTGCTTCTAATGCCTATAGATTCAAGCTTGTGCAGTAATATGGGAGCGGAGACGGTGTCAAATGCTTTTGCAAGGTCCAAGAAGATCCCTAATGCCTGTTTACCACTATCAAGTTGCTGGACTAAATGGTTAGTCAATTGATGGACAGCGTCAGCAGTTGATAACTTCGGTCTAAAACCGAATTGGTTTTTAGACAACAGCTTTTTATGTTCTAGGTACTTGATAAGTCGACCATTTATAATTTTTTCTAGTACTTTCGATATTGAGGGGAGAACTGAGATAGGTCTATAATTAGTTACTTCCACTTTATTGCCAGATTTGTGAACTGGAACTACGACAGCTTTTTTCAGGCATTTGGGAAAAATTCCTTCAGCTAGGCATTTTTGGATAATGTGCGTGAGAGGTGGGACCAATATGTGCTTGAATTGTTTTAGTAATTTATTTGAGATACCATCCCAGCCAACAGCAGAGTGATCCTTCAGGCTTGATATGAGTCTGTCAACCTCTTTTTCGTCAGTATTTAACAGTACAAATGATTTTGCGGTATTTTTGTGGGCGAAGTTGCTTTGAGGGGGTGCAGGTGTATTTCCTTGGAGATTTTCGGCGAGAGTTTTCCCAATATTGACGAAAAAGTCATTTGCGTGGTTTGCGGACAAAAGCGGAGTTGAGCATACTTTTAACAAGCCTGAGGGTGATTCCCGCTGTTTTTCGGTGAACGTAAGAGTTTTAATACACTTCCAGATTAGTTTGCTATTTGACCCCGCCATTTCTAATTGTTTTTTATCGTAGCTAACCTTAATATTTTTGAGTAAGTTATTGCAATAGTTACGATATCTTTTGTATGTTAGTTGCAGTGTTATATTTTTAGGGTAAGATTTGGCCTTTGAGTGCAATTTATCCCGATGTCTTATACACCGGACAAGTCCCGGCGTGATCCACGGTTTGATATTGTGAAGTTTATTGCTGATTGGAACGTTAATATTTATTGTATTATTCGCAATTGCTTGTCGGACACTTTGTATTAGGTACGACATGCAAGTATCTGCGTCAGCAGAACGTTTGTAGATTGGGTCAAAGTCAATATTGCATAAATCGCGTTCGAGTCCGTTTTTATTTAATTTAGTACTTATAGTTGGGTGGCCTAGATTACGTGATTTGCGAAATAAGGTTAGTAAAACGGCTCTATGATCTGTCACTGAGGAGTTAGTGACTAATGTTTGGGCTGGGAGATTAGATTTAAGCATGATGTGGTCCAGACAGGAGCCGCTTTGGTGTGTGGGAAGCGTGTGCGCAGGTAGTAAGCTATGATAGGAACATAAATTTAGATAGTTCAGAGTCGCAGGGTCTCTACTATCGGGAAGAATATTGATGTTTATGTCTCCTATAACAATGATGTTTTTGAATGAAGTTAATGAACGGAGGGTTTCGTCCAGAGAATTAGTAAAAATGTTCATATCCTTGAAAGAAGGCGGTCTGTATAAAGCGAGAATTGCGTATTCAGATTCAATCTTAATTAAGAGCCGGTTACAATCCTGCATATTTGGTTCCTCAATAGTGACATTCAGATTGTTTTTCACGTAAGCCACTACACCATCGTTTTGGTTATAGTTCCATTGAGTTTTGTGCTTATTGTAATGTGGAATGTTAGGCAGGTTGTCATGATTATTTAGCCAGCATTCAGTCAAAATGATGATGTCGCAGTCTATTCCAAGTCTATGCTGGAATACGCTAAAATTATCGAAATTTTTGAAAATACTACGGATATTCTGTGTTAGTATCGTTAGTGGTTTCCGGTGAGAGTAAATATATTGTTTGCAGTCTTCCGTGTTACAAAGTTTAGAGTCCGCTACAGAGAAGTTATCTAAGTCAGAGTTTATACTATTATTCATACTAAGTCGATAAAAACTAATGTAAAAAGAGCCCTGGGAGAAGAGGTTAGCGCGGCGCTCTTAGGCGCCTCCATAGTCAATAGAGTTAATGTACCTTTTCTCTGCTAGTTTTCTTGCCGGGCAGTCACTATCGCCCGTTTCGTGGGCGCAAGGTTTCTTGAAGCGCATGCATGTGGCGCATTTTGCTGCCTCGTTTTTGTTAGGGCACTCTTTTTTTGCGTGACCTTCTCTCCCGCAGTGTCCACAGATCTCCGCCTTCCTCTTGCAGAACTTCGCCGTGCCCGTACTGCTGGCATTTAAAACATCTCGTCACCAGGGTGAAGTCTCTGACAGGGCAGGATGACCAGTTAACGAAAACTCGCTCACTTGATATCAGGGCCTTTCTTATGACGGCTGATACTTCAATGATGAAGTTACAAGTTTCAACATTCTTTTTTCCCGATTTGTGGCTCAGTTTGGTTGAAGATAAGAACTGCTCTAGAGACATGTCCTGTATCTTATCGGCTAAGTTTTGATGGTAAACACATTTTAATACATCGGCATCCTGCATGGCGCTGGGGACTCCAACTATGACGATACGGGGTCTTCTTTTTTGGGGCTCATCTACGGTAAGGCCTGAAGTTGTCAGTTGTGGCGACTGCTTGAGTTTTTGAATGTCATCTTTGGACTCCGTGCTGATTATGACTCCGCCGTTTCTTACCTTACGTAGTCCTCTCACATGGAGCTTCATCTCCTCGGGCTTTATTATTTGTTGCACGAGAGCTTTAGTATCGTCGCTGGACTTAGACTTATCAGTAGGGAAAATAGCTAGGGAACTAATGTTAGAGGGCTGGATCAAAATAGTGTTGTTTTTCTTGAGTGCGTCGGAGAAAGATAAAGGTCTAAAGTCTTTTTTTGTTGACTCTTCAACACACCGTTGCAGCTCTGAGAGGCTAGTAGAGAGGTCCAGTTTTTCGCGGAGGTCTTGACAGGTCTGGAAGTTTTGGGTGGACTTCTGTTTTAGCGCTTCGTATTCAACCGCTAGCTGGGAAGTGGAATGTCCGATGTTGCGGCACAAATTAGTTATCTTGAGCTTTTGCTCGGAGTTCAGTTTCCCTTCTGCGGCGGTGGTGCACACGTCGTTTAGGGACGCGTCGATAAATTTCATCCATTTCTGGATTTCAGCGGTACTCACTAGCATCGGCGGATGGTCCCTCTCGGTAGGCACGGGTCCGGGCGCAGGCGCATGGATGGGCGGGGGAGCGGACGGGTGGTCCGGGTGGGGCGACGGCAACGGCGGAGGACTGCGGGAAGTTAACCCACTTCGATTGAAGGGGCTGGACTCCGCCATTGTTGTAATAATTTATTTTCAGTCCAAACTAAACATTACAACGTAGGCGCTCGTGCACTGACACAGATAATTGTTTGCTGTTTTATGGAGAGGACTAGGTCACGGTTTTGCACTGAGTATTTTCAATTAGATTTATATAATGCACACGTCCGATCTCATTGACGGTCGGTAATAATCATATCAGATCTCAAAAGGGATCGCCATTATATATTGGGTTAATTGTAATAATAATCGTAAGATTATCTTCTCAGATATGTACGATAATAATGATGACATAAACTCGATGAATAAATAATAAAATTAATAATGGAATGAATAAAGGCTTGTGGAACTGTAGGCGATGATGGGCTTACAACTTATCACTAGGTAATAGATACACTGGTAAACATCGTAGCCTGATTGTGCAAAATGTGGTTAAAGAATTATCAACAAGTTTTTGGAGTTGTTGGTAATTCTTTAGCGCTGCCTACCCCACTCTGGGAATGAAGGCATGAAGGTATGTATGTAAGCTACATTATGATCGAATAATAATATAGGTCTTTAGAGGTTGCGTTTATAAATTAGGTGTACATAGGCATATTTAAAATTAGAGAATACTTATACGAATTGGCCATTATGCCAAATTAAAAAAAGCTAAAACAAAATGGCTCAAAATAGTGATCCTAGAGTGAGTTTTTAAGTTATATACTTGCAATTACAAGACCACTTAGGTAATAGATTTTTTCAAAAATCAACTCCTATTGCAGCTGTAGGCCGTACGTTATCTGCCAATCTCAGGATTACTCTTGTAGTGTAGGCTACCCGCGTTGTCCTTGTGTTTACAAGGTGCCCGTTTAAGATTTCCCTGCGCATGTAAGTAAGTAGCTGCCGGCCACCTGTCCGCCGTCGCCGCGCCCCGGTCCCCGATAATCCGGCGCTGACAAGGGTCCCGCGCCGTCAGCTCGACGAGGATCTCTCCTGTAATTAGTTTTAAATATAGATATTGTGTTGTTGAGCCGAGCTAAGACCGTGCAGTCAGCAAAGTTAGTCGCATAAAGCACGTGTCAATAAAAAATGCCGAAGCAATTGCACTCTTACTTTTATTTCTGTTCTAGTTAAGAGCAAGAAGCCCGCTGCCTTTTAAATATAGTTGGAGTAAGAGAGAAGTTAACATTGTTTTTATGTGAGAAAAAGGAGGCAGACAAGCAAGCGAGCCACCTGATGGTAAGTGATCACGGCGACCCATAAACACCCGCAGCACCGGAGGAATCGCAATCCTTCGAGAAAAACTTCTGCAATTTCTATTTATTCTAGTCTAAGCCGCCCTGTTGACACAATGTCCTATGAAATTGAAGAAAACAGAAGTCAATAAAACAGTCAAGTGCGAAAAGAAGTGTAGAAGCGGGAAAGCGATATATCAAAGCTCGCTATATACCTATGTACAGTTCATGAAATAGTTATTTTCACCTCAGCAGCTCAAACAAGCAGGTTTTGCTGCTTAAAAACAGTGAGCAAAATTCAATTTTGCTGCGAGCGAGAGGCAAAGTAGCTTTTTAATTATTTGTTTTAAATGCCGTGAGCAGTGCTGGGGCTACTCACAACATTCGAAAAAATTGAACTTCACTTTGTTCTGTCACTTTCACTTCGATAGGAAAAAAGCGAGAGATAGAAACATACTTGATTCGAAGTTCGATTTTCAAATTTCACACATAGTAGGCCCAAAAAGAAAAGCACGTTCGGATGCACACATAACCGTAAAATTGCAAATAAAACTATCTGTTAAAGTTTGAAATGTGTTTATTATAACTATTTTATACAGTAGGTACAATCTTTTTTTTATTTAATGTTTTGAAGACAAAATTAATGAAAAATAAGAAGTTTATCATGTATCTACATAATTTTGTTATCGTTTTAACAATCTTTAATTTCGTGACATAAACCGCGGGGGCAGTTTCAGAACGCATTTCAAAAATAGCGGGATTATTGTAGCCAATAGCCATAGACAAGGCCTTGTTAGGTTTTTTTTAAAGCCACAGACTACATAAAGCTGTATAAAGTTGTGTGTTGCACTACGGCATTATCAAGTTGAGTGACAGGTTTTATCTGTTTCATGTTTATTTTTTCCACTTTTTATTTTATTAGTATTTTGCAAAAATGCTTGTGATTTGTCTTGTTGAATAACTGAAATAACTATTGTTCAACAAGAGAGCAAAGTTGGTTTTTGCTGCGAGTGATGATTTTGAATCCCGAGTAAGCGAAGGATTCTAGGTTAGAATCCTGAGCGTAGCGCGGGATTCAAAGATACGAGACGTAAAAAACTTTGGTCTCGTGTGAGACATACAACTTTTCACCTCAGCAGCGAGAACAACACAGCGTGAAGCTGGTAGGGCCAACGCAGGTCTTCCGTTGTGACCATTTGGTGAATACACGACTAAATAACGACACGATCGCATATGCATCAATCACAAGCATTTTTGCAAAATACTAATAAAATAAAAAGTGGAAAAAATAAACATGAAACAGATAAAACTTGTCACTCAACTTGATAATGCCGTAGTGCAAACACAACTTTATACAGCTTTATGTAGTCTGTGGCTTTAAAAAAAACCTAACAAGGCCTTGTCTATGGCTATTGGCTACAATAATCCCGCTATTTTTGAAATGCGTTCTGAAACTGCCCCCGCGGTTTATGTCACGAAATTAAAGATTGTTAAAACGATAACAAAATTATGTAGATACATGATAAACTTCTTATTTTTCATTAATTTTGTCTTCAAAAAATTAAATAAAAAAAAGATTGTACCTACTGTATAAAATAGTTATAATAAAGTTAATAAACACATTTCAAACTGTAACAGATAGTTTTATTTGCAATTTTACGGTTATGTGTGCATCCGAACGTGCGTTTCTTTTTGGGCCTACTATCATTGATTTAGTATATACAAGATACACAATCCCGCACAAAACTTTATTATAAACTGTCCCAAATGACATTGATAGCTGTATTCAGATACATGCTAACATCGCTATTTTTTACCTTAAACATTAATGCAAAAAAAAACTCAATATACTAGCAGTCAAGTGTCAAATTTGCAAACTAATGTTTTAAAATATTTAAAACTCTTTAGTGTAATCGCCATTATCATACTATTTATGACAAAAGTGGACATCGAATGAATGGAGACGAATTTCTCTATTTATATTGTATTAGTTTTAACGAAATTATAAATTACAAAAAAAACTTTTGAGATGTTTTATAAATGCTGTCATTGTATTACACAACTTAAGCTATTATATATACAATAATAATAATGAATAAATTAATGTAAAGCAAGGTTTAAAAACCCGTCCCGTCGATTGTTTTTATTCAAATTTTAACGTTTAGGTATCCTTTGTCACCCGGAATGGTGAAATGATTCTAACGATACCACACACATATAAATTGGCTCAGGTGTTTAGAAGTTATGTTGGAATAAAGAATTATACATAGGTACATACATAAATGAACCATTAAAACATTACACTTTACTCCAAACAAGACAATATCTTATCCTATCATAACCAACCTAGCCTAACCGGTTACGTATCATAATATGTATATAAAGTTCAAAATACATAATGGGTCATGGGCCAAGCAGCAGTGTTCGCATTGTTGTGTTCCGGTTAGGGGATAAGACAGCCGGTGAAATGACTAGCATAGAGGCATTCCATCTTAGTCCTCAGGGTTGGCAACGCATTTGCAGTCTTAGGATTGCGGTCTTGTGAATGCGAATGTCTATGGGTCACAGTTTCCACTTACCATCAGGTGGCCTGTGTGCTCGATTGCCTTCCTATGATATAAATAAAAATAAAAAATCATAATGGTCATTATATATAATGGTTTTTTTTTGAAACCCTGACCTAACAAACCTAACCTAACCTAATGGGTTCTATACAATGGGCTTTTAAAAATACTGAAAAGTTTACTTATTATGACCATTATGTAATATGACCCATTATGTATTTTGAACTTTATATATTATGATGCGATCCCAACGGTGTCCTGCCGTTTGACCAAAAGTCATTTGGCAAAATTACACTTGACAAACAACGTTTTGCAAAAAAACATTAAGTCAATTTATCATTTTACCACTAGTCATTTTACAAATGACTTACTTTTCCAAATGATCAACAGTTAAATTTACATTTTACGAGGAAGACGAATCAGGGCATAACCGACTCGGATAGGTTAGGTTAGAAGGCAAAGGCGGGAGCTTGGCTCCCGCCTTGGCCTTCGAGGTTGTTTTTTTTTCTGCCCAGAAATAGGTAAACTAATTGCTAAATTATCAATTGCTAAGTGAGTTTTTGTAAGATGATACTTTTGTCAAATGTCTCGTTTGCCAAATGATCATTTGGTGAAACGTTGTTTGTCAAATGACCATTTGTCAATAATTTTTTGGTCAAACATTAGTGAACCGATCCCAACCTAACGTAACCTAACCTAATTTCCTTTAAATAAGTTTAATTTATTATATAATTGTCTTTTAGACCTACATTTACTTAAGATACTTTCTTTTTTTGCAATGTAATGCAAACGGACGGTTAAATATCGATCGGTAATAGATTTAATCAACAGAATTCTATGACTATTATTGTGGTCTTCTTCCACACAACAGACGACTTATTTGCCTTGAATAGTTGATCACCCCTAATCTCGTGCTAATATTGCGACCCATTTTGCACGTCGTAGAGGATTTCGTGGAAAGCTTTAATTTAAAAACATCTTAGCCTAATTGTGCAAATTGTGGTTACAGAGTTATCAACAAGTTTTTGGAGTTGTTGGTAATTCTGTAGCTCTGCCTACCCCACGCTGGGAATGAAGGCGTGAAGGTATGTATGTACTCGTATGTAAAAATAAAAAATATTAAAATTTAAAAAAGTAATAGCTACTCCATGATTGGATTTGGAGGTGGGAGGACCTTGTGCAGGGTCCGTCCGGGTTGGTACCACCATCTTATCCATTAACCTACCGCCAAGCAGCAGTGTTCGCATTGTTGTGTTCCGGTTTGGGGATAAGACAGCCGGTGAAATGACTAGCATAGAGGCATTCCATCTTAGTCCTCAGGGTTGGCAACGCATTTGCAGTCTTAGGATTGCGGTCTTGTGAATGCGAATGTCTATGGGTCACAGTTTCCACTTACCATCAGGTGGCCTGTGTGCTCGTTTGCCTTCCTATGATATAAAAAAAAAAAAAAAAAAAAAAAAATGATATTTTTGTTCCTTGGTAAGTCATAATTTGTGTGCACAAAATAAATTCCTAAAAATCATGAAAACATTATAATTTTAGCTAGAAACTGTTTATAAATAAATAAAAATATAAATTCCATCCTTTTTATTTGTTTTTTTGTTATTATTTTTGCAGTTTTTCACCACACATTTTGTCATGATTGACAACTGCCACTGTCTGTGGTCGGAACAAGACTAATAGCAAAACTACTGCCCAAGTCGATTCGGCAGTAGTTTTGCCTTGCCATTTTTTCGTGCTGATTGTGTATCTAGTATATACTAAATCAATGCCTACTATGTGTGAAATTTGAAAATCGAACTTCGAATCAAGTATGTTTCTATCTCTCGCTTTTTTCCTATCGAAGTGAAAGTGACAGAACAAAGTGAAGTTAATTTTTTTCGAATGTTGTGAGTAGCCCCAGCACTGCTCACGGCATTTAAAAAAAATAATTAAAAAGCTACTTTGCCTCTCGCTCGCAGCAAAATTGAATTTTGCTCACTGTTTTTAAGCAGCAAAACCTGCTTGTTTGAGCTGCTGAGGTGAAAATATTATTGCAGGAATTACAGTGGGACACCAAATCGCTTGCAAATTGATTGGATGTTTATCTAAGCCACGCGATTGGGTTTGATTGATTACATTAAACAAATGGAGTAGGATAAGGGAGTTTCTATGCCTATTTGCCTATTACCTACGATTTTTAGAATTCGAACAGGGTGTCTATTCAACGCGATAAAAACCATATCTTTTTTGATCTGAGCCTCTTTCTAGGCGTTAATAACCATATCGTCTTTAACCTGTTATCGTATTGTAAACGTTTTGATAGCTCTTACCCTAAGCTCTTACCTATTTTACTTGACAGTAATGACTGCCGAGTTAAAAACAATACCATAACAGGTCAAAGACTCAGATAATGTTATGAAAGTAGCGTTTTTGTATGTACTAGGTATACTGGGCCAAATGTTTTATAACGAAATAGCATTTAATTAACGTAAAATCAAATAACAAGTCCATCTAGAGACAGCAACAGGCCGGCACAAAGGCGAGCTCTCGCACGATAATTAGTAGCGAGTCGCAATTAGCTCGTATGGACGTAACAGCTTTGTAATGGCTTAATTAAATTTGGCTCAGCTGCCCGGAATACGACATTATCGAATTTGCCGCCGACTTAGCACATGTGCCACCACACAAATGGAAAATAAACTAATTGCAATTACCTCTTTTATAGAGCAAAACCTCTTTACGCAAAATAAGCTAAAATTCAAGTCGTCGCGTTGCAGAAAACTAGCCTGCTATTATAATCTATAGGAGACATCAAATCTGTAGGTATTCCACGTAGTAAAACCATATTATTTTAGACGTGTTATCGTATTGTCAACGGTATGACAACTCCTATTTACTTGACAGTACTAGCCTCTTGAAAACTATACTATAACAGGTCAAAAGCAATATGATTTTACCGAGCAGAATAGGATCTGGGGTTTTATTCTACATATTATTATACTCCCCTCTCTCTCTCTCTCTCTCCTCTCTCTCTCTCTCTCTCTCTCTCTCTCTCTCTCTCTCTCTCTCTCTCTCTGTCTTTGCTCCTTTTGCTATAGTTTTGTCAACGTTCTGATTAAAAGTCGGCCGCTGAGTGGAAAACAATTCAATTGCAATAGAAAAAGCCAATGAAAAATAAGGCCCTAACAAAAATCGATCAAGCAAGAGTCGAACACGAGCATTGTTCCGCGATTAACTCCCGTTTTAGATTTGTTACAGTATGTGTCAACGTCGCGAAAGCTAAAACAAATAAAAGGAGAGTACCTAATGACTTGATTCATAGTTTTAAGTCAATTTGTAAAATTGGGTTCTGGCCCACGGCACAGCTGGGCACAACTGACCAATGATTTCATTTCAAAATCAAATGCAATATAGCCTATTTCTGAGCGTTTTGGCCCCTCGGGGCCAGCTGCAGAACTAACATAACCTAAGACCAACGTTTTGGTCAGTTGTGCCTCTTAGTTGTGCCGTGAGTCCTTCACTGTAAAATTAATACAATTTTGATGAATAAACACCTTGAAATTGGATATTCAGCCATGGTGTAATTATTAACACTAAAATGTTCGTGATGTTGGCTATAAGTAAATTAATTACAAAACAGTCGTCTACTCGAACGCACTACCATCAAATAATTTTACTAACAGCAACACTGCTTAAGAGTTCGTTCTAAAATAGTTACAAATGACACCTTTGTTTACTCAATGTATTTTCACACATGTAATTAACACAATGATTCTATTTTACCCTTTATTTTCCATGATTAGAAAATCGTGACAATTTAATCGTTTATATGTCACAATAGCGCCAGTCATCGCTTGTTTTTTTTCCGACGGTGTTTACGTCGCGTTCATAATCGGCGTATCGAGCAACTCCTGTCAGCTGTGCTCCGACCGACAAGTCGAACTGTCAAATGGTGAATAGCAAAGGAGCGGTAGAGAGATTATTTTTAATAAATATGTCTTTTCATTCGCAATATCACAACCATAGGTAATCACGGTACGGGGCCGTGACCTGTAGCGTATTTAGATCTGTAGGGGCAGTCGGGGCGTTCGCAATATGAGTTCGAGGGACAGGGACTCAAAATCGCTGCAGGACAAGTTGAAAGTATTCTTCAAGAAGGGTGGTTCAGGTAAGTTCGTCGAACGGGGCGGTTGCGCGCCGGCCGGAGAGAGGTGCTGTGGGTGCGGATGGTGTAAGAGCGAGTGTATTTGTGGTTGCAGCGCCGCTGCCGGCGGGGCACGAGCTGGTCGTTTCGGCGGAGCTGGAGCGCGAGTTGCGCGCGGACATCGCTCCGACGCGCCGCCTGCGCGCGCTGCGTGACCTCGGCGAGCGCGCGCGCTCCACTCGCATACACCAGGTACCACCACCCTCAACAACTCTATCCAATATACCATATTTAAGTTGTATTTTAGATGATTCAAAACAGTACTTTATTGTTTGGTTAGCAATTAACATTGTTTAGTCTCCAGGATTCAGGACACCCGTTACAGGATTGGACTTTAAGGTCTAAATATATTATTAGCTATTTTGTTAATGATGACCCTTTTAACTACTATATTAATTTATAGGTAATTCAATACCGAATCAAAAGTATTTGAACATCATTATTTAAATGTCACAAGTGGTTTAAATGAGCTGTATGTATAAAAGATGTACGCAATTTACTCAAATCTCCACGCATTACTCTTAAAAAAGGTACCATGTAAAAAGTATGTAACTGCCATTTTTATTAGGTTCATATTTATGAAGAGTGATGATTGAATAGGTGAACCACTTATTCAATTGTTACATTTTAAACCCTTTACTTGGAATATATTATTTTTAGTATTGTTAGAGGGTAGATTGCTATGTTTTTTTTTGTGAGCTATCAATGCGGATGTTGTTAGGAATGCACCTGCAATGGCATGCTCATCTATTTTGTATTATGTTGTAACCAAGACAATGTTAGCAGCTTCATTGTATAAATAATTATATTTTCCTCCACATATTTGCTGATGCAATATTGACAGTTGTTTACAACTACCATCGCACATGTTTGGGATTATGCATTTCCTTAGATGAAATTGCATAATTTCTGTTGATATTTTTAGAATTACTGCTTGTTGCTGATGCTGCTGATGCTGATTGTTTTGGTTTTCGTTGCAAATGTACAATACAATTAACATGCCTCTTTCACATGGTGCACAGAAGCTATACCTTTTCACTTTCTATCATCCTTACGGCCTTGTGGACATTCATAAAAACCTATGCAAAGCGTAGTTGGTAGTTGACCCTACATATGAAGCTAGCAGTCTCGGGTTAAATTACCTGTATGGCCAAATAATTGCGTGATGAACACAGGTATTTGTTTCCATGATGTCTAGCATCCATAGTACAGTCAGCAACGAAACTTGCTAAACAAAATAACGTTACAAAAGATACTAGACACATGAATTGTACATAAGTTACTGAACATAGTTACTAACAAAATTCCATTTACATACATACATACATAAACTCACGCCTTCATTCCCAGAGTGGGGTAGGCAGAGCTACAGAATTACCAACCACTCTAAAAATTTGTTGATAATTATTATTATTTTTATTATTATTATTTTTCACTCATTAGTTCACAATAATGATAAAATTAAAAACATACACAAATTTTATTATTTAAATTCATACTTGGAAGGCGAGGCAGCTCGAGTGATTTGCAATTTAGAGGTCACTGACCTAAATTATATTGAGGCGTGGAAGCTCAAATGCAAGGACCTCAAACTCAACGATCTCGTGTTGCTGAAAGAAGATCTCACACCTCCACTCAACTGGCGTTTCGGCAGAATAGAGAAGATCTTCCCAGGCCCCGATGGCATCCCCCGAGTAGCTGACATATCCACTGCTCGAGGCATCGTTCGTCGAGCGATCAATCGCATCTGCTTACTACCGTCTCCAGATGATGCAGAGTCTTGAAAGCTTCGTGAGCTTTCAAGGGCCGGGAGTATGTTAACGCAAAACGGAACGTCTTTACTACGACAACGGACGAGTACGACGACGTCACAAGACTACTGTCAAAAAAGGACACATCATCATCGCCGGTTAGAGCTTTGAACTTATATAACCTTAAGATCTACGGTAGCGGCCACTTTGCGTTACAAGGCGAATTAATTTATAATTATTTTATGTTATTAATTAAAAATTTGGAAACAATCCAGCACCATTTTATTATTGACGTCCAATCCTGGACACATTATAAATTTTCCAAAATAGCTATACAGTATATTTCCAAAAGTGGCTGGACAGTATATTTCCAAAAGTGGCTGGACAGTAGGCTTCCAGAAGTTGCTGGACAGTATATTTCCAAAAGTTGCTGGACGTAATATCGTCTAAAAGTGATTTGTTAGATCATGCCCGGACCAATTTTCGAATTTAGACTGATGTGATGAATGACAATCACCGAAAAAAGTACAGCACTCATATGATACATTGGTCTCTTTCATTTTGGTCGTGTCATCATTGACATGTCATTTGTTTATGCCAGCCTCTCGCGTCTTACACTTTTTTACTATTTTAGATTTTAGCCAACTTCAAAAAGAGGAGGTTCCCAATTCAATTGTGTTTAATGAATAGATTTTACGAATTATTTTCTTTAATGAATAAGTTACACTCCAAGGGGTGGTGGTGGCCCTATTCAGGATTGTAGAAGTCAGTTTTATAAATTTTCAATTTAATAGTTTTACTTCATATCATACAAGGTTTTCTCGCGGTGTTACTTGTAGATCGTTCCTATAGCTCCAATTTATAGCCACTGAAATATTTGATAGTAACATGACTGAATTCAATTATTAATATCTACTTACGTCCATAACGTAATTTCAAAAGTTAAAAAAAAAAAAACCTTGATATCGTGTTCTCAGAAATGCGTATCGATCGAACTGTAGGATCGAAAATATTGTTCTACCTGTCGGCTATTTATGTGTGATTTTACTAAAATGTTCAGCGACTTTTGAAGATGACTGTACCGAACATGATATTTAAATGATATACCTTATTGCCTTAGTTATAATTACTCATGTGTGTCGGGCTTATCAAAATCGAGTCCTATGAAGAGTAAGCACTTTATGTAAAGTGGCTCTATGCTTAATATTTTCTCTAATAAAGAGTTTTGATGTTCCTAATCTTCCTAGCCTTCTAGTTTATGTCAAGCAGTATTTCAAGAGATTTTTCCGTTGAACTGTTTGTTTTCCATTAAACCTTTTTTTTTGACAAGTAGTCAATTATCAACAAAAAAAAAAATTCCAATACAGAAATACTTATAAACATTAACTCGACCTCAGTTTCTCAGAACGTTTCTTTTGGACCCTGTATAATTGGATTAACAAATACTGGATGCCGGTCCGGCGACAAATTTATACAATATCAGTGGATTTATGTAGTCAGTCATGTTCAGCAAATTGTGATATTTTACAGATCAGGCTCATTATGTAATGAAATATGTTCAGGAAGTTTTGAGTAGTATACATATCAGTGGATTTATGTAGTCAGGCTTGTTTAGCTAATTTTGATATTTTACAGATAAGGCTAATTATGTAATTAAACAAGTTCAGCAACTTTTGTAAAAATAATGTACATCGACCTTTGGTATTCCTAAATGTCTACAGAGATTTGTACAACAGCCTGTTCAGTTACATATGAACCTTAACAGTGTGCAGGTGTTTTGAAAATTTGGATGTGTTCATGGACTTTCGTTGCTGACTGTACAAGCCTAAAGCTTAGTTTGGAATGTATGTGAGGTTGTCCCCTGATATTATTATTTTCGTGATATTAATTAAATTTTCTATTATTACTGTAATATTTATATTCTATTTATTAGTTGTAATTCTGTAGCTCTGCCTACCCCACTCTGGGATTACAGGCGTGAAGGTATGTATGTATGTATGTATGTATTATTACTGTTATCTTTTTTTAAATTGATAAATCCCTTATGTATACATATCACAGTCCCCAATCCCACTCAAAATTATACAATTTTACAAGCTTTTTGTTTGCTTAACGTGTTTGTGTGTTAAATTGCTATTTGTGTGTAAAAAATACAGTCATGAAACCACAGATTTTTTTAGACGATTTTAAGACTTACAGTTATAAAAGTAATTGTTTCTAATTCTAATTATTGTTATTATTTGCGTTACGGGTCGGATACTTGCGGGCTGTGTTAAAAGCTTGTAGGGAGAGCACTTATGTTTAGGGCTTGATGCATATTAAAAGTAATATGCCTCTGCTGTCCGTCCATCCATCTGTCCTAACTTTAACAGCTTTCTTTCAAACCATTATAGATGGCCGGTTGTGTTTTTTTTAACTTGCAATGTATATACATATAGTGTATTTCTATGGAACTTGCTAACTATGTAAACAAAAGCCTAAACTTGGTTTTGTCACTGTTTCTCCTTGAATTTTCACACCACCTCATGAAACACCATTGAAAACATACACTATTGAAACGGTCGTTACTGTAAAATAAAAATCACCAAATATATAACTCTATCTTGGATATTTCATTAAAAGTTTAAATGGTTTCATAAGTTAGGTTATTAGGACCTGATGGAATGACGTTTTTTTTTCTTTTAAATTCTACAATTGTCTATGAAGGGTAGTGTTGTGGCTAAAGTTGGCGATATATTAAGGCCCCTACACATTACCCAACTCACGCTGATCACACTCACAGATAATATAACGGCACCTTTTATAATAAATACTGGTGATATATCATCTTCAAGTACCGATTTTTCTTCAGATCGTGATGAATCAAATTACAAATAAGTAACTACTTGTTTTTTCGGTATTTTACTATTCGATATTGTTTGTCATAAGTAAAGGAGTATTGCCAATCACTAGTAAATTCATCATTCAGAGACAATTTCAATATGGCGGTTTGTTTACATAGTTAGCAAGTTCCATAGAATTAGACCTTATGTATGTAGGGGTTAAATATTGCAATTTAAATTTGACCCACTTCCCGGTTTCCGATGAAGCTGAAAATGTACATACATCTTTAGTTCTGATGACAATACAATAATATAGCACCATCGAGCTGGTCTGATGATGGAGACAGGGTGGCTATAGGAACTCCTAAATTACACATGATAAGCTCGTCGTGTTAGGGCTCGTTAGAATCGTCTTGACGAGGAGATTACGACCGTGCAAAAAAAAAGTACAGGTAGCAACAAAAGCTTGTCTCAAAAATGAAATTTTTGACAGAAACTTATTTTCAAAATATGTGTTATTCAAATAAAATCGAAAACAAAATTATTTATTTCAGACATTACATTTCCATATTGCACACAAATTTAAATAAACATTAAGATTAAAATTGAAGGTTAAAATAGAATCACAAATAAAAGTTAAAATTATACAAAACTTATTACGCCGGGTTTACTCACAAATACAGGGTGTCCCTGGATAAAGTGCACAAACGAATAGAGATAAAACTAGACACAATTTTATCGACAAAAAAATAATAAAAAAAATTTACCACCTTTATTTATTTTTTTATGATTTAAAAAAAAAAGTTATAGTACGCAGAGGACCTCATCGGAACAAATCAAGATATTTTGGCTCCTGTGGGCTCTATTGATTTGAAACAAACGGAATTATAATCACAAAAGTTTATTTGTGTCAATGAAAATAGAAAAAAATGAGAAAAAATGACATAAACCCTAAAAATAATGACTTTTCCTATGAATTTTGTGTTTTTTTTTTCGAATTTTTAGTATTTACTCGATTTACTCAAAATTATGCCCATCTTACCTCATGTTATTTTTACCAATAATGGTTGTGTATCTCATTGCCTTTTATTTAAAAAAATAACCAAGTGTCTCGCACAATTACAAGATCCTTAATGAGCGGCCAAACAAAGACATTGCGTTTACACTTAATTAGGTAGCCGCTCAGGTTGAAACCCTTAATGGAGGATTAGGATTACATTTTGGGTATGGGATTATAAAATCAAACGAATTATGGAATTTCATAATTACTTATTTAATGTAATAACTGTTCAAAATGCCCACCCCGCTCTTGCAAACACAATCCTGCACGTACTGCTATTTGTTGAGTTGCTCGACGTATCATTTCCGGGTTATTTTTTATGTAATTTACACAATGGACAATTCTGCCACGCAATTCCTTGGGTGGGCATTTTGAACAGTTATTACATTAAATAAGTAATTATGAAATTCCATAATTCGTTTGATTTTATAATCCCATACCCAAAATGTAATCCTAATCCTCCATTAAGGGTTTCAACCTGAGCGGCTACCTAATTAAGTGTAACCGCAATGTCTTTGTTTGGCCGCTCATTAAGGATCTTGTAATTGTGCGAGACACTTGGTTATTTTTTTAAATAAAAGGCAATGAGATACACAACCATTATTGGTAAAAATAACATGAGGTAAGATGGGCATAATTTTGAGTAAATCGAGTAAATACTAAAAATTCGAGAAAAAAAAACACAAAATTCATAGGAAAAGTCATTATTTTTAGGGTTTATGTCATTTTTTCTCATTTTTATCTATTTTCATTGACACAAATAAACTTTTGTGATTATAATTCCGTTTGTTTCAAATCAATAGAGCCCACAGGAGCCAAAATATCTTGATTTGTTCCGATGAGGTCCTCTGCGTACTATAACTTTTTTTTTTTAAATAATAAAAAAAAAAATAAAGGTGTTATTTTTTTTTTTTTTTTTTTTGTCTATAAAATTGTGTCTAGTTTCATCCCTATTCGTTTGTGCACTTTATCCAGGGACACCCTGTATAAAACATTAAAGGAAGTGAAAGTATAAAGAGGTATTTTTTTTGTATCTTAAAAACGGTAAAATATACAAGCGTTAAATTTGGTATGACTATTTTACAAGCCCAAAAGAAAAACAACATTTTTTTTTTTATTGATTGGTAATCCAACAGTTGCAAATACAACATATGGAACAACAATAGGAAGCACAAAACCAATTAAAGGATTTCACATGTAGAGACTGAGTAGCAAATTTAAACTTTAGTACAAACTTTAAAGGTACACGCACTTACACAAAAACACTAGCGCAAATTAAAGGTACAATTAAAACTACTGCTAAATACCAGCTAGAGGCAGATCGCCAAAAGGTTATCTTTCCTATGGTACACAAAACATGCTCAAACAATACATTTCGCTATCAAATTTCGCCTCACGGAAGGGATTTTGCAATTGAATATATCGATATCCAGCTTATTCCCCCAATTATTCAAGCCTTTACCAGCACGCGTCAAATACTAAAACCTGACGGACACGGCGGAACTAAAAGGGTTCCTTGTTGATTACGTTGACCCTAAAAAACAGTGCTCTCTCCCTACAAGCTGTCAAACACGGCCGCAAATATCCGAACACTATTATTAATTAAGTTGTTGGTAATTCTTTAGCTCTGCCTACCCCACTCTGGGAATGAAGGCGTGAATTTATGTATGTATGTATTATCTAATATATAAAATTTCCATGTCACAATGTTAGTTACCGTACTCCGCCGTTTGGCTTGACCGATTCTTATGAAATTTCATATGCATATTCAGTAGATCTGAGAATCGGACAACATCTATTTTTCATCCCCCTAAATGTTAAGGGTGGTCCCACCCTTAAATTTTACACACTTGGCAAAACAACGTTTGCCGGGTCAGCTAGTTACTTATAGAATAGAGTTGGTTAAAGGTGAAAATGTGTGCAAAAAAACTGTCACTTATTCTAATCTAAAAAAAACATAAACAAAAAGTATACATATACCAATCTGTGGGCAATGTGAATGGGTCAGTATGTGGAATATTTCTAGGCCACTGTGGACTTTGTCAAACTGACGTTATAAACCAAATCATACGAAGTCTCTTACGTTTTGGTCGACAACGTCACTTTAACATAGTCTATAGTGGCCTAGATAGCAAATTGTTTGACTGTAACAGTCTAATTAAAAGCCGGGGTATCCATGAGGCGCGGGGAGAAGGTAGTAAGTATATGAGCTTTATCTTACCTCACCCTCGCACCTCGGAATTACTCGAGCACATCTTTTATAACTATAATAAAGTCAGTTTTTTTTTTTTTTTTAAACATCTTTTGAGATTTACAATTCATAAAACCATTATTTTTATTTAAAAACGTTTAACCGGGTTTCGTCCAGTGCCTTGTACTTGTACTGTAGTATGCGAGCTTTGTATAGAACAAAAGATGCGACCTGGCGAAATATCGACAACCAACGCTGGCAGCGGCAATACTTTCATACTGTGTACAGATGTAGTGAATAATCCTTTCCCGTCGTTTATTGTCGTATAAGTTCCTATTTACCTTGCTTTCTCAGTTGGGTTATTCCAAAGGCCATAAAACCTGGAGAAAGATATCTCTCTATAGAAGTCAAGTTTTTTGCTATTGCTTATAAATCAAACCTAACCTAGCTTACGTATAGCAATTAAATTATGCATTTAATATAAAATAGCTCGAGCACATAGGTTCCTTTCGGAAAAATTAAAATTCGGGTTGATGAACAAAGTCGGAAAAACGTTATTCGGAATTTTAAGCTGTTCCCCCTATTGGCCTCTCTTCCTACATTGGTGACCCCAACATGGTGGTGCACACGACTTAATAACCCCCGACGCATAAAAAGAAGTATGAGTTTGACCTCTATCTATGGTTGGATTCGACTAAACATGGAGTAAATCTTATTCCAAGTTAAATGAAACGCGGCCAAATAGTTATGACAAGAACTTATATGAACGGCAGGGCGGCGTGGAGAGGCTGTGGACATGCACGCGCGACCTGCTGGATGACCCGAACCCGGAGCACCGGCACACGGCGCTCTGGTTCCTGGGCTGCCTGGCGGCGGGGCAGGAGTGCTCCGTGATGCGCACCATCTTCTTCCGGTTCCTGCGCGACACGCACGCGCACCACGCCGCCGAGGACGACGCGCTGCGGTTCAAGCTGCTGCACACGCTCACCAACGCGGGCAGGAACATCGAGTGCTTTGAGGAACAGGTACGTCCGTCGATTGGAAGCCTACTGTTGATACGGGCTCAGTCTAGCAGGCCAAAGAGGAACGCAGCTATCTGTTAGAGGAAGAAGTTATATGCATTTTGCTTCTAATACGATGAATAGGCAGAAATTGGCCGGCGAAGTGTGAGTATGTGTAGCCCATTATTTTGCGACTAGGTCAATTTGTGTGAGGTTGTCCGATGAAATGTCATCATTTTAGCCGAAAGATATCCACTGCCGAACATAGGCCTTCAGCAAGTATTTCCAGAATGGGTTTTGTGCGCTCGCATCCATCTAATATTTATTTGTTTTCTAATTCAGAAAAAGGATGGTCGTTTATTGGTCATAACCACAGATCACAGAAACAAGGGAGATATGTTATGGGGGCGTGGTTCGTGACGCCTCGATATGGTCAAAATGACCATATCGGCACGAGGCGTGTCAAGCGTTGACATAGTCACTCACTGAACGCTGTCAGTATAGAAGCTCCGTTTAAATGATAAAATGACTGTATGTAGCGTGAAAGTGTGCAAAAATTGAAGTGCAAACGTTAATATAAAATCAAAGGGCATAACTTACCACCGGTAAATTTAGTTTTTAAGCATTATTTATATTTTTAAATGAATATTTTATATTTGAATGGATTTCAGAGCGTAAGGTTGTGAAAGTTGTGTTGACGTGATTTCTATCGACTATCGATAAATATGGCTTATTCTACAGCTATCAATAGAATTTAATGTGTTAATAGTTCTAGTTATTTATCACTACCACCACACGCTTAAAACAGAAGAAAAATAATTTTAATGAATTTTCACGTTATACAAAATTTAATTTTCTTTACCATATTAACGAACGACGAAGGACTCTAGCAATTCAAATATAAGTAGACGAATCATAAAATTAAGATAAAAATAAATTAACCAACCACAAAGGCAAAGGGCTCTGGCTCAGTATTGAGCTGTGCTTGCACACAGCGCTGATTGACAGCTCGCGCCGACTCACTCTCAAAAGGATTCAAGCCTAAAGGTTGGATGGTAGAGAATGCCCCAAGTATTAAGTCTATCTTTCTGTTTTAAGTAATTTGTACCATTTATGAAATAAAGTTTACATAATCAAGTCGGTAAACTACTGGTTTGTCCCAAACTGAGATCTCGTGACGTGACACTCAACCGAACCCATTTTATTAGTGTATTTGTATTAACATCATAAAGTCCAAGTTTACAATTTAGACTTTTATGTACTAATCAAAACGAAAATCTTTAACAGCTCCAGAAAATTTAACCAAAGAAATTCGGCCATTTTTTTGTTACGTTCTAATATAGGTATCGTTCCCAATTTAAAATCTTATGTATCAATTTTACGCAAACCGTATTCTTGCTAATAAAATATGATTCTATTCTAACAATAATATATTAAGTTTAAATGATGTAATTGTATTAACCTAGTAGTAAAATAATAAAAATAGTACTTATTGCCTGTAAATTGAATAGTACCTATATTAACGTTGCAAACAAGTTTGAATTGTTTATCGATATATTTTGAAACATTCCTTGTGGCATCCCTAAGTGGACGACAGGAGAGAAACGCACACCTCTTGAAAAAAGTATAACTAGATGTCGCTGTGAGTAGTCCTTAACCTGCTGAACATAGGGGCTACTATCTTAGCGCCATTTAGCTCTGAGGAATTAATTAATTACTCGTCGCATAGATGGCAGCTAAGTGACGAGTAAGCGCTACCTTACGTCCAGTGACTGAACTACGATGGAAAAAAAACGATGTTTCAGCATTTTTCAACCTTGAGAACTTAGTATAAAGCTTAATTTTCTGCTACTATCAAAACTATGTTACGGCGTTTTTAGTTCGTAAGCTGTAACCAATTATGAGGAGGTTGTTTTTGTAGTAGTTAATAGAGCGTAAGCGTAAGACGCACACATGTTTAAAAGTGGCGACACCGGGTCTTGTACGAATTGGCGTTCATGACATATCTCCCTTGTTTCTGTGATATATGGTCATAAAATAAAAAAAAATAAAAAAACATTGCTTCATTTTCAATACGTTATTGCAAAATGCTGAAATTAAAATGTATAGAGGCATGAAGCTATTATTTTTCTTTTTCAAACATCATATCATATTATTCATACCTATTATTTTTCATTTTGCTCTGCCTACCCCACTCTGGGAATGAAGGCGTGAGTTTATGTATGTATGTATGTATTTTTCATTTTCGTCTGATGTTTGAATAATGGACCAAAACTGTAGGTGCTCCACGGGAGTTTACTCTTGTCTAGCGTGCAACGTCACACCTATGACCTTAACGCCTTTGCTTGGGAAAAGTCTAAAGAGGTTCTTCACTAGAAGTTGCAATAGATTTCCCACCCAAGTAGTTGCCAATGAATACCCCGTGATGAGGCAGCGTGTTGCAGGCGGGCGCGTTCCTGCTGGAGTGCCTGCGCGGCGCGGAGGGCGCGGGCGGCGCGGCGCTGGGCGAGCTGCTGGCGCTCGTCATCAACGTCGTCAAGTTCAACGCCACCTACCTCGACGAGGACATCGTGCACGGCGTCGTCGGGTCAGTGCCGCCAGACTAGTCGGGGGGCGGGTTTTATGGGGAATACTGTCGCATCATTTAGTTTGACTAATTCCTTAGCCTGGTTTACTAACTGGCTAACAAAAAAATATGACTAATGCACTGAATATAATGCACTTGCTGTTCTATAAGCAAAGAAGTATTTTATTAGTTTTTAATTACATCAAATCGCCGGCGAGAGCGCTAATCACATTGTATCATCACTTTCAACAACTATTGTAACAGCTTCTCAAGCAAATACATCCCCCCCCCCCCCGCGATCTGTGCTATTCCTGACTATAATCTATCTCTGTGTCAAATTACATCCAGATCCGTTCAACCGTTCTTTCGTGATTGAGTAACAAACGTTCAAACTTAAATATATTATTAGTAAGAATAGGACTAAACTTATAGGTCTCTTCCAAAAAAACGTTCTTAGCGGAAACTTAATTATAGATTTATTTTGTCTTTCTGTTCCTAAATTCAAAAAAAAACTGCATGTCTGCATTACCAACCAATCTGTCGGAGCACAGCTGTTCAGGTGTCGGTGACATCTTACAGGTATTTCAATGAATCGTCGCCCTCGACGCTACCCTACGCCTCGGGGTCTAACTTTGGCGCTTGTATGTTATGAACTTATGAGTGATCATTATGTTAAATAAGTATTGTAACTGGCAGGTTCGCGTGCCACCTGTGCGCGTACTCGGCGGAGAGCGGCACGGTGGTGGCGGCGCTGGAGCTGCTGGAGGCCGTGGTGGCGTACTCGCTGCTGCCGCGCGCCGCGCTGCCCGCCTTCGTGGGCGCGCTCTGCCGCGCCGTCAACCTGGACCACTACTGCCAGACTAGCTGGAAGGTCCGTTTTTAAGATCGTGTCCTCTTAAACAAAAATAATGTATTAGTTTTTTTGTGTGATATTTTGTGTTGATTGATACCTCACCCTTTTACTGTTGAAGTTGTTGCCCAGGCCGTGTTTTAAATTTTTATTTATTTATTTATTATAACAAACACAAAGTTGATATATTATTAATTGTTCCACAAAACTGTTTGCACAGTTTGACTGCGGAATCTTCGGTCCAGCTTGTTGATCACTACATAACTATGTTTGTTATAGTCTTCGTTATGTTTATTCGTGTGCGACCACCGTGCGAGGTGAATTAGTAACACAGGATGGTGGCGGACGCGGTAATCCATAATTTCATCTAACGTTATTTTCTGCTGAAATGATGATGTTTTCAGGAGATCTTAAACAATAATTAAGTTACGTTAGACTTCTGGATACCAAAAAACACTTGCGGCGACTAATGCCATTTGATGAAATGAAAAATGTACGCAATGACACGTTCGTTGAATCCACGGTGGACGCACATTTTGGATTATAGGAACAATTCCAAAGTGGTGCCGTGACCAGGATTATTGTTGATATTAGCGACTCCGACTAAATTATGCCATATGATATGACACTTTCTTAATTAGCGAAGTGTTCAGAAAAAGTAGTAAACTGATCCTGAGTTTACTACCGGTTTACAAACGTATTGAAAAAATCTTGAACATCGTATAAAGTCCTCATATACTTATGTAATGTGATATGCAATAAACATTTTTGATTTGATTTGATTTGAAAAGTCCCTGATTTCATTGCGAATTTAACTATCAGAATCTGGTATACCACTTGTTTTACTACGATTGTTGATACTGGTATCCTGGTCACGGCACCACTTTTAAACAGCACCTTGAGTATACTGTCGGGGTATAAAAATGCATGAAATGTTTGTGTGTCAGCTGATGCGGTGCGTGCTGGGCGCGGACATCGGGCACGCGGCGCTGGCCGAGCTGGTGGCGCTGGCGGGCGGCGGCGGCGACGCGGGCGCGGTGCGCGGCGCCGTGTTCTACGTCAACATGGCGCTGTGGGGGCCGCGCCGCGTCGCCGCGCTGCGCGTCTCGCTGCTGGCCGTGCTGCCGGCGCTGCTGCAGGTACCCACCTTGACTACAGCGGGCTCACTGACACCTTAAGCTTGAGTGTTTGATAATATAAGGTCGCCTCCCCATTCAATTCTTCTGGGCTATGAAAATAGGTTTCCGAAAAATTATGGTCCCTAATGTGAAAGTCTATAAAAATATTTCATCGAAAAGTACCCTCTTTGGTATTAGAATTAATGTTATATTTCTCTTGTTCGATTAATTTTAAACGGGATCAATATGTCCTGGCAGGCGGTGAGCTCGGAGCAGCCGGTGGTGACGTACGAGGTGATCCAGGCGGTGCAGAGCCTGGTGACGCGCGTGCCGCCCGACGCTCTCTGCGCTGCCTGGGACGTGTTGCTGCGCGTGCTGCGCCGCGCTCTACAGCATGACCGTGAGTACATACCGGGCCGGCCGACACGTGTGCGTCAAGCTCTGAGCACGCGTCATGATGCACACAAAAAAACCTCAAAGTAAACAGATACACGAAAGTGACATTTCTGACCCTTCTTGAGACGTGTAACTCTCTCAAAATGGAATCTCTACTCTTCTCCTATTTTCTTTTTTCCGCCTATATGAAGGGGTAGGTAATTCGTATATATTTTTTCAAATTAACATTAAATACCAGACTGAATCGATACTACTCTAAAACAAAGATTAACCTAACCAAACTAAACTTTAAGGAGCAGCATTATCGCAGCAGCCACATTACTCAATCAATGGCCTTCTTTCCGGCCTCTACAACATTGAACAACTCTTTTCTAATTAGCGTCATTGCCATGTCCCAGAGAGCTTGGATCCCCCGAACGAGCTGATCCACTCGCGCCTGCACGCGCTGCTGACCACCATAGAGCAGCTCCACGAGAACGGGCAGTACACCGGTGACCCTGACGCCTTACTCGACCTGCTGGATTTCTGCGCGTACGACCGACCGGTGAGTACATTGAGCACTTTGTATCGTAGGCTGGCTGACTTAACCAACTCGCCTCATTACTCTTGCCTTGGACAGATATCTGCCGTTATGAACGCTCGGTCTGGGAGCGTGCCGTAATTACATAGTAAAGTTAGTTTTGTCTATGTGTGCATATAACCTAATACTTTTTATTATTTACTTGTTCTGTATGTAGTGCTTATAGTAAAACACACGATAAGCGGTTACATATAGATACTGTTCTAGAAATGGTTGTTTCAATCAGCAAACCACACAGGGCCAAAACAACTTGCCTGTGTCGTAGTCGTACCTGGACAGCATTTTCCATATTTCACAAATGTAAGATTGACAGGTGACTATTGTTTGTACATTACTGCCCTTATTAATAAACGTGGAGTAACCGTCGAGTAGCTAAACCATGCTTTGTCCTTATCTGTCATATTCAAATGTCACAATGACAGATAAGGATAAAACATGGTTTAGCTACCCCACAGTTACTCCACGTTTATTAATAAGGGCATACAAGTTTAGTGAGGTCGGAACTGGTCGACTTAGCAATGTACAGGGTGTTTGGCAGATGGATGGACATACGTATATCGGGGATAGGTGGGGCCATCTGCTACGCGGTCCACTAAAAATAAATTACTTAGGCCCTTTGTTTTTTTTTAATTTAATATTCATGATTTTTTGAAAAATTTTCCTTTTCCTGATTTAAAACCACATTAACTTTAAAAAAATGATAAAACAGGTAACATTTTTCCTTTTTTTATCTGGGCTAATACACACACATTTGGAGCACACAAAAGCTAAAAAAAAATACGGGCACTCAAACCACAAAAGAAGGTAAAAAGGTTTTGAGGAAAGTGATAATAACCTACAGGAAATAAAGAAAACACAGAAGTTGATCATGTGTAATTATGTAATTACACACAAGTAAAAAAAAACATATGTAATTTATTTATAAAAATTGCTCAAACTGCTGCCCTTGATTATTTATGCATGCTCGGCATCGATTTCTCATTTCTACAGTCGTTACTTTGAGCAGCATCTCTGCTTTTATTACATCAAAGGCAGCATTTATCCGATTTATTAAATCTTCACGATTTTCTACTTCGGTTACGTACACCAACTCCTTAGCCCTTCCCCAAACGTAAAAATCGATCGGAGTGAGGTCTGGCGACCACGGAGGCCAGGCAATTGGACCACCCCGGCGTTATTCAGATGCTCCCTCACAGCAATGCTCCAATGCGCCGGGCAGCCGTCATGTTGGAAGGCGATGGGCCTATCTTCTTGGAATACTTGTAATTTTTCACGCCACTGCTCGGAAATATGGCCAAAGAAGGATCGAAATCAGAATAGAAAGTTGCTCTTAGTAGTACAACACAAAAACAGTCCAACAATGTTGAGTTGCAAAGTAAAATGGAGTGTTTTTAGACCAGTTTACTTTCTACTCTGCTATTGGTCGGTTATTTATGACATTAGTAACTCGTTCGGAAATAAATAAAAAAATGTTTGACAAATATGACATTAGAACGTTTAATTAAAAAATTAAAACGTCAAATCCGCTCAGTGAAAGTGTATTTTTGCGATTGTAAACGTGTTTTTATGTAAGTTTTTAAGGCGTACGTGAAAAACGCCTTTGCATCTTTAAATAAGGTAAAAATTAAAAAAGTTAAAAAGGCGGGAATGAAAATTACTTCTGTTCTTTTAATTGGAAACAAACGCTAAACTTTTGAACTTTTGATTGGAAATTTGTACGATATTCAACAAAAATGAGTGATACAAGTACAGATATGGATCTTACACCGCCTGAAATTCAGGATACGGCAAAGTCGGTAATTCGGAATTTACTGCCAATAAAATCCCGTCGCAAATATCAGAAAGTGTATGAAAATTTCAAAGCATGGCAAATAAATAAAAAAACGAACTCTTTCTCTGAAAGCGTAATGCTGACCTACTTTGATGAACTTTCAAAAAAATATTGTAGCTGCCGGAACCCAGACTACTGACGAGAGGATTTCCTAACAGCTTTGAAAATAAAATTCTATTTAAATGTACTGTATTTTAATAGGTACTGGTTGTACAGAAATAGTGCCTAAGCAGATCGAAGGTGGTGAGGGAAAGTGATTTGCATAATTTTGAAGTTAACAAGACGTTAAATTTAGTGGTAGGGAGAAGCCCAAATCTGCGTTTTGTTATTACATTCTGTTACGTTAAGATCTGAAAGGTTATGAGTTTTATGATGGTAAAATAATTAAATGAATTAACATGGAAATTAAATATAAAAATTATAAACCTTTTTGGAACAATTAATAAATGCATTTTGAAGTTATACACAATAAATGTTGCATACGCAACATACTCCCGGGCGTTGAGAGTATTCTCAACAATAAATTATAATAACGCCCTTAACTAACAGGAAGCGGACATAAGTTGTTATAAGCTCTTCGGATGATCCCCTTCTTAGTGATGATGTCGGCGACCCTGGCGACGCCGTCGGCCCCTGGGTGCACCTCTGCGACGCGCCCCAGCAGCCACAGCAGCGGCGGCAGCCCGCGCTCCCGCACGAGGACCATGGTGCCGCGCTGAAGACTGTCTGAAGAAGCTTGCCATTTGGTCTTCTGTTGGAGGAGAGTTACGTACTCATTAACAAAACGATTCCAGAAGTGTTGCTTCAGTTTCTCGACCCTCCGGAATCGGTCGAGCCGACTGACGTTAGTTTCCGTCAATGAAGCGTGCGGGATAGACAGAAGCGAGCGTCCAATAAGGAAATGAGAGGGTGATAGATATGTAAGGTCAGAAGGATCAGATGATAAAGGAGTAAGAGGCCTGGAATTTAGTACACTTTCTATCTGAATTAAGCATGTGTTCATTTCATCATACGTTAAATGGGTCAAGGTCAGTACTCGTCTCAAGTGATGTTTTACTGATTTTACTGCGGCCTCCCATAGACCGCCAAAATGTGGAGCATATGCCGGAATGAATTTAAAATTAATATTATGTTGCTCTGCTATACCTGAATGCAAATCGTTACAGTTATTAAAAAGAAATTTATTGAGTTCGTTCGCGGCCCCGACAAACGATGTGCCATTGTCGGAGTACAGGGTGTGCGGTTTGCCGCGACGAGCCATGAAGCGGCCGAGAGCAGCGAGGAAGTCCTCCTTGGTTAAGCTAGTCACAAGCTCCAAGTGAAGAGCCTTAACTGAAAGACAAACAAAGATTAAAATATATGATTTGATTGTTTGACTCCCTCTACCTTTGCGACTGGCTATCAGCACTGGCCCGGCATAATCCATTCCAGTATGCAAGAATGGATACTCTAGTTGTGTCCGATCAGTAGGTAGGTTGCCCATTGTCATTTGGAGAGGTTTAGCCTTGAACCTAGTACAGCGAACACAAGAATTTACTGTATTTCGGGCTAAGTTTCGGCCTCCCAGAGGATAGTAGGCCTGTCTAATGCTTGACAACAGTAGGTTAGGAGGGGCATGTAGTAGTGCAAGATGCTGCATATTGAACAAAAGCTTAGTCAGGTGGTGTTTACTGCATAAAAGTATGGGATGTTTAACATCATAACTGTAATAAGAGTTGTTAAGGCGACCACCTACGCGAATTAAGTTATCTGGACATAGAAATGGAGTTAATGAACTTAATCGGTTTTTTGCTGGCAAAGTGTTACCCGAGGAAAGGCTATTATACTCGTCAGGGAACATTTCCCTTTGAACAAAATGCAGCAGTCTATTTTTTGATGATTTTAGTTCGGAGTAGGTTAGTTCCGTTTTAATTTGGTTTTTTTTATTTTTACTGTTGTACATAAATCTGTAAATATAGGCTAAGATGTTGACGATTTTTGTAAATTTTGAATTGTTTGTTATGAGGTCAGTTATAGATTTTGCATGATTATTTACTTGTTCATTTGTATGAAATGAAGTTTCTGGAAGTATTTCTAGCTGTGTGTTGGGAACTGTGGGTAGTTGTACATTAGAATGATGAAGAAAGTCGGGACCAGTCCACCACAAAGTGGATGTGCTGATCTCATCAGCCTTCACCCCCCGCGACACGAGATCTGCAGGGTTGAGCTTCGACGGCACGTAGTTCCACGTTTGGTCGTGAGTGGTTTCTTGTATTTCGATTACTCTATTGCGGACAAATTGTTTTAGACGATTAGGTGAGCCTGAGACCCAACCCAGCACTATCATGGAGTCCGACCAAAAGTAACTACAATCAAACCTCACTGACAACGATTTTGTGACCTTTGCCCAGAGTCTTGCGCCCAGCAAGGCTCCGCAAAGCTCTAATCGAGGTATAGTTGTCTGCTTCATTGGAGCCACTTTGTTCTTCGACGCTATAAGACGAGTGCACACTGCACCGCTGCCGTCTACTGTTCTCACATAGATACAACATCCAAAAGCCTTCTCCGAGGCATCCGAGAATACGTGAAGCTCAGTCTGTGTAGGTGACCCACACATTACCCAACGATTAATGTGAAGTTTATTAAGGTGTGAGAGTGACTCCACAAACGAAAGAAATTTGTTTGTAATGTTAAGTGGAAGTTCAACATCCCAATCGCATTTTTCTAGCCAAAGTTTTTGTATTATGAATTTGGCTTCGACTATACAAGGGCCTACGAGGCCTAGAGGGTCGAATACCTGGCTGATGACGGATAAAATGTTACGTTTTGTAATTTTAGTAGGAATTTTGATGTCAATTGAGAACATTAATTGGTCTAAGTTTGAGTCCCAATATAAACCTAACGTTTTACAAGGTGATACGCTATCAAGGTTTAATGTTTTTTGGGTGTCATCCTTAAGAGCGCAAATGGACTGCAATATTTCGGGGCTGTTGGACTGCCACTTACGTAAGTTAAACTTTGCTGACTCTAAAGTATCCATGACACCTTTACTTATTTCAATTAATGAAGGTATCGAGTCACTGCCACTTAAAAAGTCATCGACGTAAAAGTCATGTTTTATTGCCTCCTTTACGCGAACATCGTGACACTGGTCGGCAAGAGACACAAGGCACTTCGTCGCTAGATAAGGGGCTGAGGCAGTACCGTATGTGACGGTGTTAAGGGTGTAAGTTTCTAACGAATTTGAAGGATCAAATCGGAATATTATTTGTTGCAGTGACCGTTGAGAAGGGTTAACTAAAATCGCTCGGTACATCTTCTCGATGTCACTCGATACGACATATTTATGCTGTCTGAACCGTATCAAAATGGAAAGTAGGTCATCCTGTACAGTTGGACCTACCATCTGTATATCGTTAAAGGACTTACCGGAAGTCGTGGTTGCGGAACCATCGTACACAACCCTAAGTTTAGTACTTGTACTAGACTCCCGGATGACACCATGATGTGGTAAAAAATAAGAGGTGGCGTTATTTAATAGTGAAGTTTTGGTTTCGGTCATATGACCTAAATCAAGGTACTCTTGCATGAAACTGATATACTTGTCTTTAAAATGTTGATCTCGCTCAAGCCTCCTCTCTAACGACAAGAAACGCCGCTTGGCCATGAAGTACGACTCGCCCAGGACTTCCGGTGAGTCCTTTAGAGGCAATGTGACAACGAAGCGTCCATCCTGATCACGAGTGGTGTTCTCGAGGAAACTTTGTTCGCAAGCCCTCTCTTCGAGTGACAAGCAGTGCAGTGAAGACACCGAATCAAGTTCCCAGAACCGCGTTAGCTGGGTTTCTTCTTGCTGTGTAAGAAATGTACAGAATGACCTGCCTTCGCTTGCTTTACTATTTATAGAACCGGAGATAAGCCATCCAAATCTTGATTCTTGAAGTCTAGGTTTATTTTTACCTAGATTTATTGAATTAGAACCTAGGACGTTCCAAAAGACTTCAGCCCCTACGAGTATGTCTATAACTGAGGGCTGATTGAATGAAGGGTCTGCCAAAGTGATGCCGGCAGGTAAAGCTAGGTTAGTAATATCTATATAGCATGGCGGTAGAGATTTAGTAATTTCCGGCAATACGAAGCAGCTAACACTCGTCGTATAGTCACTATGATAAGATTTGATAGTGAGGTTACAAGACTCCGTACTATGCGAGGTTTGATTGTTGATACCTGTAACCGTAGAACTCGCGCTGTGTCTCGCGAGTCCTAGCTGCCCACACAGATCCCGTGTCACGAAGTTGGAGGTGCTGCCGTTGTCCAGCAAGAGACGAGCCTCGCGAAGTCCTCCGTTCACGTCAAACACTTGCACCAATGCTGTGGATAGCAATACAAAAGATCGGTTACCGAGGGAAGAAGCATTTGCTTGAATGTTACCGCTAAAGTTAACTTCTTGAATGGGTGCGTTAGTGCTAGAGGATGACTTTTCCACATGTCGATGCAAAAGAGTATTGTGTCTATGTATGCAATACTTGCAGTGGGAAAGCTTGCACTGTTTTTCGCCGTGACCCGGTCGTAAACAATTTTTACAAATATTATATTGATTGACTTTATTTATACGAGTATCTACATCTAATTTACGAAAAGAATCACAAGTGAATAGGAAATGAGTTTGTTTACAAAATGGACACGTAATAATAGGTTTTGATTGATGATTAGTGGTTGTTATAAATGATTTAGATTTAGAAGGTTCTATGTTAAATATTCTTTGTTTGTTAGATTTGCTATCATAAATTGTTTCTAATAAGTCTGCCCTGTTATTTAAAAACTTCGTAAATTGTTGTAACGTCGGCGATCCTGTTAATAAGTTTCTATGTTCCTCCCACTCACGATGAGAGGTGAAATCAAGTTTTTTAGACATGAGATAAACAATTAATGTATCCCAGTGATCGGTTGGTTCACCTAACGTAGCAAGAGCTCGCAGATTCTTATTACTTACGTCTACCATATTACGTAACAGCTGACTCGACTCGCACTGCATCGGTTCAAGGCTAAACAAAGCCTGAATATGATTGTTCACCAGCAGTCTTGGGTTGTCGTATCGTTCGGATAATAACTGCCATGCTTTGTGGTAGTTATTCAAGCTAAAGTCTAGACTGTGAATGACAAGGGCAGCACTACCTTTTAACGCGGCACGAAGATAGTGGAATTTCTCTATATCGCTTATGCTGTTACTATCATGTATAAGGGAAATATACGTATCTCTGAATTCAAGCCAGTGTTGGTAGCTTCCGTCGAAGTGCGGCAGGTCAATCTTGGGTAGACGAACGCAATCCCGTCTGCCCGGCGCGCAATAGTTGCGTTCGCTGTCCGCCACTGAACCACCGCCGGGCTGCAAGGTGGGACTCAACAAGACGCGAGCCAGAGAAACCAAAGAAAAAAATTGGCTTTCAAACTGCTCCCGCTCTGCAAATGCCTCGTCGGACAGCTCAGAAAGCATCTCGATCTCCGTCTGTAAAGCGTCAAACTCCATATGTAACGGTTCTATTTTTCCAAGCCGACACTCCAATTCCGAAATTTGTAACTCACTCAATTTTTCACATGATTTAGCCACATTTAGATATGAACTGAAATGAGTTAATTTAGTTTTTAAACACCCACGCCTTTTAACTAACTCCCTCATCTTAGCGTCGGCCATCTTGTTGTTATTGCACTACGACCGGGCGCGGCGAGATAGCTACTGAATGCAAACGGGTTACTAAGCCAATAATACAAAGGAGCAGCTGAGCGAGATTTGCTGATTAGGCTCAATAATCGGTAAACAACTTTAATGATAGGTTGGATTGGAATGGAGGCGGCTTATTTATAACGGTACAGTAAGTATGGAGAAGCGTTAATTTTTAAGCAACTGGTTAGGTAGATGATTTTATAATTACGTTGACGATGAAATGATGATTATGTGATGAAATGATGACGGATTATTAAAAATTACGGTGTATGAGTATATGACAATGCTTAATTCGTATATAAGTATGCTGTATTCCGGGAAACAAGAGGAATTTAAGAATAAAGAAGGAAATAAATAATAAGGAAATTGGAACGAACTCACTCTGTCTATGCGCTTATGAGTGTTCTCCGATGACGATGACGAAGTCTTGCTTGACCGGCGTCCTACGAGCGTTCCTCCGATGTCGGCGACCGCTGGGACTCCGTGCTATGATCGACTTGAGGTCTTTTCGGCGTTCTTCGTGCGCTTCGTGCTTTGACAAACACGAGGGCGGCGATGATGTTGAAGTAAGATGACCTCCCAAATAATTTCTTTGTCTGCTTATCGCTGCGGCGATATAAAAGACGGCGAAGCTATTTCTTTTTTAAAGGCGAAGGACCATATGTAGCTGCCGGAACCCAGACTACTGACGAGAGGATTTCCTAACAGCTTTGAAAATAAAATTCTATTTAAATGTACTGTATTTTAATAGGTACTGGTTGTACAGAAATAGTGCCTAAGCAGATCGAAGGTGGTGAGGGAAAGTGATTTGCATAATTTTGAAGTTAACAAGACGTTAAATTTAGTGGTAGGGAGAAGCCCAAATCTGCGTTTAATTATTACATTCTGTTACGTTAAGATCTGAAAGGTTATGAGTTTTATGATAGTAAAATAATTAAATGAATTCACATGGAAATTAAATATAAAAATTATAAACCTTTTTGGAACAATTAATAAATGCATTTTGAAGTTATACACAATAAATGTTGCATACGCAACAAATATAAATCCTCCACTTTATGGGGCATTTATTCTATGCTAAAGGCGACGCTTAATACGGAGCACAACATCAACATTAAAAACTACACCAAGCTACTTATTCTATTGAAAAGGCTATCTGATGGGTTTCAGTCGAAAAAATCAAAAGTCTTGACAGCCGAAAATGTTGAAACTTTCTTGAGAGATGCACCTAATGAAATGTTTCTAGCGACAAAGGTAAGTTATTTCACAATGTAACCAATGCTTATTTATTTCTTTGCGTTGCTTTAAAAACGTTATAATCATGTATCGTATCAACCAAATTATTGTCATTGTTACAGGTAATTTTAATATTTGGGGTGAATGGAGCATGCAGGACAGCCGAATTAATTAATATAAAAATAGATGACATTGAAGATCGCCACGATATGATTTTGGTTAAACTGACAAACACTAAAACTAAAATTGACCGTTCGTTTATAATTCGTGATGAAAGTTTGGAACTTGTCAAAAAATATCAAAACCTCCGTCCGGAAAACGCACCATGCAATAGATTTTTCCTAAATTATACTAATGGTAAATGTACCAAGCAGCCTATAGGCCGGCATAAACTTAGTAATATTCCAAAAACGATTGCGACCTATTTGAAGCTACCGGACGCTGAATCTTACACCGGTCACTGCTTCCGAAGAACCTCGGCGACTTTGCTAGCAGACTCCGGTGCAAATATTACCACACTGAAAAGACATGGCGGTTGGGCATCAGATAAGGTGGCAGAAGGATATATAGCAGACTCCGTAGAAAACAAAGTGAAAGTCAACGACCAACTTAATGAGGCGATAAATTTACGTCCTCATCCGTCTACATCAACAGATACGGAAGCAGGACCGTCAACATCTAAAGACACTTTTCTGTCAAATTCACCTCATCATGTATCATTCGATAATATCCCATCAAACTCGATACCGGCCGAAATGACACAAAATACAAATATAAATGTTCCGGGAAAAAACATTTCCTTGTCATTCAGCAACTGTCCTAATGCTAATATCAATATTACTTTTAATTAAACTGTGTATTATGTCCTAACCTGTTTTATTTCCTTACATTAGGCGTGAAAAGCACATAGTATTGCCTCGGTAGAAAGTGCAATAGATGGACTCGTATCTTCGCGGTCCTCACCTGCGGCTCGGCCCGCGAACTAACTCGTCCATCTATTGCTTACTTTCTGTACCTGGGCTACAATGTACTATATACTGTGTTATATTGAGTAATAAAATCTGAATCTGAATGTTGGCGTGTCGTTGGCTGCAGGAGGCGCAGGCGATGCGACTGGTCGGGCTGCGCTGCGCGGCGCTGGGCCCGGCGCGCGCGGACTGGCTGGCGGCGGCGGGCGCGCTGGCCGACAAGTTCGTGCGCCGCGAGCTGCGCCCCGCCGTGCGCCTGCACGCGCTCGCGCAGCTGCTCGCCTTCCTGCGCCGCCACCGGTGAGGGACTATACTATCCGCAACACCTATTGGTGGGGCTGCGCCGCGAGCTGCGCCCCGCCGTGCGCCTGCACGCGCTCGCGCAGCTGCTCGCCTTCCTGCGCCGCCACCGGTGAGGGACTATACTATCCGCAACACCTATTGGTGGGGCTGCGCCGCGAGCTGCGCCCCGCCGTGCGCCTGCACGCGCTCGCGCAGCTGCTCGCCTTCCTGCGCCGCCACCGGTGAGGGACTATACTATCCGCAACACCTATTGGTGGGGCTGCGCCGCGAGCTGCGCCCCGCCGTGCGCCTGCACGCGCTCGCGCAGCTGCTCGCCTTCCTGCGCCGCCACCGGTGAGGGACTATACTATCCGCAACACCTATTGGTGGGGCTGCGCCGCGAGCTGCGCCCCGCCGTGCGCCTGCACGCGCTCGCGCAGCTGCTCGCCTTCCTGCGCCGCCACCGGTGAGGGACTATACTATCCGCAACACCTATTGGTGGGGCTGCGCCGCGAGCTGCGCCCCGCCGTGCGCCTGCACGCGCTCGCGCAGCTGCTCGCCTTCCTGCGCCGCCACCGGTGAGGGACTATACTATCCGCAACACCTATTGGTGGGGCTGCGCCGCGAGCTGCGCCCCGCCGTGCGCCTGCACGCGCTCGCGCAGCTGCTCGCCTTCCTGCGCCGCCACCGGTGAGGGACTATACTATCCGCAACACCTATTGGTGGGGCTGCGCCGCGAGCTGCGCCCCGCCGTGCGCCTGCACGCGCTCGCGCAGCTGCTCGCCTTCCTGCGCCGCCACCGGTGAGGGACTATACTATCCGCAACACCTATTGGTGGGGCTGCGCCGCGAGCTGCGCCCCGCCGTGCGCCTGCACGCGCTCGCGCAGCTGCTCGCCTTCCTGCGCCGCCACCGGTGAGGGACTATACTATCCGCAACACCTATTGGTGGGGCTGCGCCGCGAGCTGCGCCCCGCCGTGCGCCTGCACGCGCTCGCGCAGCTGCTCGCCTTCCTGCGCCGCCACCGGTGAGGGACTATACTATCCGCAACACCTATTGGTGGGGCTGCGCCGCGAGCTGCGCCCCGCCGTGCGCCTGCACGCGCTCGCGCAGCTGCTCGCCTTCCTGCGCCGCCACCGGTGAGGGACTATACTATCCGCAACACCTATTGGTGGGGCTGCGCCGCGAGCTGCGCCCCGCCGTGCGCCTGCACGCGCTCGCGCAGCTGCTCGCCTTCCTGCGCCGCCACCGGTGAGGGACTATACTATCCGCAACACCTATTGGTGGGGCTGCGCCGCGAGCTGCGCCCCGCCGTGCGCCTGCACGCGCTCGCGCAGCTGCTCGCCTTCCTGCGCCGCCACCGGTGAGGGACTATACTATCCGCAACACCTATTGGTGGGGCTGCGCCGCGAGCTGCGCCCCGCCGTGCGCCTGCACGCGCTCGCGCAGCTGCTCGCCTTCCTGCGCCGCCACCGGTGAGGGACTATACTATCCGCAACACCTATTGGTGGGGCTGCGCCGCGAGCTGCGCCCCGCCGTGCGCCTGCACGCGCTCGCGCAGCTGCTCGCCTTCCTGCGCCGCCACCGGTGAGGGACTATACTATCCGCAACACCTATTGGTGGGGCTGCGCCGCGAGCTGCGCCCCGCCGTGCGCCTGCACGCGCTCGCGCAGCTGCTCGCCTTCCTGCGCCGCCACCGGTGAGGGACTATACTATCCGCAACACCTATTGGTGGGGCTGCGCCGCGAGCTGCGCCCCGCCGTGCGCCTGCACGCGCTCGCGCAGCTGCTCGCCTTCCTGCGCCGCCACCGGTGAGGGACTATACTATCCGCAACACCTATTGGTGGGGCTGCGCCGCGAGCTGCGCCCCGCCGTGCGCCTGCACGCGCTCGCGCAGCTGCTCGCCTTCCTGCGCCGCCACCGGTGAGGGACTATACTATCCGCAACACCTATTGGTGGGGCTGCGCCGCGAGCTGCGCCCCGCCGTGCGCCTGCACGCGCTCGCGCAGCTGCTCGCCTTCCTGCGCCGCCACCGGTGAGGGACTATACTATCCGCAACACCTATTGGTGGGGCTGCGCCGCGAGCTGCGCCCCGCCGTGCGCCTGCACGCGCTCGCGCAGCTGCTCGCCTTCCTGCGCCGCCACCGGTGAGGGACTATACTATCCGCAACACCTATTGGTGGGGCTGCGCCGCGAGCTGCGCCCCGCCGTGCGCCTGCACGCGCTCGCGCAGCTGCTCGCCTTCCTGCGCCGCCACCGGTGAGGGACTATACTATCCGCAACACCTATTGGTGGGGCTGCGCCGCGAGCTGCGCCCCGCCGTGCGCCTGCACGCGCTCGCGCAGCTGCTCGCCTTCCTGCGCCGCCACCGGTGAGGGACTATACTATCCGCAACACCTATTGGTGGGGCTGCGCCGCGAGCTGCGCCCCGCCGTGCGCCTGCACGCGCTCGCGCAGCTGCTCGCCTTCCTGCGCCGCCACCGGTGAGGGACTATACTATCCGCAACACCTATTGGTGGGGCTGCGCCGCGAGCTGCGCCCCGCCGTGCGCCTGCACGCGCTCGCGCAGCTGCTCGCCTTCCTGCGCCGCCACCGGTGAGGGACTATACTATCCGCAACACCTATTGGTGGGGCTGCGCCGCGAGCTGCGCCCCGCCGTGCGCCTGCACGCGCTCGCGCAGCTGCTCGCCTTCCTGCGCCGCCACCGGTGAGGGACTATACTATCCGCAACACCTATTGGCGAGTTGGCCAACAAAACTCACTTTCATTTCTTTTGTATGCGTAATACCACCTGCACTACGGTTGCTCCATCTCTCTCCACTCTATAAGGCCGTGCAGGTGAGAAAGAGATAGCACGATTCCGATGATTGATGACCTGACTCGCCACTTGGTGCTGCGGATAGTATAGTTTCGATAGATACGTCCTATGTTTGCCAATGTTGGATAAAGTGTACTGGTGTGATCATTATCTAGCTAGAATTGAATACCAGATCTCTGGTATATCGTTAATACTAAATTCACGTGCCAAGCATTCCGACTTCTAAGTCGAGGTAGGACTGTGTTCTAATCCAACGTAGACCCTAAACTAAAGCATCTCTGTTGCAGGTTCGCATACGAAGAGGAAGTGCTTTCGAGTGTTGGCGTGCCTCTACTTTCTCTATGTGCCAGCGACAGCTCGCCAGCGTTGCGCGCGGCGGCGGCGCGAGCGCTGTCACAGTTGGCTTTGGTCGCCACCACTGACGCTGTTACCGACCTCGTCGACCTGCTCGAGAAGGTACTCGTAGTTTTTTAGTTTCATAGGAATAAGCTCTAGTGTATTTTGGTGCCGCGACCAGGATAATACTTTTATTGTTTTCCTATTCCTGTACTATAATGTCATTTGTACAGTCAAGAACACTAATATAAGAACATACATAATATGTCCGCAGAATTATCCGTAGGAAAAAAAGTATATCATATCATGTCTATTCCCCATAACAGAACTTGTGCTTTTTCGAGCCAAAACGACACGCTTAGCTGCCAAAGCTTACTAAAAGAAATCTAGGTTATAATAGTAAGCGATAAACACAAACTTTACAACAAAATATTTTTTTACCAATAAAACATCTCAGAATTCATAGTTTTTGTTTAAAATTTTGATATAAGTGCATCACTGCCAACTAAAGAAAAACTTTTTTAAATATCAAACCTGGCAAGTACACGTTAATTTAAAAACAAAGTTAACCATAGAGATATATTTTGTAATTTTCATGTTTCCCGCTCGTTTGTTGTTCTGTGCTTCGTTCGTACGTTTTTTTCGTTAATTTTAATTTTGATTGAAATTTAGTCTTAGAAAAAATATGGTATGCATAGGTGTATAACTTCGTCTAAAAACACTCGTGGCGTCTTCCTTTACCTTCCTTAATACACGCCACTCGTCTTTTTTGACCTCTCTTATGCAACTGTTGCATAAAGTACTATTTCAACTGTGTGACGTACTGCGATTATGCTGAAGAGTCCGTGGTAAATAAAGCATAAAGTTTAAATTTAAACCGAATTACAATTCATCGGTTTTCTTCAATTATATCATAAATAAATAGATTTAACCTAATTTAATTCAGATAAATCAATATTGCATAACCAATAAAATATTATATTCACTTATATTGGAACACATTTTATTTACCTTAACTTTCATCTGGCAGTGGCTTTAAGTGGCAGTGGGCGGGGCACATTGCTCGTAGAACTGATGGCCGTTGGAGCAGAAAGGTTCTAGAGTGGCGACCGCGAACCGGGAGACGAAGTGTTGGCAGACCTTCCACAAGGTGGACTGACACTCTGATAAAGGTCGCGGGAAACCGCTGGATGACAGCAGCAGAGGACCGGTCGTTGTGGAAAACCTTGGGGAAGGCCTTTGTCCAGCAGTGGACGTCTTGCGGCTGATAATGATGATGATGATGATGAACTTTCATCCTTGGTTAATGTTCTTTCCATAATACTTACCAACTCTCCAGATAATGAATCGTCCGTTCGAGTCGGAAGAGCCATCGGACCCCGACAACGACCTTTCGGACGTGACGCTAGCGGTGACAGGGCTCCTGGAGCTGTTCCACGCGCGTTTACTGCGCGCGCCGGCCGCGCACGCCGCGCGCGCCTGCCTCGTGCTGCTGGACCATCTAGATTCTGCCTACAGACTGAACCATCTATCGCCGGCGCACGTGCCATGTAGGAAAAAGGTATTTCAAAAAAGGATTTTGGTGCCGTGACCAGGATACGATTAACGTATATTAGGTTTACCATTGAATTGCCGACAGACTTTTAATCGAATATTATTTCAAAGACAACGTTTCAAGTATTGTCATTTCATCGACAAGTCATTGCGTCGAGGACTCGATACTAGGTAATTTGAACTGAGGTCTTTTAATTAGTAGTTGACTTATTTCAATAAAATTCATGCCATGACTAATAATTTCGGGTTTTTTTAATTTGTTCTTTTTACTTGTAATAATATTTATTCCAAAACTAAACGCATATAGATATTATAGCTATGTGTCAACAGTTCATTTTCTTGGGGGTCGCAGTTCTAACCTAACCCACTTCTGTCAACAGTTCGTCTTCTTGGGGGTCGCAGTTCTAACCTAACCTAACCCAATTCTGTCAACAGTTAATTTTCTTGGGGGTCGCAGTTCTAACCTAACCCACTTCTGTCAACAGTTCGTCTTCTTGGGGGTCGCAGTTCTAACCTAACCTAACCCAATTCTGTCAACAGTTCGTTTTCTTGGGGGTCGCAGTCCTAACCTAACCTACTTTGAAAGCCTCGTAGTTCTATTTCTTGATATAACTAGTTATGCAATAATATTATTAATTTATTTTTCAGAAGTAATTCTTAGTTTTATTATACATATTTGTATATAAAATTTTATTAAAGTAATACTTCGAAGAAATAAATTCCAATGTTTCGTAGTTGTACCAATTAAGATAATTTGAAACAAATCAGCGATTAAGTAGTATTCGTTGATTAGTATTTCCACGTAGTAAGATAAATTTAAATAAATAGTAGTTGAAATAAGATAACGCCAAACAATATTACTAGTACTAAAGTTTCGATGAATCGTTGTCGATGAAATAATATTCGATGAAAAGGTTGTCGACAAAACAAGGGTACACCCGTATATTATCGTGTGGGTTTTATTTTTATTATATTAGCTTTACTTTTTATATTATAGTTACATCATCATTTCCGCTTTGAAAATATAAGTTAAATTCTCATCTCATCTTGTTATAGATCCTGGACATGATATTAGGGCTCCGCGCAAACGCTTTCAACTGTGTAGGGTTCTGCTACGACGCGGCTGGGAACCCGGTGTACGGCGCCGCGGCCCTGCGGGTCAAGCCGCTGTGCTCTCCGACCCTGCTCGCCGAGCCGCTCGCCGCGCGCGGCCAGCACGCGCACCAGCCGCCTAAAGAAGCACATCCCGTGAGTTCATGCGTTTTAGGCGACCGTCGTTACTTATGAATGCCTTATCTTATTTATAACGGGTTTGTTCGATAACCCTTCACGTAGCCTAGGTTAGTCCCCAGGTAAACCATCTTCTGGTTTATATGAAGCTTGCATTTTGTAAAAAGGGTAAAGGGTTTTGCATTGGGTAGAAATCAGGAAACTTACGGTATGTTTTTTGTCTTAATTCGAGTGGTTATGTTATTTTATCGATGTGAACAGGGTACGTGCGTGCTGCCGGTGGGGCGGTGCGCGCGCATCGTGACGACGGCGCTGACGCGCGAGAAGGACTGGAGCGTGCTGCAGCACATCCTGCGCGCGCTGCCCGCGCTGCTGCAGGCGCGCGCGCTGTGCGTGGGCCGCCGCGTGCAGGACCTCGACCTGCTGGCCTCCACGCTCTGCGCCATGGTGACTCGCGCTTATTCCCTTCCAGGGCCCATATTTTATTTCCAACCTGAATATAATGTTGGAATTGTTAAAGTTGCCTTCTGACTTGACAAGTCGTAAATGCGGTGTGTCGCGGCAGGTTTCGGACCGCAGCCTGGGCCTGCCGGAGAGCCTGCGCGGCGCGGCGCGGCCCTCGCTGTCCGAGCTGCACGGCGCGGCGCTCCCGGCGCTGGCCGCGCTGGCGCCCTACCACGGCTTCCTGGAGGCCTACACGCAGGTGCGCGTGGTGCGGTGCCTGCTGCGCTACGGCATGGGTGAGTCGCGCCTCGCCCCGCGGCCCCACCGCGGCATAGTAAAGCACTGCTTCGCTGCCGGTGCCTATCGCCCCAATCCAGCGTAGCAGCTTCAAATCGACCTTGGTCATTTATTGACCCCGGTCTTTTTCCACTCTGATGAATAATGGTGGCCGATTCAAATTGCGTCAAAATAATATCGAACGATATCCGTAATATGAATATGACTACCATTGATTTATAAAAAAAGAGAACATCATAGCAAAAAAACTTGTAGAATTTATTGTTGAAGTAATATCCACTGGAAAATGACGTCTCTACATCTACAGATGTAAGAGGGGCGTATTCGTAAAGTGATATATCAATTATTTCTTAATATATAAACTATGTACTAATTTATTTGTTACTTTTTACCTATATAATTCTTAGGAAGCAGTTAATATAGGTGTTAAGTTATGAATATTACGATAACCTATTTGTAATGCCCTAGCAGGGTCCATGTATGTACTTTTAATTTTAAGACCACCTGTAATGAATACCATGGCATGGTTATGCAATAATTTGCATATATTTTCATACATAAATAGTTCTCAATATTTAATAAAAGTCTTGTCCATTTTATGCTTTCGTCACCACATTGCATCCGTCAGCTGCCCTTTACTGATGATCACTAAGTTCTTGGCTGAGTTGGTCCTGTTGGTTGCAGTCCTGCGCACGCCACAGCCGTACCTCGCAGCGCTCACGCTGTTCACGCTGGAGACGCGGGACACCATGGTGAAGCTGCTGCCCGAGGTGCTGCTGGACCTGTCCAAGATCAGCGACACGCAGCTCATTGCCTCGCCCATGCTGGAGTTCCTGTCGAGTAAGTAGCTGTCTCTTTCTAGCCCCAGCCGAGAGCGGCAGACGACATAGTGAAGATGATGTAGTTGCAGCAAATTTAGTGTATCACATGTTAAATGATGGCCCTACGTCCTTTATAAATGCCGCGTCTTACTGCAAAAGCGAGCTAATAAATATTGTCGGTGATACTGTAAAACGGAGTAACTAACAAATTTATGATAGAGCAAAATAAACCTTACTTTCTTATAAATAAGGTGCATTTTTCTCCTTATTTAAAATGTTTTGCAGTTACAGTGACGATAAATGTTTCTGTTGCAGCACTAACGCGGCTGCCGCGCGTGTTCGCCTCGTTCGTGGAGGACCAGTACATGTCCGTGTTCGCGATCCTGCTGCCGTACACCAACCCGTCGCGCTACAACCACTACGTGGTGTCGCTGGCGCACCACGTGGTCGCCGCCTGGTTCCTCAAGTGCCGCCTCTCGTACCGGCGCAACTTCGTGCGGTTCATCATTCACGTGAGCACGCAGCTACACTACAACATATCTTCTCTTTAGCACACAGCTACACTACGGCACACATCCACGCTATAGCACATAGCCACACTACAGGACACAGCTACAATAGAGTAACACAACCACACTACAGCACACAGCTACACTAGAGCACACATTTACACTATAGAACACAGCTTCACTACAACACACAGCTTCACTACGGCACACAGCCACACTTCAACACACCTTCTCTTTAGCACACAGCTACACTACGGCACACATCCACGCCATAGCACACAGCCACACTACAGCACAGAGCTTCAATAAAGCACACACACTGCAGCGCAGAGCCACACTACAGCACACAGCTACACTATACAGGGTGTTACAAAAATGCCCGTAAAGCCGAAAGGGGGTTAAATGGTGCCTTATAACAAGTCCATTTACAATATTTGAGAACTGTACTATCACTGTATGACTTACCGCCAAAAAAAAAAACATTTTTTTTTCATTGATGGGCTAACCCTATTTCAGTAAAATTAAAGAGTAAACTACGCAGAATGTTTATGTACATTTTTACCTAATTCGCGAAACGGTACAGAGATACTCGTATAAACAAAATGAACAGAATTCGATTAGATACATATTACAAGTCGAGTTATGGAAGATTTTAAACGAAGAAACTAAACCCTAAACTAACACTTACTTTTTCGTAATGAACGTCAAATTTTCAGGAACGGCTCAAAGTGAGCTCCGCCTTGCTCAATGCACAACCTCCAATACAGTTCGCGAGCACGATTTAAATTGCTATCTTCATGGCCTACGCATAACATCATATCGTAATATTCTGAGTTAGAAAACATCGTCATTTTGGAAAAAAATATGGAAAAACACGGAACAATTGTAGAATATCGATAAGAAGATTTAAAATTGACAACATTTTTTTTCCCGTCTTGACGTTTTTTGAAGCCCGTACTTTAAGCATAATGACATCAAGTATTGAACCTTTGTGGATGAAAAACAGAGAAACCATTAAAGTTGTCAATTATTCAAATTGGTAGGTAGGCCTGGCCTCTGTTAAATAATCTATGCTAACCCCGATTCCCTGACATGACAGCTTACTAGGGTTGACAATATTTTTGGCTTTGATAATTTATTATATTTTTTACGGGGTATTTTGTAACACGTTGTATAACACAGCTTCACTACAACACACAGCTTCATTACGGCACACAGCCACGCTACAACACACAGCTACACTACAACAAACAGCTACACTACGGCACACATCCACGCCATAGCACACAGCCACACTACAGCATAGAGCTTCAATAAACCACACACACTACAGCACATAGCCACACTACAGCACACAGCTTCAATAAAGCACACACACTACAGCACATAGCCAAACTACAGCACACAGCTACAATAGAGTAACAACCACACTACAGCACACAGCTACACTAGAGCACACATTAACACTATAGAACACAACTTCACTACGGCACACAGCCACACTACATCACACAGCTACACTATAACTCACGCTACACTAAAATCCTTGTTTACCGTGAAAATTCGTGATTAACATTTGTCCGTCCGTGCGTGCAGGGCCTGCACAACTACATCATCATCCCGTTCCAAGAGCAGCTGCACAAGGCACAGCCGCCCGCTAATGAGGACTCCTCTAACCGGAAGCGGAGCTCCAGCCTGGTAACTACACGCTCATATACTGATGTTTCTCGTGCTGGTCTATTTCGCCATTTTGACAATTTTGAAGTTCCTTTTTTTCTTATGTTGATTGAATCTGCGCCGAACACGAAGCATTTCGTGAATGATTCACCAACACTTCTCTCTGTCACTCGCGCACAATTATACTATCGTCGCGCTTGAATTTCGATATTGATCGCCAGCATCATAGATTGTAAACCTTTTTCCTATAGCCCAACAGCAAAGGTCAATGTACGAAATTCTAGGTGGACTTCGTCCTCGCTTTAGTGTAAGGTTAACCATTGGTCCTACTCAGTTGAAACAAACAACTTGTTTTAATAAAAGCGTTCCACTAGCGAGGTGAGGTGAGACGAATTGGCGCGAGAATTTTAATTGACTGACTTCTAAGAAAACCAGGAGATCAGATTCGAACCGATTTTTTTTGTGTATATTACTCGATTTCTGCGCCAGTTATATTGAGTCTTGGAACAAATTCTTTGGTAATAATCGTTGCTCTTAGGGTTCACGCGGCGTGTCGTCGACGCCGCTGGCGGGCGCCCGCGGCCCGGGCGGCGCGGGGAGCGCGGGGGGTGCGACGCCGGGCTCGGCGTCGGCCGCCTTCCACGTGGAGCTCACCGAGACCTGCGTCGACCTGCTGGCGCGGTACACCTCCTCGCCCTGCAGCGTCAAGCCGCACAGGTGGGCCCCACCACTCTCACAGCTGCCATAGCTTCCAGCCCGCGGCCTTCCACGTGGAGCTCACCGAGACCTGCGTCGACCTGCTGGCGCGGTACACCTCCTCGCCCTGCAGCGTCAAGCCGCACAGGTGGGCCCCACCACTCTCACAGCTGCCATAGCTTCCAGCCCGCGGCCTTCCACGTGGAGCTCACCGAGACCTGCGTCGACCTGCTGGCGCGGTACACCTCCTCGCCCTGCAGCGTCAAGCCGCACAGGTGGGCCCCACCACTCTCACAGCTGCCATAGCTTCCAGCCCGCGGCCTTCCACGTGGAGCTCACCGAGACCTGCGTCGACCTGCTGGCGCGGTACACCTCCTCGCCCTGCAGCGTCAAGCCGCACAGGTGGGCCCCACCACTCTCACAGCTGCCATAGCTTCCAGCCCGCGGCCTTCCACGTGGAGCTCACCGAGACCTGCGTCGACCTGCTGGCGCGGTACACCTCCTCGCCCTGCAGCGTCAAGCCGCACAGGTGGGCCCCACCACTCTCACAGCTGCCATAGCTTCCAGCCCGCGGCCTTCCACGTGGAGCTCACCGAGACCTGCGTCGACCTGCTGGCGCGGTACACCTCCTCGCCCTGCAGCGTCAAGCCGCACAGGTGGGCCCCACCACTCTCACAGCTGCCATAGCTTCCAGCCCGCGGCCTTCCACGTGAAGCTCACCGAGACCTGCGTCGACCTGCTGGCGCGGTACACCTCCTCGCCCTGCAGCGTCAAGCCGCACAGGTGGGCCCCACCACTCTCACAGCTGCCATAGCTTCCAGCCCGCGGCCTTCCACGTGGAGCTCACCGAGACCTGCGTCGACCTGCTGGCGCGGTACACCTCCTCGCCCTGCAGCGTCAAGCCGCACAGGTGGGCCCCACCACTCTCACAGCTGCCATAGCTTCCAGCCCGCGGCCTTCCACGTGGAGCTCACCGAGACCTGCGTCGACCTGCTGGCGCGGTACACCTCCTCGCCCTGCAGCGTCAAGCCGCACAGGTGGGCCCCACCACTCTCACAGCTGCCATAGCTTCCACTCTACCTATGTTGACGACAGTTTTAAGTCCAGGTTATGAACTCGGAAAACGTCCCACATGAAGTGCCTGTCAAATAATTACCGCTAAAGCAGTTCGTTCATTTCGTGGATTTTGGTCCGACCTGTTAATGAATTTGTGTGATATTAGAGAACCGAATTTGCTATATTCAACGAAAAGAACCTTAAAGCTGATCCATCATCGACATGTTTGTAGATTAAAAAAAACGATTATAAATTTAAGCTTTAAATTCAAATCACTACCTGCTGCTATACCTACACTGACGAAGAGCCAAGCCTATAACACTACGTGATGTGTTCCAGGAGTGAGACGGCCGAGTGGATGTTCACCGGGGGCACCTCCATGACGTGGCTGGTGGGGCACAAGCTGGTCACCATCACTACGGCCGGCTGCGCCATGAACACGCTCAAGCAGGGCATGTGCGACAGGTAACGACGGGTCATTGATGCTCTCTGGAAACCCTCCGTGACGTGGCTGATCCAATATCACTGTAAACTTTCACTTCACTCAAATAAGTCATTTTGTAAAAGTTTATTTGTTGTTAATAATTATTTTCTCGACATATGTTATTGTGTTTGGGATATTATCGTAAGGTGCGCGACGCTGGTGCGGCAGCACGCGGAGAGCGCGGCCAGCCCGCTGCCGCCGCTGGCGCTGGGGGCCGACGAGCTCGCAGCCGTGCCGCCGCTGGTAACTGACACCTCCACCAAACTATTTGATTTAACCTTTCCTTTAACCCTTTGTAATTGTAAAAAGAAAAAACAGATCCATTCGATTGTGATATAATAAAAAAACCACGATTACCCAAGTAGCACACTGGGTGGGAAATAGCTCGTATATCATATCTATTTAGATACTTAAGTGAAATGTATAGCCATGACTAAGTTCTATATAGGTGGAAAGAACCCTTAGGCAACCAATATAGAACCACGGGGAGAAAAATTGCAGCTTATTTTTGGTTCTATATTGAATCCATAAGAGATCTCACGATTACCTTAAGTGGCAATTAGAACTATGGGTGAAAGTTATGCGCAGTGAACGACGATTATTGAACGAATGAATAATAATATTTCAGTTCGGTCAATGAGTGATAAATGGGACGCCAAAGTTCCTTTGAGTGACAACAATTAAGTCGGTAAGTTTTTTAAAGTGAATGTGATCTGCCATTTTAATTTTGGATTTATACATCTGTTTGGTAATTGATTAAAATTCACGTTCAGGCATTGAAATAAGCACGAAATTCTTGCGAATGCTTTTTTACCGTGAAACTATAGTATGGTTTCTTTGTAAATTTCGATGCGCCTTTGATTAGATCAGGAATATTTAAAAAGAGAGTGTTAAATCATATAAGGAATTGATACTGATAAGAACTAAAACTGTAAAAACCTGACCTAATGATTGTAGGTTACGTACAATGTTAAAGTAACATCGTCACAACTATCAAAAGTCTATGATTATGCGTCAGTGTGATAAAATTCTGTTTAAAATAAATCATTTTCAAGGACTCCAATTTGTAAACATGGCGAAACAAAAAAGATCTTACAGTGTTTATTTTCACTTATTTGTTTTCTATTTGAAACTATCAGGTCTGAAAATCACTTATTTGTATCTTGCGAGTGGCACAGCAGTGAATGCTATGCCCTAGAGCTTTTGTGCTGTAACACTAGCGGCTTGCGTTAAAGCCTAAAACGGCACAGAGTTCGTGCTTCCTATAAATGCTATGGGAAACAGCCGGCCGTGGACGGAGTTCCGTTTTTGGTGTAATTAAAAACACCGGCCACAGCCGTAATGCCATATCACGAGGGTCTTAGTTTACGTCTCTCGACGTACTGTCCGTGAACGTGTTAACATTGTTTGACAACACTTATAGCTTTAAATACAACTCAAACTTGTATACGAGTTCATCCTGTCACTTATAGTTGCTTAGGAACGTTTTTTGTTTCTACTTTATTACTTATAGTTGGGTAAAGTCGATTTTGCTACTTAAAGTGGCATGCAGGTTGTAATTGTCACTGAATAAGAAGCAATAGTGATATATAAGGCCCTAAAGTAACTTATAAGCCACTTTTATATCCTCGTGCCGCCCAGGGCAAAAAAGTTGTTAATCGAAATCAGTACATAGGTTCTTGTCATAAAAAGTTTAAAATATGATTTTTAGAAGGCCTTTTAAAAGGCCTCTGGGCGGCAGGAGGATAAATAAGTGGCAACATACCCTTATTTGGAACTTTTAATTCCAAATGACTAGTATAATAGAGTAGTATATCACCAATAGTGGCTAAAGAGATAATTTTACGACCCTTCTAGGCCTTAAAGTTGCAATCACTTTAGTTTCCAAAAGGGCCGTAAAATTATCTCTTTAGCCACTATTGGTGATACACTACTCTATTATACTAGTCATTTGGAATTAAAAGTTCCAAATAAGGGTATGTTGCCACTTATATATAAAAGTGGCTTATAAGTTACTTTAGGGCCTTATATATCACTATTGCTTCTTATTCAGTGACAATTACAACCTGCATGCAACTTTAAGTAGCAAAATCGACTTTACCCAACTATAAGTAATAAAGTAGAAACAAAAAACGTTCCTAAGCAACTATAAGTGACAGGATGAACTCGTATACAAGTTTGAGTTGTGTTTAAAGCTATAAGTGTAGTCAAACACTGTTAAACCACTCATTTAGAACATAAAGCTATAAGATAAGCTGCAAAATTCACTAATGTGGTGCTTGGGTAAGGTGTTTTACAGGAGTATAAATATAGTCTGAACTTGGTATGTTTTAGTGATTACTGCAAGGCCTAATGAAAAATAAGTAATTAAAACCGCCCAAGATTCAGGCCCGGGCGGTACAGAACCCTGGAGGCGCAAGTCTGGCTCGCTCTTGGCCGCATTTATTTCCAGTTTTTGTTTTCTGAACTGATATTGAATGTTTTTTAAATGTAATATATTAATCGTAATTGCTCACGAATCTTTTTTTTCTTAATGTTGTTTACCCCAATTGACAAGATTTCATATTTTCAAGACTTTAATTTTATTCGTTTTATAGATACTGTTTGGAAGAAGGAAGACACTAATAGTTTTATTTTTTCCCTAGGATGTATAATTATTTTATTATTAATTTATTAAGATGTTCTTATTCTAAAAGGGCGTAACTTCATTTCTACGACACAATGGACATATTACGTTAGTCCAATCTGTATATAAAAAAAGTTTTTCTTTTTAATAATGGCGGTCAACCGATCTCAAGTATCTATCCATCTGTCAATAATGTCAATGTCAAACTTGAAGTATGACAGCTTTTTTTCTCGTGAAAAAGGCAATGGTATTATATCTATTCAGGCATAGTATTGGTAAAACTCGATTTTTTTTTAACTTACTTGTAATTTTGTCAATAAAGAAAAATAAATCTAAATACATATTTTGCCGTGTTCAGGAGGCAAAACCCTTTCGATTCGTATAGTAATTTGCATGTGTCACCAAAATGAAATGTTGTCAATTCCCCAGTTGCAAGTGAACGACGGCGCGCCCAGCTCGCTGCAGGCGCCGCCCGCCGCGCCGGAGGTCAAGCGGTGAGCACGCCCCCCACCACTAGCTAGAGCAACAGAGACCGTCTTACTAATTGTTTAAACCTACAAGTCCCTGAAAGTGAGAGAGACAGGAACTTTTAACAGGAACTTAGATATCCCCGTTACGTCTAAATGGAAATCAAATACGATTCAAATAAAAAAAAACATTAACAAAGAAAATTTACTAACCTGAATGACGTCTGTAACGGAATTAGGTTTCATAGTAAAATTGAAAAGTTTTATTTACATCGAAAATAATTATATCCATTAGTATGACTTATGTCCTAACTAAATACATTGAATCTTATGCCATTTAAGAATACCTCCACTTTGGTTGGTCTCGATTCACTTATGGCAAAAACAAATTTGTTTTTTTTTTTGTTTAGTTTGACTACCTAGTCGATTTTGCATGACGGCCTCATAACAGTGGACCTTACGGTGTGTTGGCTGCAGCTGTCGGTGCTGACCCGACCGAGCACTCGATGCGTGTCAACTACCCTTTATACAAGCTTTGATTTGAGTTCACATGTTTCTTTATTTGTCAGTATGTTTAATTCTTGCGAGACAAACTGGAACTAATCCCGGTATATGGCTGAATTTTATATATAATGTAAACTCGGTGACAATTATTTTTTTTGGGAATCTAAAATCTGGATCTCCGCTATACTTAAAGTAGATTGAATTTGCATTCGGTAGATGAGCAGATGGCGCCTTTGCAAAAAACAGGAGATCCGACAAAAAAACTCATCTTTTAATTGTGCAATTTTTGATGGACACAGACGGGTGAGACCAAAAAATAACTAGACTAACATCGAACATGCCCAAAGAAGATGACGAACACCGACAGAGCTCGAGACGACAGAGGCTACCAACGAAAGTGATGAATGAAAAATGAACTGACAAAAAACGAATGGGACGACCCTAGACGATACTTTAATTAAGGTCATAACATAATGTAAACTAACCACTATGCTGAATGAAACTAAGGTCTAATTCTATCGAACTTGCTAACTATGTAAACAAACCGCCATATTGAAATTGTCTCTGAATGATGAATTTACTAGTGATGGGCAATACTCCTTTACTTACGTCAAACCATATCGAATATTAAAATACCGAAAGTAAAAAACAAGTAGTTACTTATTTCCAATTTGTTTAATGACGATCTGAAGAAAAATCGGTACTTGAAGATGATATATCACCAGTATTTATTACAAAAGGTGCCGTTATATCATCTGTGAGTGTGATCAGCGTGAGTTAGGTAATGTGTAGGGGCCTTAATATATCGCCAACTTTAGCCACAACTACCCATCATAGACAATTGTAGATTTTAAAAGAAACAAAAACGTCATCCCATCAGGTCCTAATAACCTAACTTATGAAACCATTTAAACTTTTAATGAAATATCCAAGTTAGAGTTATATATTTGGTTATTTTGTATTTCAAAGTAACGACCGTTTCAATAGTTTATGGTTTCAATGGTGTATGATGAGGTGGTGTGAAAATTCAAGGAGAAACAGTGACAAAACAAAGTTAAGTCTTTTGTTTACATAGTTAGCAAGTTCCATAGAAATACACTATAGCGAATACCATAGTTTACTGGATATCTAACTTACTGACATATTGTCTTTAATAATCGTCAGCGAAACAATTTAAAAAGCCCTTTTTTTTAATTTATTACCCTGTTCTCGCCTTTCTTCCCGTTAATAGTATACAGGATTAAAATTCTCTGCAGACGGGGATGCATTAAGCTATGTCTCTATCGCTCTCGCAGGCCTTATGATAGACCGTCACTGTCTGACGTCGAAAACGCTTTCGCAATAGATGTTTTATAGGGCGCCTCGACTGCAGCAACCTTTTAATCTTGTGATAGTGTTATCTTAACGTGTGAGTGTTGAAACCTATCCGAAGCCCGACCCCACTCCGGCGCACGGTCGCTACGCGCGCGCGCACAAACTCGATACATATCGAAACGACGTCACTATACCTGCCGCAAAACAAACTGTCTCACTGGGCCATAAAACCCGGGGTTTCAATTTAGAGATGCGCGCGCGCCATCCGTTGTATCGATGAAGTCAAGTCCTTAGTTTTTGTACTAAGTATATCATATTTTTTTCATCACATTTGCACGTAAACAGTTTCTAAACATACAGGTTAACTTGGCCGCAATGCCCCATATAAAACCCTCGACCTTTCTTCTTACCATGAAACCCAAGGTCGGTAAGTAATTTTTTTTTAATTTATAGCACAGCACACAGGTCATGCAAGTTCAAGCAAAGAGTTTACACGCAATTGTAAAATTGTCTTAAAATGTTATTTAAACACGAATTTTATTGCAATCTCGCTACATGTTACTTAAATACTCAATTAATGTTCTTAATAACCGATTTTAATAGTTTTCTGTATCAAAACGTCGTTTTTTTTTACACTCCTTCAGGGCTGTATGTATAACTACGTAAGTATTTGCCCTTAACGTTTCTGAACGAAACATTTTTATAATCTGTGGAGTCCGCCAGCCATCCGCTTAAAAAAAGTTCAAGTAATTCGTAATAATAGTTGTGCTGACTTGTGTATTTATTTACTCGCAAATGTGATGAAAAACATTGTATGTTTCACGGGCGGTACGGGAATTACGAACCTCGACTCAGAAAGCCCTCAGTCTTCGACTTCGGGCTTCTACTAGAGCCTCGATCGTAATTCCTTACTTACCGACCTTAATACACAATGTACTATTATTGTTTTTAGTATTTGCAGAAATACATCATCTGTTAAAATTTCAACTGTCTAGCTATCACGGCTCGTGACAGACAGACGGACAGCGGAGTCTTAGTAATAGAGTCCCGTTTTTGCCCTTTGGGTACAGAATCCTAAAAAAGTAACAATATTTACAATAGATATTTGAACTGCATTTTGCTTAAGTGATCGTTTTGTATTTTAAATCGTTTGTAACTTAACGTCTATTCTATTGTGAGAATTAAGGATGCGGAAGTTAGGCACGTAGTGAAGTGTCGAATATTACATTATAAGACCATGCGATTGAATTTTTGGCCTTTTAAATGTCTGCTCAATTTCAATATAGCGTATTTATTTAAAGTTTTTGATTAAAAATAAGATGATAACCTCAATAGTATTAGGCCATGCGATAACCTGAGATAATTATCGTGGAAATACTATGATAAACGACTTTTATTCATCCTATTATTTTTAGTAGTGATTGTCTTTAACTCATTATCAGACTAAACTAACTCTAAGTACAATACCATCGACACATTGAAATAGTCGATAAAATAAAAATTCAATCCCTCCAAAAAAAAGCGACGGCAGCGCCCCAAGATAACGGGGTGTATACATAATTCTTGCCACTGCGGCGCATGGACAAGCGGCGTCGGTGGATTGGTCACGTCACGTGTGTTGTGTGTGCGTGAACCGGTTGCTGTGGAAGTGTTGACGCACGCAGCTAGACCAGCGACGCACGTGGGTGACGCGTATAGCGTTTGCGGCGAAGCGTGTGCTGCAGTGGGGTTCGGCTTAACGCTTGACTGGCAATGGCGAGTCTGTTTTAACTGTGTGGTGTGGGCTTCATTAACAGAATTGAATGCGAACTAATTTCACTGTGTGCGCTTTTATGATGCGACGACATACGGGTATTCTTCGGACGGATCTCTGCCGAATCTTCTGGTGAAAATGTCCATCCGGTACGTTAGTGAAATTTGCCGCAACTTTGGTCTGTACTTTTCGAATTCGGTTCTGATGTGGTTCATAAGACATCGTTCAGGAAGGGTGAATTTCGCGTGAAACGTTGCGCACGTATAAGAACATCTATCTGTCATGTCGTCGTCGTAATAGCGTCCGCGCTGATCGCAGTTTGTGTCCGTGTGCATAATGGTTTACCCTGCGTTCTTACTATTGAAGATTTGAAGACGAACGCTCGTTAGTCATTATTCATCGCCCGGGGCAGTCGTACGATTGGATTGCAACTTGTTCCACTCTCATTGGTGGTAAGGCTGACTGGTCGCACGTGGACCGCTAGGGCGCACCGCATTAAATCAGAATTGCCGCCATAACAATGTTGCCATAATAGTGTTGAGTCTTTCGAAATTCACCCTTTCTAAACATGGTCTATAGCTGTCAACGCAATGACAGCGGTAGCGGCGCAGAAACGTTGTAATAAAAGAGACCGCACAAACCGGCCGGTAACAATCGTTGCTTCACCGCTGCCGCTGCCGTGTGCTGCGACCTGACGCGGTCCGTGTTCAGCTACAGCAAGCCGTCGCTGCAGCACAGCCGCTCGGCCGACACCTCCTCCAGCACCTCGCTCAGCGGCGCCGAGCCGGGCAGCGCGCTCTGCTCCAGGTAACAAGCGTCGCCTCGCTGCCGTGTGCTGCGCCCTGACGCGGTCCGTATTCAGCTACAGCAAGCCGTCTCTGCAGCACAGCCGCTCGGCCGACACCTCCTCCAGCACCTCGCTCAGCGGCGGTTTTGGACCTACTGCCTCATCCCCGTCGGTCGCCCCTCGCACTCGTGAGCGCCCGGACGGACTCGCTAGACTGTACACGTTAGGCTTTTTAAAGCACGCTTTTGTTTATGTTCTCAATTGTAAAGATCTTCAATATCCTCTACGCATGACACCTTACATGATATTAATCCGTGCTCCATAATGTCACGTAATGTTTGCAGAATTACGATCAAAAATGTTCCGTAAAATTTTGGCTAGAATTGGCTATTGGAGGTGCTGCTCTCGTCCAAACATGAGTGTTACCAATACCATCTGTTTACTATGTTATCGTTCTGCGTTGAAGTAGGTTTCGCTTATGCTTTTTGCTCATCTTTTTATTTTATCTGTCGTCTAGTGTGCCAGCATATTACGATGCTTTTGTCATTGATTTAATAACGTCTACATTTATAACCGTTAACAAAAGTAGGGCCGATAATTGACAACAATTCATTTTGTGCTAAGGTAGTAAAATAAAATACCGTTTCTAGATTTTACACTGCTGATTACAGTAAAAATATCTTTGGATTTTTTTATGCAGTAGTTTTTTTTATATTTAGGAAAAACAGTAAAAAAAGTTGGATTGTTAATGTTAGGAATACACTTATAGTGCCCTTAGTCCATTTATTACCAAAGGAATTCAAAAAAATATACTACTGTCATGTTCATTGTTTATCTGTCTGACGGATTACTTGATTCTGACGACACGCTTTCAATTCTATGCAAAATAGTTTATTTATTTTAATGGCGCCTACAAATTACGTAATTAATTAAATTACGCAAAATAGCAAATTTGTGAACGAACGGCAGCGAATGATGACATGACATGACAGTCAGTTTTGTTTACTGTTTAAAGTTACTTTTTTAAATTTTATATCAGGCTAAGATCACGACATCAGTATTCCTAACTTTGTATATACGGTCTTTTTCATGACTATTTCTTTAATAAATTATTAACGACGAATTTAAGTTAAATAAAGAAATACGGGTAGTCTAATTTTTTACCAGCTATTTAATTATAAACGCGAAAAAACAATAATGCTTTTTTTTGAAATGTTGTCAATTCAAATTCAAATTAAAACTCCAATATTAAAACTAAAGTCCAAAGGGTTAAATCCCAAAATTACCAAATTCGTGGGTAAAGATATTCAAATGTTTACTTATGGACATCCAGCATATTGGAAATCTGGTATTTCAAAATTCTCGCATTTTGGGAATGAGCTAGTCAAAGATATGCTATCCTTGAATGTCAGTAACTAACCCGAGATAGGAATACCTACACACGTCTTTCTATCTTCAATAGGGCTCATCAAGGGATAGTTGGAATAGTTCAGCGTCTACGTTATAAAACCAATGATTTCTGCTTAATGCTATATTCAAATAATGATGTTATTAAGTGAAAAGTGCATGGATTTGCTCATACCACTTGCTCTAAATGTTTAATCTATGCAACGTAAATGCTTTCACGTGTTGTTGTTGTTAATACTTAGTTTTATTGGCTATTTTAAGTACGGTAATGCTCAAAAATGTCTGCATGTTTTTTTCTATTATGTATTATATTTGAATATGTGTTGTTTGCACTAACATGCTAACCAAACAGTAGTAAGTAAGTTACAAACCCATCGTCAGCGCGGTATGTCGGTGCTGACGCGTCTGTCCTGTCTGCCCCGCAGGCAAAACTCGGCGGAGTACAACCCCCTGGTAGAAGCTCTCAACAATTTTACACAGCGTTTCGAAAAGATCTCAAAAGAAGTGGTAAGTTTATGCTGTGCTTTATTCTAGTATTTTTACGTACCATCAAGGATTTGAATATTTACCACTTTGAGAAAATATGTAAATTAGTCGTGTTTACCCCGATTTTCCGACGTTACACGAGTAACTTATGTGGAAAAAGGTGGATCCACATTTCGTCGGTGATACTCCAAAACCGCGTAAGTAACAAATTTATGATAGAGCAAATTAAAACTTACGGTCTTATTAAAAAGGTGCATTTTGCTCCTTATATAAAATGTTACTTACGCGGTTTCGCAGTTTCTCCGACGATTTGTGACATTTCATTGTAACATGGTCCCTCGACCGTGTTAGAACCGGTTATGACGTGATTCTCCCGAGCGCATGACTTACGAGTACACTGTCTCCGTTTAGTGTAACAAGCAGAGGCCGGAATTTTCGTAGCACTTTCGAGCTGTCATAGGGACTTCTCTTTTATCGACTTTTCATATACATACTTTATCGATACTTTATAGAACATAACATATTAAAGAAGATTAAAAGTAGAGGTAAACAACAGGCGGTCTTATCGCTAATAGGAGGAGCGATCTCTTTCAGATAATTACTATATATTTATTTTATTGAAAAAATAAAGATGAAACACTTGTTAGCACTAAAACAGACCTTTAACATGAAATTCATAAATGATAAAACACTGAACTGAACTGATTCAATGTGAAATTGACAACTATTAACTTTTCATTGTTTTCATTGCAATTCTCTATTTCACATTTTCAATTACTCAAAAGTTATCTGAAACAAATCGGTTTTTAGAAATTATTAATTAATTAATAAAAAAATAAAAATTGTACCGCCTGTTGTTTACTTCTTCTTTTAATCTTCTTTAATATATTGTGTTCTATAATGTATCGATAAAATATGTATATCGATAGTCGATAAACGAGAAGTCCGACAGCTCAAAAGTGCTACGAGAATTCCGGCCTCTTGTAACAAGCCTTGTAGATTTGCCACGAGGTCCGATCCGATAGAGGCTGTCCTGTATGAACACTACCCTGTGTCGGTGCGCAGGACTCGGAGGACTCGTCGTGGTCGCGCGCGGGCGAGCTGGCGGCGGCGGGCGGCTGCCCCTGCTGGTGCGCTGACTGGGCCGAGATCCACGTGCGCTCGCCCTCCGGCGACGTCGCCTGGCTCATGCGCGTGCAGAACCAGGTCATGCACACACACACATTCACTCATACATTTTTTTTCTACTCGCGAACTTAAACGGTTGTCGGTGTCAAAATACCACCTAGAGCATAACCGAAGCGTTAAAACATTTCTATAATGAGTGTCGCTATGGTAATAACAGTTCTATAATAATTATTATAGCATTGTTGTTACCATGGTTACGGTCATTCTGGATATCAGTCTTGGCGTCTAGTGTACACTTTGCATCCTAATTTTGTATACTATTTAGTTAAAAATATTTTAATAGCAACTGTTGAAATAAAAATAAAATAGGTTAAAGATTTTATTTTTATTAAATCACTACAAAAGACAGATAATATTCATCGACTCGACTTGTACCATGATGGTTACGTTCAATGTGGTTATCAACAATGGCATTTCGGCTGACGACTTGTTTGAGTCACTATTTAAATTTCCATTTAAAGGAACGATTTAACAGTTACATTCACGAAATGTTAACACTAATCGGAATAATGAAAATCAAGGAAAGTACTCGTAAGTATACAAAAAAATAAGCCACTGTTTATTTTGGACACTATCAATATAAGCTTGTAGAGAAACTTATGTATTCAACGGTTCATAAATTACCTCTTAAGGTACTCGTGCCTGTAATTAGAGCGCTCGCGAATTTGCTCTCCAACCTTAGCATTCGTACCTTAAGAGCCTTCATTATGTACCTGTTTAATAAATAACTATTAGTCATACACATTAAACATTAGGAAGTGACTCAGTATTCCATAATGTGCCATACGAGAAAATAAACGCTCATACATGCTTAAAACAAACTCTATGATTTACATTTTACAATTTTACAACTTACAACACTTGAAAACGGCTTGAATGGGATCTGAGGCAAGACATTACGCGTTGTGTTAGTGTCAGCGCCTCCTGGGGCCCATTTCTCAAAGCGTATTAGTTTAATAATATTAGTGTTTTGTCTCATTTTGTAGTTTAATTGACGAGACAAAACACTAATATTATTAGACTAATACGCTTTGAGAAATGGGCCCCTGGCGGCAACGCGCCATGCTAGAACAAGTGCCGGTCCGCAGATGGGGTGGGACAGCCTGGCGGAGGGCGCGCTGCAGGACGTGGCCGCGCTGCTGGCGCCGCCGCCCTCCGCGCCGCCCTCCTCCGCGTCCAGCGGCATCGGGGACTCCCGGCACAACGTTGTGAGTCGCCGAAACTGTTTTTTTTACTAAATTAACTCGTCAGTGAAACTGCGAAATCGCGTAAGTACAATTAAATAAAGAGCAAAATGGACCTTTTTAATAACACAGTAAGGTTTATTTTGCTCTATCATAAATTCGTTAGTTACGCGATTTTGCAGTATCACCGACGAAACGACTTGTGTGGGTTTGCTCCTCAACCGAAGTGGGGATAGTAATGTATAACTATGCCACGTTTTAGAAATCTTTCATAGTAAAATTTGAGAAATATTATGAAAATACAAAATAATAACTCAAAATTTTACACTGAAATTATGTTAAATTAAAAGCACGTTAAAATAATCAAGATTCAGCTGACCCAGGTGAGCTACACTGGCGGGCAAAGTTTATGTTGTCTTTGCTCGTGAGTTCAAATCGTTAGTAGGGTTCTAATGATAAAATAATGTTTAAATATTCAATGCAAACAAACAATAAAAAATAATCGTGTTTATAATATTAGCACAGACTAGTACTCGATTGATGGCATGATAGACTCCCCTGTTTGTGCGCAGGCGCTGGAAAGCGAGTCGCGGTCACGCAGCGGCTCGTCGGCCTCGCAGGTGGCTGCGCAGGACCTTCACAAATCCAGGTAACCTGGACTGGTTGACTAGTTCCTAAGCAACGTTAGTAGTACAGTTGTTTTATCTCACGAAAGCGGGTCTGTTATACTTGTGTGGATGCGCGTGCGCATCGCCTCTGAGTGCGAGGCGCTCGTCGCTGCACGCCGCCGGAGTTTGGGTGTACGAGTATACGAGTTACTACTACAAGTATGGCTAACCCGCTTTCATGAGATAAAACAAGTATATTAATTTGACATTAATCATACTTCTTGAACGGCTATTTGAGTTAAGTTCAAACGCGTAACGTTCCGATAATGATCAAAAATGCCGTATAAAAATGGTTTCTGACCCAATTAATGCAATAAATTAAGCTAATATTTATATTAATCACCAACTACTGCAAGCAAAGTATGAGTTGTTATAAGTTTTTATCGACTTGTAAGTAAGTATAAATTAAAATAATATATATATCAGGGGACAATGTCACACCAATTGACGTAGTCCCAAACTAAGCTCTAGGCTTGTACTATGGGTACTAGACAACGATATAAATACTTATATAGAGAAATATATACTTAAATATATAGAAAACATCTATGACTCAGAAATATCTGCCTTTACCGGGATTCGAATCCAGGACCGCTAGCTTTGTAGGCAGCGTCACTACCAACTAGGCCAGCGCGTCGTCAAACAACAGTCGTTGGCTAACCCCCGTTGTTGCAGCTCGGACTCGGTGGTGGCGGGCGAGCGCCGCGCGCCGCACGCCGCCTCGCACTGCATCGGCCCGCCGCAGCCGCTCCGGTACACACGCACGCGCACACACGCACACATCACACACCCACAACACACACTCTCACACACACACACACACACGACAGACAGACACCGACACTAAACCTAGCTAAGATGATGTAATAATATGAATGTGCATTAGGGTGGTGGAACCAGTTACGTATAAGACACCAATAATGGACACTTGATTCTTATTTTACAGAAGATAAGGGTTATTCATTTGTTGTGAAACAATTAAATTAGGACCCTATGAAATTTGAATTAAGAGTGAAGTGTCCATTACAGGTGCCTGTCAGCTAAAAGTGTCCATCATTGGTGCCGCCACCCTACTATGCAACGGTTTAATTTTTAACGTTAGGGGAAAACCAAGGATCCCTTATAGTTTCGCCGTTTCCATCCGTCCGTCCGTATTTCTTTGACTTTTTTTCGGAAACAATGAACTACTTACTAATTCATTTCTAGATAATTCAGAAAATACCACTAAAACTAGTAAAAAAATAATCTAGACCCCTCTTTCATTACGTTTCGCTCGACATGCTCTTAACCAAATGTTATTCTCAATTGAAGGGTTATTTTCAATACCTTTATCTCGTGTGGTTGCCGGGTTAGAATAGTGCCACTCCATGTCTTCCCGTGGATGTCGTAAGAGGCGACTAAGGGAATAAAGGCTTGTAGTACTATTAGGCGATGGGCTTGCTACCTGTCACTAATACGCTGGTAAACATCTTAGCCTATTTGTGCAGAATGTGGTTACAGAATTATCAACAAGTTTTTAAAGTTGTAGGTAATTCTGTAGCTCTGCCTACCCCACTCCGGGATTATAGGCGTGAAGGTATGTATGTATGTATGTTAAATCGTGAGAAAATGTTTAACAATTATGCCTATGCTGCCCTTCTTACCCCCTTACTTATAAACGTGGAATAAGCTTGGAATAGTGTATGCCATGCTTTGTCACTTTCTGTCAGATGCAAATGTCACAATTACAGATAAAGACAAAGCATGGCATAAACTATTCCAAGCTTATTCCATGTTTATAAGTAAGGGGGTAAGTCAATAAGGCAGAGTATCTCAGACAAAACTTCTGTACCAATATCAAACTTATAATCAAAAACGAGAAGTAAAGATGAGATACTGTTTATTGGCTTAGGAGGGCCGTGCAGTTATTTAAATGTCGGTAATTAAAAGTAATGAGTTGCGATTGTATTGCGTGGTGGGTGGGCGCAGGACGAGCACGCAGCCCATCAACATCCCGGGCTCGCCGGTGCGCGCCGCGCACGACGACGACATGCTGCTCTACGTGCCCGAGGTACGCGCCATTTGGCATTAGCACGGCATTTGTTTTTTTTTCACTTCTAAAATGACTCATAATAGTCTTGTATAAGCGGCCTAAAGTGATGTATTTAATCCCTGGGCATTAAAACGACACTACTCCCTAGGGACTAAAGTACTTTTTCTTTTTAATTTACTTTGGAAACCCTTTAACAGCCAATCACGGTGTTTGTGAATGGAGGATTATCGCCATTTTTAGGCCGTGTAAAAAGACAACTGTGCAAAACTATTTAATTTCTTGAAACACGATTAATAACATGAATCTATTTAAATATATTAAGGATTCTTTTATTTTATTACGCATGTTCCAAATGGTTTTCAAGTTTGTATGTGTATTGCACTTTACAAAAAACTAACAACCGCGAAACAAATTTGGTAGAAACATTTTTACATGTTTGTTAAATATTGTAATTTTGTATAGAACGTCGTTTTTTTTTCGCATTCAAAGCGAAAAGTAGGGTGTTTAACGCGAGACTAGACAAACATCGAACTTCTAACCATCTCGTGACATCATGGCCTGTTTTAGTCCCTTGTTGAACAATCTACTATACAGGGTGTCTGGAAAACCTTCGGAGAAATTTGGGGGGGTAATAGTTGGCACGATTCTGATCACGGGGGTATGGTTCATTTTTGTTTCTGTTAATGTAAAAAAAAAAGAAGGATTAATTATATTCATTTTGTTACTTGATGTATCGCAGCCGATATCTCGACCTTGACATTTTGACGTTGATAGTATACTACTCCAACAGTTCGTAGTGCCTTACGTCAAAATTCAATGTCCGAGGTCAATGACCTGAGACCATACGTTGTCACATGGTATGTAAACAAACAGTTCGCTCCATGTAAACAAACAGTTCGCTCCATGTAAACAAAAATCAAGGTAGCATTATAATAAAAATAAATGAGTAATTTTAGTGCAACTTACTGTATTTTCGTTTTTGCAATTTGAACACTAATTGGTTTTAAATGTGAAATCACTAGGTCTCTTGTTCATGTTTTGCCGAGACTGATCATATCGTCCGTCTTTTACTGTCGAGATCTAACCATTTACCATTGTTTTCTGCTCTAAAGTAGCCCATATAACTGATTTACAGCAAAAATATTGAAGACGTGAATATTGAAAATAACATAATTTAACACTGACATCTAATGACAGCCATAAATTCATAGACTTCTCAAAGTTCAAATAGACGCATTGAACGATCCGATTATTGCTCTCCGTATTGAAGAAAAAAAAGGAGAAAAAGAAAATCGTTTATTGGTGCAAACCACAGAAAAATAATAATCAAATTAAATACAGTGAGAAAATAATTTAAAACAAAACCTTAAAACTATTTTATAAAATAATAATGCACCAAATTGGGTGCTACTCAGCATCATAGTGTCAGACATGCCGTGACGCTGCACGCGCTGATTTTCAGGGCAACCAGACGGGGAGAAAGCGCTGCTGGCTGCTGGTTCTTTCCTTTTGATCCGCATGGTATTTGTGGCAGTAGCCAAAAGTCCAAGTGCAAAACATTTTGTCGATGGATATAAAGGTCGTCGCATAATTGATTATAATAGGCTATTTGACAACATTGAAAATATACTACAAATTGTGGTCATCCTATCTGATACTAGCGTAAAATAACGTATTTCACTTTATTTCACATTAAATTATGTCTATTTTTTTGGAAATTACACGAAATAATAAGGATTTTTTTTGAAATTTAATCTGTGGCAAAAACGCTATGTGATGTTAGAAATACTTTATAACCTGTGAGTGTGATGTGAAGTCACATCACATGCAAGTAAACAAAACAAACCCCAAACCAAACATCGCTTCGCTTGTGACATCGCTTCCTTGACTGATTGTGATTGTAGTCCACGTTTTATATTTTCTGGGTGTTCCTTAAGCCGGCTACTCACACACCTGCTGCAGGGGCAATACCGGTCGCACGGCGGTTCGACCAATTTTAGGCTGTTCTCTACACACTAGCCTGCCGTTCAGTGTGTAACTGATAGTCCCGCTGAACGCACGTCCACGAGAAAGCCTCCTGTATTGTCGAAACACCAGAGGATTGGTATCGCCTTGGCACTTTCTGTGGTGCTACCAAAAAAAAAAGGAAGAGAAGATATTGGGTGAAGAATTGGTTGCAGAAACGAAGCAAATTGTGCCACATGAATATTATGAAAGAATTGGAAGTAGATGATCTTAGAAACTTTTTGCGAATGGATATTGATTCTTTTGAAGAGCTCCTGGCTATGGTAACACCATTTTTTCCATTTTTGTCCACTCCGCTCGGTTGTCACCAATGAACTGACTGGAATTGCCCCAATCCTACTACACACGCAGCAACCTTGCAGGGCGGTAGACACAATCTAGGGAGCTAGGAAGGTCTTGCGACCCTGCCGCCCTGCCGCAGGCCCAATCTAAAAATTGCTCCTGCTTGCCTACACACATCACAATTAAGGAGGCAATCAAGGGTCCAATTCCCATATTGCCCCTGCAGCAGGTGTGTGAGTAGCCGGCTTTAGTGGCCTTTTTCTTTTAAGGGTTTTTACCACAGAGTGTAATCACGTCGACCTCTTCTTACAAAGCGATCCTATTTTTCTCTTTCTTCTATGATACGAATATCTAGCAACAACATGTATGATGCCAGCTTTAAATGTAATTTTGATAAAACGTAACGTGTAGGTAGGATTTTTTGTTTACAAATGAAACCTAAAACTCTTTTCATAAAGAGTTTTAATGGTCCAAGATTTAAAAAGATAATATGTCAAATTGTCAATAATTAATTATTGTGTTTTTTATTCGTCGGAAGCCCTGATAGTGGTACAAATCAATGAAATACAGCCATGATTCATGATCTCGTAAAAGAAGTAATGTGCCTACGAGTGCAAGTGCTATTTTAGCCGTGTGAGTGTGAGAAAAGTGTGAGTAAAAATCATAATCGTAAGTTTCAGTTTTAGATTATTTCACATAATAGCCCTTATCAGACACCGTCGTCTTTTCATTCACATTACAGGATAATGTGTCAGTTTTCTAAACTCCATGGAGCTTTTGACCATGATTGGAAACATTGTTCATAAGGAACAACTTGTTTATTTACATTACGTTGTGACACATATCGTCGGTGAAACTGCAAAACCGCCTAAGTGACATTTTAAATAAGGAGCAAAATGCACCTTTTTAATAAGATCGTAAGGTTTATTTTGCTCTATCATAAATTTGTTACTTACGCGGTTTTGCAGTATCACCGACGATATTATGAATGAATCAGTTAAGATGGGGCACACTGAGAGCATCGTCAGGAAAGTCGATGATAAATCTGTCTGTAACTCAGTCAAATATTAACTTAAACAAAAGTTACCAATATAGGGATGATCCAAATCATCCACCCTATCTACAGTTAAAATTTCTCCGAAGGTTTTCCAGACACCCTGTATATATAACATACATACACGTTACGATATATGACGAGTTATTAAACAAGTTAAGCTTGAATAAATCACTGAATGTAATAAACGTTACAATACAACATAGAACTGTCACTGGTCTAGACAAAAAGAAAGAAACAAGGCAAAACAATACTTAAACAGTGGCGCGGCGGCCATGCGCAAAAATACTAGGAGCGACGCGCCCGCGCGGCTCGCCCGACACGCGCCCTGGCCAAACTTAAATTCTTTATACGTGACAAAACACGCAATATTACTAAATACCTAAAGCACCGCCGTAAAACTTGTAATTTTGTATAAATAGCTCACAGTGCATTAATTTTATCCATACAGCAAAAATGAAAACTTAGTTTTTTCTAAACTTTTTCATGAATTTTAATGTCCCACGTCTCGCGACTATAACCTTTTGCACGCCAAACAGCGAAGAAATACGACGTGTCTCAGACGCCATAGTCTGAAGACTGACGTTTGGTGTCAGTGCCAAGCATTTCCTAAGACGTGATTTGTTGGTTTTCGCGCTCAAAAAGTTACAATCGGGTGATTTATTCGGGCAAGTGTAGGCCACTTGAACCTCTCGTGTGTGGGCAGGGCAAGTCGCGGCACCCGGTGCGGCGCAGCAACTCGTCGCCCGAGATGTCATCGTCCTGGAAGCTGCGCGACGAGCCCGCGCCCGAGCCCGAGCCAGCGCCTGCGCTGCCTGGCGAGACCCCGTGAGCACACACACACATACCGCATACAACACGCCCAAGGAATCATTGCTGGGATTCCGAGGGTGCCAACGGGACCTAATTACTAAGCTTCCGCTGTTCGTCCGTGCGCCTGTATTGTAACTTACCGTACTTGAATTGGCAAAATGTGAACATTCATTGCCGAAGTAACAAATAATTAAAATAATGGTACGGAACCCTTCTGCGTGTGAATCCGACTCGCACTTGGCCGGTTCTGGAAAATAACAAGACGCCATAGCGGCGCAACCAATCGCCGCTGCGTCCTACTCTGGAGGGCTCCTCATCAGGTGTCCGCTTGGTGGCGCGACCAGGATAGTTAGTAACATTGAAGTACTGAATTCGAAACTTCGGGTGCCTATTCCTTTTCACCCGTTATTCGAGAATCAATCGGAAAAAGGATGAAAGGACTTATTGCACTCATCCGGTCACCAGTCGGCTACCAGTTGCCTATTATCCTACACACTCCGCTGCTATTATCATGGCGTCTACTCCTTATATGTTTTGGTAGCTCAAAGTAACCACAGTGAGGAATCAAAATAATAGCGTTCATGTAACTACTCTTTCAATGATCACCAAGAACTGCTGAACGCGTGGTGCCTTGCACTTTATATAGTCAAGGGTCGACCGATGGTGTCGGTCAGCCAATCGTTAGACTTCCGTTTACGGAACTTAATTAATTAAATGGTTTTTTTTTCTATCGGATGAAGTATTTCTATCGTTAATCAAAATATTAATGACACAATAAAATTAGAAACTTTTTATACATGCTAACACCACGGTGACATGTCTCCAAGAATTATATTATATATAAATAAAAATATAAAAAAAAAAAAAGAATGATGATTGTAACGTAGCTCCATGTGCATGCAGCAGCACGTCGATGTCGCTGCACGCGTCGAAGAAGGCGGCGAAGAAGAGCGACATGCGCGTGTCGTGCGAGGCCATCCCCGAGGAGATGTCGGGCTCCTCGCCGCTCGCGCCGCCGCCCGCGCTGCACCCACACCTCTGCACGTACAACTCCGACCCAGGTCAGGCCCCACCCAGCGACATGCGCGTATCTGGATTTCTATCAAAAACTTCATTACTTTCTAGCGTAAATATAACAGTATCAGTGTTCATATTAGTAATACCTCTGTTGTTATTGTATATACCTGTGAATGTTTAATATATCGACACTGCGCAGGTTCCGGCTCAGTGGACGCGGCGCCCGCGCAGCCGCATCAGCTGCAAAAGGTAACACAATATTTTATTTTAATCAATAATTATTTTATTGTCTGGTTAGTTTGAGTGATAAGTTTGTTTTGGTGTACATACTTTAAAGTGAAAAATTACCTTATTCAGTCGATACTGGGTCAGCGTATTTTTATCAATAAAAATCATTTATTGTATGTCAATCGGTGTTAACACGGAGTGCTTGGAATGAGCTCTTAATTTGTTTTAAATACAGTTGCGAGAGAATGCAAAAAAACAGATAGACACATAACTAGTTTCCGATCGAAGTATATTACAATGAAACAAAATCATCTTTGCATGTCAAGGTCAACTTTTTTATTGTTGATAATGGGTTTGCTCTTGAATAATTCTTGCATTTGCAGGACAAAGAATGATTAATTTATTAATGATTTGAATGAACAATATTATAATCCGATTTACTGCGGGTGAAATGAGGTGTGTGGTTGTCTAGGTGGCCAGCGACAGCATAGTCCCGAGCTACGCGAGCAAGCCGCCCGCGGCGCCGCGGCCCGCGCCCGCGCCCGCGCCCGCGCCCGCCTCCGCCTCCGCCTCCGCGTCCGCGCTGTCGGCGCGCGAGCGGGACGACCTGCCGCCCCTGGCGCGCTCCAAGCGCTCCAACACTATCTCTGTCATGAGTCCTACGCGGCGGCACAGGTAACTCAATAAAATCGGCATACTACTTTAAGTATTTGCGTACTTTAAACCACTAATATTGCAATCATTAACGGTTGCACATATAGCGTAACCGAAGCGTGAAAACAGTTCTATAATGAGCGTTGTCATGGGACTATCAGATCTTTTATGATTATTATAGCATTGTTATTGTCATGGTTGTGTGCATGAACAATGTCAGTGATGACTGACGGTATGTGTTGATCAACTGTCATCTCTTTTTATAACTATTTTTATAAAAATTTTGAATGTGTAAAAATACGAAAAATATTGAATTAATTACGATAGAACCTTAGTTTAAAAAATATAGTTTAAAAAAATATAATTTAAAAAGCTCAATAATATTAATTGGGTCGGCGGTTTTGCAATTATGACAATATGGCGGAACTAGAAATGGCGTTTGACGAATAAAATTGACATTCCAAATTCGTATACTGTATTTTTCGAAGCATAAAAAAAGGAATGTATGTATCAAAATCTCCAGAATATTTAATTAACAAGCTTAGCGAAGAATATTATATTCTCTCTTTGGAAATGTATGCGTTAATATCATGAAATTATAACATGAAGTTTCTTGTTTATCCTCCCGAGTCCCCGAGTACTTTTTTTTTTACATAATACGGCCATTGCAATAAAATATCAATTGTAAAGAAGATAAAGTAGAATGTCTATTGTTTTTATGACTGGCAATTAAATTAGAAAATAGACTTTCTTGCAATCGCAATAAGTTTATTTTTCACTGGCAAATTTCGTTGTATGGGGGGTCTTAGGAGGTTATGGATTCCTACATTGTTTCATTAGAATAGAAGTAATGTATGAAGAAAACTAATAAAGAGCATTATTGTCCGATGCTCTAACTTATTAAATTAACTGACCGAGGAAAAATTACATACTGGTACTTACATTAAGGTGCTCGTGTATTTTGAGTGCCCTAATAAGTATGTACCGTTGCACAGTACAGTGAGTGTTAACGAGTGGTTCCGCAGGGAGGCGGCGCCCGGGCCGGCCGCGGCGCGCGCGGCGCACGGCGCGGGCGGCGGCGTGTCCCCGGCCTTCGTGCTGCTGCAGCTCTACCACAAGATGAGCACCTACCCCATCACGCCGCCGGTGCCCGGTAACACAGCCTCACCCACACAGCCGCCCCTAATCTTACCTAGGAACTCCGCCCGGGCCGGCCCCGGCGCGCGCGGCGGCGTGTCCCCGGCCTTCGTGCTGCTGCAGCTCTACCACAAGATGAGCACCTACCCCATCACGCCGCCGGTGCCCGGTAACACAGCCTCACCCACACAGCCGCCCCTAATCTTACCTAGGAACTCCGCCCGGGCCGGCCCCGGCGCGCGCGGCGGCGTGTCCCCGGCCTTCGTGCTGCTGCAGCTCTACCACAAGATGAGCACCTACCCCATCACGCCGCCGGTGCCCGGTAACACAGCCTCACCCACACAGCCGCCCCTAATCTTACCTAGGAACTCCGCCCGGGCCGGCCCCGGCGCGCGCGGCGGCGTGTCCCCGGCCTTCGTGCTGCTGCAGCTCTACCACAAGATGAGCACCTACCCCATCACGCCGCCGGTGCCCGGTAACACAGCCTCACCCACACAGCCGCCCCTAATCTTACCTAGGAACTCCGCCCGGGCCGGCCCCGGCGCGCGCGGCGGCGTGTCCCCGGCCTTCGTGCTGCTGCAGCTCTACCACAAGATGAGCACCTACCCCATCACGCCGCCGGTGCCCGGTAACACAGCCTCACCCACACAGCCGCCCCTAATCTTACCTAGGAACTCCGCCCGGGCCGGCCCCGGCGCGCGCGGCGGCGTGTCCCCGGCCTTCGTGCTGCTGCAGCTCTACCACAAGATGAGCACCTACCCCATCACGCCGCCGGTGCCCGGTAACACAGCCTCACCCACACAGCCGCCCCTAATCTTACCTAGGAACTCCGCCCGGGCCGGCCCCGGCGCGCGCGGCGGCGTGTCCCCGGCCTTCGTGCTGCTGCAGCTCTACCACAAGATGAGCACCTACCCCATCACGCCGCCGGTGCCCGGTAACACAGCCTCACCCACACAGCCGCCCCTAATCTTACCTAGGAACTCCGCCCGGGCCGGCCCCGGCGCGCGCGGCGGCGTGTCCCCGGCCTTCGTGCTGCTGCAGCTCTACCACAAGATGAGCACCTACCCCATCACGCCGCCGGTGCCCGGTAACACAGCCTCACCCACACAGCCGCCCCTAATCTTACCTAGGAACTCCGCCCGGGCCGGCCCCGGCGCGCGCGGCGGCGTGTCCCCGGCCTTCGTGCTGCTGCAGCTCTACCACAAGATGAGCACCTACCCCATCACGCCGCCGGTGCCCGGTAACACAGCCTCACCCACACAGCCGCCCCTAATCTTACCTAGGAACTCCGCCCGGGCCGGCCCCGGCGCGCGCGGCGGCGTGTCCCCGGCCTTCGTGCTGCTGCAGCTCTACCACAAGATGAGCACCTACCCCATCACGCCGCCGGTGCCCGGTAACACAGCCTCACCCACACAGCCGCCCCTAATCTTACCTAGGAACTCCGCCCGGGCCGGCCCCGGCGCGCGCGGCGGCGTGTCCCCGGCCTTCGTGCTGCTGCAGCTCTACCACAAGATGAGCACCTACCCCATCACGCCGCCGGTGCCCGGTAACACAGCCTCACCCACACAGCCGCCCCTAATCTTACCTAGGAACTCCGCCCGGGCCGGCCCCGGCGCGCGCGGCGGCGTGTCCCCGGCCTTCGTGCTGCTGCAGCTCTACCACAAGATGAGCACCTACCCCATCACGCCGCCGGTGCCCGGTAACACAGCCTCACCCACACAGCCGCCCCTAATCTTACCTAGGAACTCCGCCCGGGCCGGCCCCGGCGCGCGCGGCGGCGTGTCCCCGGCCTTCGTGCTGCTGCAGCTCTACCACAAGATGAGCACCTACCCCATCACGCCGCCGGTGCCCGGTAACACAGCCTCACCCACACAGCCGCCCCTAATCTTACCTAGGAACTCCGCCCGGGCCGGCCCCGGCGCGCGCGGCGGCGTGTCCCCGGCCTTCGTGCTGCTGCAGCTCTACCACAAGATGAGCACCTACCCCATCACGCCGCCGGTGCCCGGTAACACAGCCTCACCCACACAGCCGCCCCTAATCTTACCTAGGAACTCCGCCCGGGCCGGCCCCGGCGCGCGCGGCGGCGTGTCCCCGGCCTTCGTGCTGCTGCAGCTCTACCACAAGATGAGCACCTACCCCATCACGCCGCCGGTGCCCGGTAACACAGCCTCACCCACACAGCCGCCCCTAATCTTACCTAGGAACTCCGCCCGGGCCGGCCCCGGCGCGCGCGGCGGCGTGTCCCCGGCCTTCGTGCTGCTGCAGCTCTACCACAAGATGAGCACCTACCCCATCACGCCGCCGGTGCCCGGTAACACAGCCTCACCCACACAGCCGCCCCTAATCTTACCTAGGAACTCCGCCCGGGCCGGCCCCGGCGCGCGCGGCGGCGTGTCCCCGGCCTTCGTGCTGCTGCAGCTCTACCACAAGATGAGCACCTACCCCATCACGCCGCCGGTGCCCGGTAACACAGCCTCACCCACACAGCCGCCCCTAATCTTACCTAGGAACTCCGCCCGGGCCGGCCCCGGCGCGGGCGGCGGCGTGTCCCCGGCCTTCGTGCTGCTGCAGCTCTACCACAAGATGAGCACCTACCCCATCACGCCGCCGGTGCCCGGTAACACAGCCTCACCCACACAGCCGCCCCTAATCTTACCTAGGAACTCCGCCCGGGCCGGCCCCGGCGCGCGCGGCGGCGTGTCCCCGGCCTTCGTGCTGCTGCAGCTCTACCACAAGATGAGCACCTACCCCATCACGCCGCCGGTGCCCGGTAACACAGCCTCACCCACACAGCCGCCCCTAATCTTACCTAGGAACTCCGCCCGGGCCGGCCCCGGCGCGCGCGGCGGCGTGTCCCCGGCCTTCGTGCTGCTGCAGCTCTACCACAAGATGAGCACCTACCCCATCACGCCGCCGGTGCCCGGTAACACAGCCTCACCCACACAGCCGCCCCTAATCTTACCTAGGAACTCCGCCCGGGCCGGCCCCGGCGCGCGCGGCGGCGTGTCCCCGGCCTTCGTGCTGCTGCAGCTCTACCACAAGATGAGCACCTACCCCATCACGCCGCCGGTGCCCGGTAACACAGCCTCACCCACACAGCCGCCCCTAATCTTACCTAGGAACTCCGCCCGGGCCGGCCCCGGCGCGCGCGGCGGCGTGTCCCCGGCCTTCGTGCTGCTGCAGCTCTACCACAAGATGAGCACCTACCCCATCACGCCGCCGGTGCCCGGTAACACAGCCTCACCCACACAGCCGCCCCTAATCTTACCTAGGAACTCCGCCCGGGCCGGCCCCGGCGCGCGCGGCGGCGTGTCCCCGGCCTTCGTGCTGCTGCAGCTCTACCACAAGATGAGCACCTACCCCATCACGCCGCCGGTGCCCGGTAACACAGCCTCACCCACACAGCCGCCCCTAATCTTACCTAGGAACTCCGCCCGGGCCGGCCCCGGCGCGCGCGGCGGCGTGTCCCCGGCCTTCGTGCTGCTGCAGCTCTACCACAAGATGAGCACCTACCCCATCACGCCGCCGGTGCCCGGTAACACAGCCTCACCCACACAGCCGCCCCTAATCTTACCTAGGAACTCCGCCCGGGCCGGCCCCGGCGCGCGCGGCGGCGTGTCCCCGGCCTTCGTGCTGCTGCAGCTCTACCACAAGATGAGCACCTACCCCATCACGCCGCCGGTGCCCGGTAACACAGCCTCACCCACACAGCCGCCCCTAATCTTACCTAGGAACTCCGCCCGGGCCGGCCCCGGCGCGCGCGGCGGCGTGTCCCCGGCCTTCGTGCTGCTGCAGCTCTACCACAAGATGAGCACCTACCCCATCACGCCGCCGGTGCCCGGTAACACAGCCTCACCCACACAGCCGCCCCTAATCTTACCTAGGAACTCCGCCCGGGCCGGCCCCGGCGCGCGCGGCGGCGTGTCCCCGGCCTTCGTGCTGCTGCAGCTCTACCACAAGATGAGCACCTACCCCATCACGCCGCCGGTGCCCGGTAACACAGCCTCACCCACACAGCCGCCCCTAATCTTACCTAGGAACTCCGCCCGGGCCGGCCCCGGCGCGCGCGGCGGCGTGTCCCCGGCCTTCGTGCTGCTGCAGCTCTACCACAAGATGAGCACCTACCCCATCACGCCGCCGGTGCCCGGTAACACAGCCTCACCCACACAGCCGCCCCTAATCTTACCTAGGAACTCCGCCCGGGCCGGCCCCGGCGCGCGCGGCGGCGTGTCCCCGGCCTTCGTGCTGCTGCAGCTCTACCACAAGATGAGCACCTACCCCATCACGCCGCCGGTGCCCGGTAACACAGCCTCACCCACACAGCCGCCCCTAATCTTACCTAGGAACTCCGCCCGGGCCGGCCCCGGCGCGCGCGGCGGCGTGTCCCCGGCCTTCGTGCTGCTGCAGCTCTACCACAAGATGAGCACCTACCCCATCACGCCGCCGGTGCCCGGTAACACAGCCTCACCCACACAGCCGCCCCTAATCTTACCAAATTTCAATTGAGAGGAAGGGGTGTCCTCCCACATGTTACCTAATTTCACCTGTGAAAGAGTGGTGTCCTACCCACTTGTTACCAAATTTCTCTTGATAGAAAGTGGTGTCCTACCAAATCTTACCAAGTTTAACTTCTTAAATTTTACTTACAGCTAGGACCCCTTGAACCTTTGAGTTTAAAAATATCTCCCTAAAGTAATGAATAGTCATCGTTATCAACGTGCTGAATTGGTGGCAAAGTATGGTTGACAAAAAAACAAATACCTACTCAAGTATTTTAAATATTATTATATTTCAAAAATTATAAAATTTATATACATATTTACAATCACTTCTACAATTATGCTGAATAAACAACTAAAATTTGTCCGACAGATTTTGCCGTCAGTCTTTGACGACGATTTGAAAAAAATCATTTTAAATAACTAAATGACCTTTCGACGTTGACAGAAGTCACTGGAAGGTAATTTAAGATGTTAAAATATTGCACGCAACTTTTATTGACGCCCTCAGACATATTTATCTCTTTGCCTTCTATAAGCTGCTGTACGACTTTTATAGTACTGTAACCGGGGTTTTTATTCAGAACATTTTTTAATTTAAAATAAATTTCTTTGCCCGTGGGATGCAATCTCAACTTTGCTATTCTTTTTATCAAGTCAGACACAATTTTTAATGAACATTTTAGTTCTAGTTTTGGATCCTCCAGCAATTGAATTGATTTGGCGATAATGTTTTTGGTGTAAATCAGTTTTTACATGCCGGTCCAAACTGAATAAAGAGAGATGTAATGACGAATCACACAATTTACAAAATAACGTTCTTTCTTTGACTTCAAAATCAGGGTTGTCTTTTAAGCTTTGTTGTAGCTTCGAATGTGAGTACGAATCACTTATTTTATTTTGATGAGATTTCGGCTTTATATGCTTATTTATATTGTATTTTTTTTTTATATTGACATTACAAATTGTACATCGCATGCCTACATCAGTCGTTATAATATCCGGGTATTGTGTTAACTCCATATTGTGAATGTAAATACTATTTATTACCATAATGTGCACTTTACTAAGATTCCACCTGAAATACTTGCTTATCATCAACTCGAGATACGACGTGCCTTTATTTAGATTAAAATAAGCACTTCGCGTAATGTTATCGAATGTTCAGCTGCAGTGTATGTATGACAAATTAATGTCATTTTGACGTAAATTGTTTATGTTATGACGGAAAAGGTTTTGTACAGTGTAGATTTATTATCTAGAGATGTAATCCTAAGGCATGTATCGAAAAAAAACTAGAAATTTCAAACAGCTTATGTAGGCAAGTACTTATTTGTTTCATAGTGATTGTGTAAAACTAGAAAATTAATAAGTGAATATTCGCTTTTTCTGTCAACCATACACCTTGCCACGAAAATTGCACGTTGATAACGATCACTAGTAATGAATAATCGCCGTCACACGGCTGCTTGTCGACTGTTCGATGTAACGATGTATATGTATGTATTGGTGGTGACGCAGGCGAGACGCCGATGGAGCTGAACCCGCTGGCGGAGCGGCCGCTGCTGGTGTCCGGCGTGCAGCACGAGCGCACCATCAAGAACCTGGACCGCGTGCCGCCCATCGAGACCTACAAGGTGCAATGTCCCCTCTGTTTCAAAACCCTGCTAGTAACTGACTCGGTGTACATTGGACCTTATTCTACGTGCACATCGCTTAAATAGCCTAAAACTAACTAAAACGAATTGTCTAATTTTAAGACGTAGTTTAGACGGCAGATTTAATCAGTGCTATTCCAGAATGTCAAGCTGACAATGTATAAGACCGCCTAAAATAAGAAGCGTCAGATTCAAATTAGCGCTGTCATGGCGCTGTCATTTGATTATGACAGCTGCTCATAGAATAGCAAAGTGTTTTATGCCCGGTTTCTGAAGTCACTAGTTAAACCTTTAATAGCTATTGATCCGTTAAAGTTATGTTTAGGTTAAACGACGTTTATCTCTTCGTGCGTTTCTGAGTGCTCTACGAACAGTTCGATAACTATTGACAGATAAATAGTTCCTTCCGCTGCCGCTAGATGGATCTTAATAGTTTATCATATGTAGACTGCTGTTAATGCCTTAATTCAACATCAATTCCGGTTGATTTTTGTAAAAATAATAATTTGAGAAAACTTAGCCACTTTATAGTAATTAATAAATAAATGATAACGAAAATTAAAATACCTAGTTGATTTGCCAGTGGCTGTATGAACAAAAATTGACAGTTGATACTTCAAAAACAAAAACTTCAATCGTAAAAAACGTCAAATAGTTATGGAGCCGATAAACGGCAAACTTTGGTCAGTTAAGTTAAACCTAGTTAAAACGGAGTTTATCTTTGAGTCGTTGTTCAGAAACGCAGTTGTCAAAGTTAACGGACCAATAGCGTTTACGGACAGATAAACCACCGATAAAAGTACTTCAGAAACCGGGCATTAGTGGCACCTAAATAAAATTAGGACGTTTAGAGGCCACTGTAGAATCGGGCCCATTGTGTACTTAAATGAAGCTAAGCGACGTAGAAACATTTCGACTTTATAATTTACTGGCCTCTGCCCGCAATTTAACTACCGTACATTTTAACCTCCGATTCTTTTAAGCAGCCCTATGTGTTTCCAGGGTTTTTCCAAATTGCAGCTTAAAGGAGTAACATACTCACACAAACTTTTGATTGAATTGTTATCGCTCACTGTCAGTATGCGTATCAGAGTGAACGGCATTATAATATGTCACGTATCGGCAGTATGATTAAATGCCGATATAGCCTACCCTGGCTCGCTTCACTCGTCGTCGTCAAAATGTTTCTTGTAATTTTTATATTCTTTTAATGTTGACAGGTGGGCGTTCTTTACGTGGGGCCGGGGCAGCAAGACAACGAAGTTTTAATATTAAAAAATCAATATGGAAGTGTTAGGTAAGGCAGCACCTCCGAGTCATACCTTATATCACAAATACTTTGGACAGTGGATTTAGTTGTAACTTGTAAGTCAGTGTATAGCCGTTAATCCCCCCCCCCCCCCCTCCCCACCCGGCAGATACGCGGAGTTCCTGGGCCAGCTGGGCTCGCTGGTGGCGCTGGCGGGCGCGGGCGCGGGGCTGACGGACTGCGCCGGGCCGCTGTTCCTGAACCTGGAGCAGGGCGGCCGCGACGGCCGGTACACCTACGTGTGGCACGACGACGTCATGCAGGTGGGCGGGGCACACCGCGCGGGGCCGCTGTTCCTGAACCTGGAGCAGGGCGGCCGCGACGGCCGGTACACCTACGTGTGGCACGACGACGTCATGCAGGTGGGCGGGGCACACCGCGCGGGGCCGCTGTTCCTGAACCTGGAGCAGGGCGGCCGCGACGGCCGGTACACCTACGTGTGGCACGACGACGTCATGCAGGTGGGCGGGGCACACCGCGCGGGGCCGCTGTTCCTGAACCTGGAGCAGGGCGGCCGCGACGGCCGGTACACCTACGTGTGGCACGACGACGTCATGCAGGTGGGCGGGGCACACCGCGCGGGGCCGCTGTTCCTGAACCTGGAGCAGGGCGGCCGCGACGGCCGGTACACCTACGTGTGGCACGACGACGTCATGCAGGTGGGCGGGGCACACCGCGCGGGGCCGCTGTTCCTGAACCTGGAGCAGGGCGGCCGCGACGGCCGGTACACCTACGTGTGGAACGACGACGTCATGCAGGTGGGCGGGGCACACCGCGCGGGGCCGCTGTTCCTGAACCTGGAGCAGGGCGGCCGCGACGGCCGGTACACCTACGTGTGGCACGACGACGTCATGCAGGTGGGCGGGGCACACCGCGCGCCGCACGGGAGCCGAGCGTAGCAGCAGCATACTTCTCAAAGACCAAAAATACAAATCATTTGTCAAAGGGAGGGGGAAAACAAATTTTGAAACGATGGTTTTTAGACGACGCGATTGCTTAGTTGGTAGTGACCCGGCGAGGCTAACCCGGGTTTGATTTTCGATGTCAGCAAATATTTGCGTGATTATAATTACTTTTAGCTCTGAATCTTAGAAGTATTTTTATAATTTAAGTGGGTTTAGCAGTCGTTGTACTCCTTGTCCTGCGACTACTGAGTAGCCATCCTAAAGATCTCTCGTAATCCCGAAACCAGGAATTTTCGCGGAAAAACAAAAGATTGTCGCTAGCCAGCTAGTGTTAGGAATATTTTTATCGATATCTAGACAGTTGACAGTTTGTAGGTTTGTCTTCTTCGAAATCCACGTCAGTATACACAGCTGCACATGACAGTCTATTTGGTTTGTGACAGTGATAGCAGTAGATGATCATGAATTACTCAACATTCTCTGGGAGCAGACAGTTTTATAAATGTCTATTATTTTCGATGAGGTGGTATAGTCACTTCATTCAAAGTTTTTCCTCTTAGTTGGTTATTTTATTACTTGATATGATAAAGTAGGAGTTAAGATTTCGATGGAATAACGCATATAAACATTCTTATTCTTATTCTTATTCTTATAAAACGCAAATGCTGACGCAATCCATTATACAATATTTTTTATATACTCGATATCGATAAAAAGGGTTTCTAACTCTAGTTAGATTGCGACAGTCTTTTGTTTTGCCGCGAAAGTTCCGGGCTCTGGTTGTTACACATGCGCGCCCGGCCGCAGGTGCTGTTCCACGTGGCGACGGCGATGCCGGCGCTGGCCGCCGACCCCACCTGCAACGAGAAGCGCAAGCATATCGGCAACGACTACGTGTCCATCGTGTACAACGACTCCGGCGCCGACTTCGACATACACACCATCAAGGTACGCGCACACGTCGAATCGCGAACAGGGGACTCTGGAAGGGGAGTGCATATTTTCACATAACTTTTGTGCTCATAATTACACAAGCATAACAAAATTGTTTTCTTGAATTTGTTATCCATAATTTTTATCATCGCTGGAACCGTAAACTTTTCAGAGGTTCTTAAATATTCAACGTGTAAAATTGTAGATAAGGCTAGGTTAGGTTAGGTTTGATTTATGAAAATCATGTTGTAGAACGATATTGATGTAGTTGACGGCAGAAAACGGTGGTTGTTAGGTTAGGTACGTTTTTATACGAGGCCCAGGGCTATGTAACCCAGAAATGAGCTCCGCTAAGCGTATCTTCGTCCTCTGTCAAATTAGATTTTTGGAATGGCTAAAAGCCACTAATAAAATAACACTACATAAAGAAAGACGAATAATTAAATTCGCGATCATGAAAGAACGTGTAGGAAGAGTGAACGTGTTGAAAAAATACGCTAATACGAAGAGATGCATTTGTGAAATAATTGAACAAATTTTAATAACAGCATTGTGTTACTGTTGTCGACATTATCAATATTCAGAAATATCATGGAGTGGGCAATGTGTCAGGATTGAGTTGCCATTGGCGGCGCTGTAGTGGTAACGTCCAACCTCGCGATGGCCTCACCGTAGGTCGGTTTGTGTGCGCAGGGCCAGCTGAACCTGTGCATCGTGGTGGTGGAGCCGCTGGAGCACGCGCTGCACCGCGTGCTGACCAAGACCAAGGACGAGCGCATCCGCACCAAGTTCCTGCCGCACCTCGAGCACGGCGCGCACGTCGTCTCCGACTCCTGCGCCGCGCCGCTCGCGCGCCAGCTCGCGCTGCACTGCGCGGTCAGTCCTGCTCGCGCACCGCACCAGTACACTGGCGCAGCCGCGGCACACATACACACACGCATACATATATACACACATACATAACTACACATACAAAAATACACACATAACTGCATACATACATACACAAATACCCAATCGGCAAACGCAGCGTACGACGCCCTCTTCTGGCAAGATGGAGTGATGATTAGCGAAACGTTGCTGGCAAATTTTAAAGCGACAGGCCAAGGAAAGGGTAAAATGGCGCACATTAGGGGTCTCTGCCTACCCCTCTGGGAAACAGGCGTGATTTAATGTATGTATGTATGTATGATATAGACATTGGGGTTTTAAAGTAAAGTCACTGTCGCAAATTGAACACGGTCGCCTCGCCCGGTCCGGTGATCCGCTAACCGATGTATTGAGCAGGGACGAAGTGAACGAAGGTTGGATTTGGTGGTCGCAGCTGGCGTCGCACATCTCGCAGTCGCTGTCGCTGGGCGGCGCGCACGCGGTGTACGCCAGCAACTCGCTGGAGCGGCTGCGGCACATCAAGCGGCTGCGGCGCCGCGTGGAGGCCGAGCGCCTGGCCGCCGCCGCGCGCGCGCCCAAGCCGTACGCGCCGCGCCGGGACACCGCGCGCCGCGTCGCCATGGACGACTTCAACGACTACACCTAGCGCGCCCGCACGGGGGGGACCTCGCCGGACTCGCTTGTATCAACAACGGACTGTAAACAACATGAGTCACCGGCAGAGCTGGCGTCCCGCGAGCTTCCTGACTCTGACATTGGTGATGCAATTCTAGGTGTGAACTATTAAAAGTGGACAGAGCTCCCTTCGTCCTCCAGATATCGCAGCCAGACTTATAAACTCGGGCGTCCTCCGGGTTGACATAATATTTTATACTATAAAAAAACTGCTCGCGTAACCCGACGTAATATCTGACCGAGCGCAAAACCGACCAATACTGACCATATTTTATTGAATCTATAATCATTAAATCATATACATATTACGGTTCAGACCCCGACTTGAATCCTCCATTCTGTTGTCGACACCCTCAGCACACTAATAAATTATCTCCGATGACCCACACCAATAATAAGATGCACTGAGCATAGTAACTCTCCCATATACACATTTGGCTATTGCCCGAGTAAAATTAAAAAACCATTTCTGTGTGATGTTGTTGTGTTGGCCCGTGGTCGCAGGACGCGGAAGGGCGCTCTGTCCGGGAGTCGGCGACCGGGCCGGCGCTGCGCGCTCCACGCGACAGTGGTAAGTTGAAGCCAAAACTTATTGGGATGATGTCTGTGGAAAATGTTTGTAATAGTTATTAAATTAAAGTAAGATTTAATTTTACAAACTACAGTCAGGTCCAATTTTACATGTCACATTTATGAGGTTTTTTGCAAACCGCGCCTGAGTCTCCAAACACGTTTGAGCGCAGTCGCGGACGCGGGCCGCACGGTATAGTTATAGATTTTCCATCGCCATAATCTCAATAAAGGGTCTGTGTCTTGTCCTTCCTACTTTCCTAAAAACGTAGGATTGACTATTTGCCAAAACTTTCCACTGCCGCGCCGGTCGCGCGCAGTCGGGCGTCGGCCCTGCAGCCGCGCCGCTAGGATAGGAATGTATTCTCTGGGTGTGCTGCCTCTCGATAGGAAGGAGATTAGGTTTAATCGTGTGGGCATAGAGCTTGTATTGCGGTGGCACACCGGCACAGCGCGGGCTAAGTTTAGGTATATGTCGGGCGCGGCGAGCGGTCCGTACAACTAGAAAATTAAAAAAAATGTTACATGTACCTTAAGCATTCGTATGTAATCTACCAATTCCATTCCACTTGGCGGATTTTTTTTAATCTACAGAATGTTTTGTTACACAGTTCTGACGGAGCTATTATATTGTAATTAATAAATAACTTTTGATAGTTTTGGGTCAAGTGCGTTTAATTGACGAATCGTAATAGTAATAAAATGTTTGACAAAAGATTGACTTTTCGGTCTCCTTGGATGAGACAAAGCAAATGCTCAAGGGAATTATCAATTAGTTTAATTTGAGTGGTTTTATTAGATAATGATTAGTCATTTCAGCTCTCGTGTAGCTCAACATTGGACGAGCGAGTCCCGCGCTGGAAGAGTTGTCGGTCGGAATCCTCTGCCTTTATTTAGTGGTATTATAATTTTATAACTTCATACGATCATGAATGTGATCTGCGTCTTAAGACTTATTCGGCAGCTAGAGGTCTGTACGGATCGCCGGCCGCGGGGTTAGGTTAACTTGTGTGTATTAACAATCGCTGTGTGTGGCTCGCCCGTGACTGCTGACGGCCGACACGCACAGGGCGCGCTGCGACGCGTCTCTATACACGACGCGCCACACGCCATGGGAAATACCACATCAATTATGTATAATGATGAGATGACTGTCTCCCAATACAAACTGGCGCGGTCGGTAAGATTCCATCGTTTGCACGTTGCGTCGCCTCGCCTGTTGTGTGCGTCGCTCGGCCCATATATTTTCGCGGTCCAACTGTCAAAGTTTAAATATAATGTGTTAGGCTGGATTCACAAAGTTAAATTTTCTGAAACATTTATTGATATTGATCTACCTAAGCTTGTGAGCCAGTCCGGACTTGACAGGGGAATCGGCGAAACTTTTACTATTTTAAGCACAAACGCGGACGGAGGGTCGCAATTAGGTATAGTTATTTTCTTATAATAAATAAGCTTTAATGTGTGAGTGGCGGTTGCGGCCCCCCCTGCCCCGGACACCTTTCATTTTTCCAGAGATGTGATAATAGCATAACTATGTAAATTTACCAGTTATGTGGATTTTCTACTTAAGCTTCGCTTACGGGAAGTAGTTTTCGGACGGGAGTGTACCGGCTTCAGTTGTGTCCCTCACGCAGCACGCCGCCCGCGCCGGCGCCGCGCCGGCTCCGACGAGCTGCCGAGCATTCAGGATCACGGCGGCGGCGTCATGCTTTAGAGTGAAATACAAGTATACTAACTCTAAAGTGTGACCGCGTCCACAATCACCGATTGTCGCCGAATGTTTAGAGAGCCATTACGTGCAACAGCCTGGTCTAGCCAGTAACGGCGTGTCCACACTCAGGCCTCACCTCGCGAGCCGGAGACCGCTACACCTTCACCGGTTAAACGTGAGTGTGGGCGCGCGGATGTTTTGTAAAACCTAGTTCGCACTGGCGGCGTGTGCGGGCGGTCGCGGAGGAACGCTGTCGCAGTTTATAATGACCCGATTGTTGCAGGCCCGGCTAGCACAACTACAGTTCGTTTGCAAAATTTAATTGATGGTACTTACTTTTTTTTGCCTATTCTGTTTGAGGTTATAATTTGTACTGGGATGACAGCTGTCAAAATTGGCTTAAATAGCCGCCTAGTATTGTTAAAAAGAAATCTACTGAGCAACGGAACGCAAGTTGTGACAGCCAAGGTATAATAATATCCATAGTTAATTGATTGTATTTTGTGATTACGCAACGGCCTTGTGACGACGGAATCATTGCAAAATGCAAATGCCGTCCCCGGCGACCGCGGCTCCGCTCGGCGAGCCCGGCGCGGCCCGGCGGAGTCTCATGCAGCAATTTATTTCCTGACGAACTTTTGTTATCAAATAAACGATGGCTATTTTTTCTCTCGTTTAATTTTTCAGCCCCTGATACGTAAAAGTTGGACGATGACGTTTATATCCGTACTGAATGCTAATGATATTAAAAGTGCAAAATGTTTGATTGTCCTCCTTTTACAAATTCGCCTTCCTTTTACAAAACCGCCCTGCGGTTGAAACGGCCGATACACAGGCGTCCCTGTTTCCCTTGTGGCCCCTGCCTTATTCTACTTGGTATACACGTATTATTATCGGTTTTCTTTAAGAGGATGTGAAGCGCTGCTAAATCGCGTAGCTGTCAAAAAATACCATACAAAATTAGCTCCGACCGTCAACGTTTTTCACCCCCTAAATCAAATCTGATTTCCACGATGATTGAATATGTTGTAGCTATTATAAAGAACGAAGCCTGTACGTTTCTGTTTTTTTTTTTTTTTTATTTCATCCTACCCCAATCTGGGAATGAAGGCGTGAGTTTATGTATGTATGTATGTATATTTCATTCTAAGGTGTATTTTCGTCGAAAGGAAAACGTACGGACATAGTTTTTCATGATATCTACAACATTATTCAAAAATTGGACTAGGTTTAAGGTAAGAAGAAGGTAAGGTAGAGAAACGTTTTCGAATTTTGTATGGACATTTTTAGCTTCATAATCCTCGTAACTCTGCCGCCTTTACTTGAACGTTGATAATACGCTAACATGACAAAGGCAATTAGGTTTAGCCCGAGTAGAATTAGAGCCCCAAAGCTGCTTAACCTTTTGAACGCCACTGACGCCACCGACGGTCACAGCCGACACAAGTTAGAGATTAAAAGAGACTGTGTCGTATGGATTAAGTTGTAATTTGCTTAGCATAGCAAACATGTTTGGCGTGTGAGTGACGTATTTTGTATTTGACGTACGGCGTTCAAAAGGTTAAACGTGGCGATGATCCTCTGTCGGTAAGTAAGTATAGTGTTCTCATTCACAACGGCGCGCCCCGCGAGTCAGGACTCAGGTTGACATCCACGGCTGCATCAATGTACGAACAAGTAGTGGGGCGGTACTTCGTGGATCGGAAACGCTAATCACCTCATGTTACAGCCCACCGGTACTCTGATACACTGCGATACGGGCAGCCACCCTCGCACACGCTAAGCTGTTCGAATGTGCAGGTTGTTGAGCTTGTACACATTTTCTACTCTTGTCTATGTATGTTTAAAACGTTACCTATAGATTTTTCTCAAACATGCAATGAAATGATGGCGTTATGTTAGTTATTTTAGGCTTCAAAGTATCACGTTCCGGGCGGAGCAACTCGAGAGAGCTGTAAAGGAATATCATACAAAATTGAAGCCTGGAAGTTTTTTTTTTAATTTTATGTTGACATGGCGGCTATGTTTATGAACAGCCTAATAGCTAATATTATTTTTTTCATTGTCATTATGGTTATCGGACCAAAAATATCCGCGCTAATGCCTATGACACACACATGTTTTTTTTTTATTTCATTGCATATGTTTGAGAAAAGCACTATACATACCTCGCCGTGAAAAGGGGTTGCCAGCCTCGTAACTATCGTCTATATAACTCGGCCGGCAACCCCTACTTCCCGGCCTCTGTAGTAATGTACTATAAGTACTGCTATGGTCGCTAGCTCTTCCCTTTATGCTGTGGAACTGGCCGCCTGTTCTTGTTCATGTCGTACAGTCGCCATCAGATATCTGGTAGTGGTCAAGGTACTCAAATATTTCGGAGCAGCATTAAATTTCAATATATTAATTACGCTAGATAAGGTCCATAATATCGGCCCATATAATTCGTCATAAATTTAGGAGCAGCGACTTTTCAATAAATTCGTAACATACAATTAGGTAAAGATATCGGAACTTACAGAAGTCAAAAATATCGAAGCAGCCAGGATGATCATAAAGATCGGAACATTTATGGAAAATATACCTTAAGTCTGTGTCACATAGTTCATATTTGAATTCGTTACTACACTCATAGACCAAATTAGCGGAACATGTCACAATAAACCACTCTGTTCTTAATTGAAATTGTTGACAACATAATATTAATCATGCGTGTCTGACTGAAACCTTATTTTAATGGGTCCATCGTAAAGTATTTTGAACTATGTGACACAGACTTAAGGTATATTTTCCATACATGTTCCGATCTTTATGATCATCCTGGCTGCTTCGATATTTATGACTTCTGTAAGTTCCGATATCTTTACCTAATTGTATGTTACGAATTTATTGAAAAGTCGCTGCTCCTAAATTTATGACGAATTATATGGGCCGATATTATGGACCTTATCTAGCGTAATTAATATATTGAAATTTAATGCTGCTCCGAAATATTTGAGTACCTTGACCGCTACCATATATCTGATGGCGACTGTACATACGTGTAAATATATGAATCCCATGACATCAAGTGGCATTTCTCAAATATTATAGGCATACATACTTAAAGCCATTTCAGTATATTTAGTAACAAATTCAGCATTTGCATTCAGAAAGTATAGTTTGGTGACGTGGAACTGATGATGAAGACCTCAGGTGGCCAACGGAACTCCTCAGCGGTACAGAACTATTTCAAAGGTGGCGATAAGATATGACGATTAAGATAGTTGAGCGACTATAACCTATAACGAAGAACATTCAATTGTTTTAATATGACAGCAATTTTCCCGTGGAGTTGCTTGCGGGTGAGCTTGAAACATCTCAGTTTCATATCAACTAAGAAGTGGTAGGGTAAACCATACTGTTATTGCCCGCCACCAGTGATTGCCCACTGCATTTTTTGGAGACTGCAATCACTAAAAAAGTATTTCCTACACACACGTGTAACAAGCAGTAACAAAGCTACCTATGTTTGTACGCAAGATTTTTTTTTTTTGTGATTACAGTCTCTAAAATGTAGTGGGCAATCACTGGTCGCGGGCAATAACTGTATGGTTTACCCTATGTACTACATAAAAGTTTATTATGTATGATCACTAAAAAGTATAAAATTAATGTTTGAAAAAATAAAAAACCGCCTTCAAAAACGCAAACAAAATCCGAAGTCGGCTTTTGGGTAAAATATTGTGATTCGCCGACTTCAGTTGGACCTACCAATTTAAAAGAAGTTTTTTTTTGCGTTTTTCAAGGCATTTTATGGTTTTTTATACGTAATTGACTTAGCACTCTTTTTGTTGGATGAATCACGATGCAGGATAGGTGGGGCGATCTAATAACGATCTAAATCTACTTTAAATTAAACATTTGTTGTTGAAACATGTTTAAATAATAAATAACTAAGATACTCGTTATTCGACTAGAATTGAATTACATACTCCGAATCAAATAACCAATCGAGACTGGGCTAACCATCTGATTGCTAACCGTAGTCCAACTGCTACGAAAAATAAATTAACACCTATTTAGTGCAGGTACCAACTAAGTATATAAGTACTATTTTAAAAACACTGGCCGGTTAGCATCACTGTCACCGCACTAGTGACACGAGTGTTTAAAATGTGGTGGGTGTGGTTGATGTTGATGTGGGGGCTGTGTGCGGGATCGCGCGAGCCGCTGCCGGCGGCGGGCGGCGCGCGCGACCCGCTGCTGCAGGCGCTGGCCGCGGCCGGCAAGACGAGCGCCGCGCTGTGCGTGGAGGGCGCCGCGTGCCCCGCCGTGGTGTGGTCGCGCCACTGGCTGCTCGTGCGCGCCTCCTGCATCGACAACCGCCGCCTGGCGCCCGCGCGCCTGCTGATGCACACGGAGCCTAAGTTCTGCAAATACGTCGTCAAAACAGGTCACAATTTGAGAAGCGTTATTCAATATTACTTTTTTAGGTAGAGTGAGAGATGGACATCCGAAACACAGGCGAAACTAATGCTGATAGGGATAGCCCCGTCTTGATATACATTCAAATGTATTGCTGTTACTACGAATTGCTCTAAACGCGATAGACTAGCTTCTGAAAGTTCGAATTCAAGTTGTCCAACTCTTGTGTGACTCTTGTTTAATAGATCCACACCAACGAGTTATTGCCATATGTTACCAGCCGCACACTTGTTGGATTATTAAATAAATCCTACCTACCTACCTACCTACCTACCTACCTACCTACCTACCTACTACCTAAGATGCTCTACCTTCTTCTTGTAACTAGTATACAAATAGGTTTAGATATCTTCGGGCGGGTTCCAATGTTCTATCTAGGAAATTACATGCCTCAAGAAGACAACAGATAGGCAACTACCTTTTATAAATGGTAGAATGAATAAAAAAAAAATGTTTGGTCAGACTTGAACTGGCCGGGGCCGGTGATGGCGCGCTTCATGCACCCGCGCTACTACCCGCCGCTGGGCGACGAGGAGGCCGGCTGGTGGGCGGCGTCCCCGCACCCGGCGCCCGAGGCGCCCGGCCAGTTCGACGCCGCGCTCGTGCTGCTGGCCGAGCCCGCGGCCGCGCCCGCCGCCGCCAACCACTCGCGCGCCTTCGCCGTGGTGCCGCCCAGGTATACCTGCTCCACTTGAACAAGGTTATTCCCTCCTGTTACCGCCAATAGGGAATATGCATGGATTTTAAAAATCGCATTTCTCATCAGAATATGAAAATACCGTAAAAGAGATCACCAAAACGGAAATTAAAATTAAAATCGGTCAAGAAATACAGAAGATCCGATGTGCACCGTGACGTCATTGTGCACTGCGGCCATATAAACTCCATGTAAAATTCCGTTTTTCTAGAAAGAGATAGGAACAAATCTTTGTTGGCTTATATCTTGGTTATTTTTATAGTTATTCAAAAAATGATTTTTGTGATCTGTTTGTTACATGAATCAGCTTCAATTGAAGCTGTAAAAAAAAAACATGCATATTCCCTATTTGTTACCACTGGTAACTACTGGGAATAAAATTTCCCATCTGCTACCACAAAATGGTTTCAGTGTAGTTATCACACCAAATATTTTAGTGGTAACAAATGGGAAAAATATTCCCACTTGTTACCACCGAGTACTTTAGTGGTAACAGGTGGGAAAAAAATCCCAGCTGTTACCAGTGGTAACAAATTGGTGGTAACAGGTGGGAATAACCCCTTTAATAGCTTTAAGGGGGTAGTCCATTGGCGAGACAATCGGTCGAATCTTGTCTGCGATCATATGCCGGCTGTTTTGTTTATACTGGCGAGGCCGGCGAAGATCACTGTGATTGATTGATGACAGGCTTTTTAAAGAGATGTGTCGAAGCAAAGTGACCGCGCCATGAACTGTTTTAAATATTCGAAGGTGCATCCCGTCACTCGAGAGGCGTTGCAGTTAAATGTATGTAAAATTATGGTTCGTTGTAGATTGAAAACAGTTTAACCTCTCGTACGCGGTAGGCAGGAAATTTTTTTGACGGCTCAGTGCGGCGAAAACCCACAGAAATAGCGGCTATATTGAATATTTTTATGTAAGGAGCAATTTTTGGTTAATTTGATTACTTTATTGGCTAACCTACAATAAACTTTATACCCTATTTAGCTTAACAGTAAGGTTCAAATTAAATTCGGGAAGGAACGCAATGATTTGGTGCAGATCTGCTCCCTAGCAGTTTGCGTATATGGATCAGATCTGCTACTGCGCATACGAGGGGTTAAAACACTCGTCGTCGGTCCATCTCTGAGGCACTCTCGGGGATGCACAGCCGATGTTAGGATCTCTAGCATGAACGACGACAAGTGAAATAGATCCCTGTTTATTGGTCCTCTATTGGCGGTCTCGCTCGCGAGTGCGTGGATCACCCCTACAAGAATAACTACTCTTAAAATGACCGAGCACCCTGTGGCAGCCTGCTGATCTGGCTGCGCTCCACGATGGCTTCGTACCCGGGCACGTGGGACCATTCCTCGTCGGTGGAGCCGGGCGTGTACCTGGCCAGCTCACCCATGCGCCTGCTGGCGGTGACGGTGCTGCTGCCCACGGCCGCGCTGCTGCTGCTGTGCATGCTGCTGCTGCGCTACACCGCCTTACCCGCCGCAGAGGGCACCTACGACATACTGGAAGATGACGACATCCTCGACGACGAGTTCCCCAGGAAACTTGAGGACGAGCTCCCGGCGGAGTTCCGGGCTCTGGTGTAGTTAGTTAGTTAGTGTATTAGTATCCCGCGGCACTCCATTATTGCCTTTGTTTGTAGTGAAAGATCGCGAAGACGGAAAGCGCGCGTATCAGCCCCTCCTCGCTTCAGAACAAGTTGTTAAGCCCTTGAAGCGAACGACGCCGAGCTGATGCGTGTGCAGCGACCTGCGCGCTCGAAGACTATGAAAACGTTTCAAAACTCCTTTCTCTAAACCAGGGAGCGGTGCCAACGTAAAGTTTTTGCCCCAGAGTTGTGATTAAGTCATACATTAGGCAGAAAGCGGTATACTTACCTAATGCGTTATCGTGATCACCTGATATTGCTGAATATGTTTAGGACCCATAATATGGGTTAATTGAAGTACTTAAGTAGAAATGATGTTTCTCTTAAGTTGCTTGCTTGTGCTATTAACAAATTGAGTTTAAAATCATTAATTTCCAAATGTTTACAGACATATAGAATATTTAACTAAAGTTATTAATCAATATGGGTCAAAAAAATAGTTTAAGGCTTGTGTGCATATAAGATGTTTTTATCTGATTGGGCCAAAGTAGACCTGACGCCGTATATGCGTTCAGCTAGAAAATTAGGCCTTAAAAACGTTAACTTCGTGTATGTCCACAAGAAAGACGCGAACCTAACTCTGCGTATGACCCATATGTTTGTCTGTCCCACCCCTAGTGTTTATGAAAAGCGCAGAGCCAGAAGCTCACGAGTAAGGCCAGCGCTAGAGCCCGGGGGCTGCGGCGTGTAGGAACGCGGGGAGGTGGCGAGCGTAGCGCGCCGGCGACCTTCCGCCCGACCGAGTGGTGTGCGCGAGTTGTGCGAAGGAGCGAGTTTTGGCGGGAGCCAACTTATTGTCATGATCAATGTTTGGACTACATTTTTAAAATAAATGGGGTTCACATATTGGTAGTGGTTTACTAATTTTCAATCAATCTCTTCCCAGTTCAAGGCACTTGTCACACCACTGCCGATGAGCCAGCGATAAACTATTAATATATGTCTTTTGTTTTATAAACTCGCTTCCTAAACTTGTGCCTGACTTTAAGTTTGAGAACTTGTTGTTGATCGAAGTACCTAATGCATAACCTCTAAAGGCCCACGTCAAATTTCGTTAGGCTGAAAAAGAATAGTGTCAGTCAACTTAAGGCAAAAGTAACTTTGATAAATGTCCTAAATTTAGGATGTTGGGCCTTACAAGGATAATAGTTTTTCTTCTGTATTTAATGTCAAAAATTATATATGGAGGTAGTACAATAATATTTACTTATTACTACTTATTGTTGATGGGTTTGTTATTTTTGATTCTTTCTAGAGGTACAGAAATAAAGATTTTCTTGTTTAACAAAGTTTAATTTACCTACATCTAATTTATATGTACACCTTGAAGAGTTCACAGAACTGCATTTAGCAATAAGTTGGCTACTGAATAGTCTAAAACAAGCCGGGGCCTCTATTCAAGTTTACCCTGAAGTGCTCATTCAGGGAGGCAGGCTCATGAGCCTTTACAATTCTGTGATGCTCCATTTCTACAAAGCACTTACACTGCCGACTCAATATTACCTCCACTGAACGAAATACGTGTTTCCTCGTGGTCATACTATTTTGTCATACTAGTCAAAAAGTGAACCTAGATTTGATCACTAAATACTAATTGTGGTTGTAAAAGTAGGTAGGTTAGGTTCGTTAGGTATCTTTAGATGCCCGAAGGGCAAAACCACCTAGAAGCAGGAGCCCCGCCCTCAGGCGGGGCTCCGTCGAAAGTCAATAGGACAAAAATAGTATGACCACGAGGAAACACCCAACGAAATCCATCCATTTCTTAACGTGTGTATGTTGCAGCAAGGTAGTATTCAATATGATCGCAATAGTGGTAAAGACACTGGAATAGAGGCCCCTAGTGCTGGTATTTAACACATTCACTGCCAGCCCAAGAAACAAATTCCCATCCACACACCAGCATAGAGGCAAATAGTACTATAGTACCCAACAATCAGGTAGTGCAGCGTGGGAACAGCGTAATAGAATACTAGATATTCTGGAACTTCGTGGTGACAGTGTTAAAGGATGCTGACAAACTATAAATATCAGCTACTTCCGAGTTTGACTGTACCTTGCTGTTCAATTATCAGACTAACAGCAAATGCAATTCATTTTCACATCCTACAGAATACCTAGTTCAGTATCGAATTGTAAGCACAGTCACAAAGAACTCCACATTCTCACTAACACGTATATTCACATTCTGGCCAACACTTCACTCCTTTTTTTCTGCGTCCAACTTCCTCCGCCACACTTTAACCTTCCCTCGCAGCTCGCGCAGCCGCTTCATCTCCTCCTTGAAGTCCTGGTGCTCGTCGCGGAACAGCCCGTAGTCGCGCAGCTTCAGCATCAGCGAGTGCGTCTCTACGTGCCGCGGGTAGTAGTGCACCACCTCCTCGTTAGAGTGCACGGGCTTCGCCGAGAACATCTTGACCACCTTCATAGACTTGTCGTTGGTGGGGATGGCCACTTCACCGAAAATCCGGTTCGACAGCCGCTTCATGCGCTGAGCGTACGTGCTCGAAGCCTTTATAAGCTGTGTGTACTTCGCGTAATTCGTTGCCATTATCTGAAATTATTGTTACAAAGGGGTTTACCTTCCTATACGGGTATTATAAAAACAGATTATGGTTTCTAAGTAAGTAAGTAAGATGATGTATTAGAAATAAATAAATATAAATATCTTAACCTCTTTCCCGTTTGGTAACCCGTCTCACTACTGTCAAACTCACTACTGTACTGTCAACTGTCAAATCAAATCAAGTGTCAGTTTTGACAACCATGAGCGTAGACTCTGTGACGAGCAAGAGAGATAAGAGATGGAGTTAACTAAAATAAGATCTTATAATTAATTCATTTGATAACTTTATTCTTCAAGACTGTTGTTTAAATTTTGTCAATTTATTATTATTTTGTGTATTCTATTTTAACCTAATAAATAGTAAAGGAGTTTCGATTTACTACGTCACTTCGAACTTCGATTTGCAAAGTAGAGCCTAAGATTATAATTGCCATAGAATGAGTGCTCCTATACCTATTGTATGTTCCTATTCTATGAGAATTTCTAAAAATCTAAAAGAATTACCTACTCTCCATAAGACTCAAATGAAACAAAAAACCATTTATCATAACCCTCTCGAGTAGTACGAGAATTGGGAACCCTGAGTCTGTTGAAGTTTCAATCGAGATGAAAAAATGACAAATTCAAATATATTATTATTCACATCTTTAATATTTGAGTAGCTTAGTTTTATTTTAATTTGAGTAGCTTAGTCTAATTTTAAATTTAATAAGTATAGTTTTAACTTATTAATTGTAGTACCTATATGTATTATACGTATAATATGTACAGGTGACTGGATATTCGATTCAAACCTTTCACAGAAAATACTTTCATAATGAAGTAATTACTGTTTTGTTTATTTTTGTTGAAGTTTTATTCAATTACTTGAAATGTAGCATTACGTGTTTATTTTTGTCATAATTCTCTATTTATTAACATAGGTACTACTTTTAAAAATGAAAACTGAAATTATTTAAATTAAAATTAAACTAAGCTACTCAAATTAAAAATATTGTCATTACAAATCGCTGACATTTAATCTTTCAGAAAATATTTGGCAATTTTTTCTTTTTTTTCGACTTACGTTTTGCAATTACGAAAAAAAACTTTAATTTCAAATATCTCAGAAATTAATAAAGGGTTTGCGTGTGTCTAGCATATCTGTCTGTGTCACCTGAGGCCCTACTTTGAATTTCGAAGTTACGTTAGCTCTATCCCTTTCTTTCAATTCAGTTTTGAGTGACAGGGACTGAGCTAACATAACTTCGAACTTCGATTTTCAAAGTAGAGCCTATGATGTTAAGTTTTAACTTCATTTATGAAGACAGATATTTTGACTCCAGCGAATGTGACTAAACCACAGACTACTAAGCGATTGGACTAAACCAATCTCGAATGTTTTGAGAATCGGAGACGTGTATTGTAAATAACAATAACACTGCTGCAGACGCTGCAGTGCAGTAGAGTAAAGTTAATCAGTCAGTTTCATACCGCAAAGCTTGTTTGTGAAGTGGGCGTTAGTGGGCGGATAGCGTTCAATCAATACCTACGGTATCGCTTTTCAGCGTAAAATATCGTTAATCTAACGCTGAATAACAATTTACTGTGCGCGCCGCTTCGTTTCTTGTTAATACATTTACTTAACAAGTTCCCTGCACATTCGCAAGTTAACCAACCGCTCATCAGTCTGCAAAATGTTCGACGAAACAGCTGAAGAACATTCTTCAATGGGAAAACCCGTGAGCTTAGTTAAATACCATACTAACAAATAAAAAAGTCTGAACCAAGAGTTGTGACCATGTTTATTGTTTCAGGGTAAGTACGGGAGATTCTCTAAAATGCAGACCTTCCTATACAGCAAGAGGAAACTCTTCGCACTGGTTATGTCAATCATTTTATACATGTACATTCTGTATATGGTGAAGATAGCATACATGCGGAGCAAGCGGCTTGATTGCATCAATAATCTGGTATGTTTGAGATGTTCTCTTTTTGTTTAAAGTTTCAGAATATAATATATGGTTTTCTATCCTAGCCCTTCTCAGGTCAGGAACAAGTCATATCCTTGTAGTCCACTGTTCCTAAGATCCGTGTCCTATTTCTACATGACTGCCCAAAAATGGTTTTATTTAACTTTCCATTTAAAAACTTGACAAGATGCAATCTCCATAAAATTTAAACAATAGTGGTGGACCTATGTCATATTTGTTTTTTAAGCTTTTCTTAAACTATCTTTGTTCCAGGCTGTGAAAAATGAGCTGTTAATGAACCACATCCACAGTGTGGACCTGCAGCTCACGCAACGCCTCATGCAGCTCGATGAATTCTTCGAAGAGTAACAACTCCACAAACTCCATTTCAACTGTTATCTCTTACTCAAAATGATAACTTGGCAAGCATAACTGATTTGATTAACTGTGACATTGGCTCACGAGTTAACTCCTTTTGTGCGATAAGCTCTCACATCCTTGTCTATATTTTTAAGTGGAGTATGAGATTGAGTAAGTCATCAAGAGTGCAAGTTTGTTGTTAAAAGAGAATGGAAAAAGAAATTATTTTAGATATTAAGCTAAACTAGGTACTCCAATTTAGTAATGCAAATAGATCCAGATTATCAGTTTTTTAATATATTTTTTACATTTGAGGAGCAATCTCAATTAGTATTATTGTTTATTAATTAAAGAGGAAATGTTGTTACTTTGTTACTCGATGTTACCTTTTTGTGCTATATTTTTAGTATAGGTTCTTAACAAATGAAGTATTTCTATGAATAATCAAACAAAGAATAATTTAAGAGATGTTTATTAATGTACTTAGTTTTATGTAAAGTAGTAAATGTGTTAACAATGCATTCAATTGTTTTAATTATCTCCAAAGACAATAGGATCAGGAATAAACAATATAGAATTTCATGAAGGTTAACCGCTATACTCTCTTATTTACTAGTGTTAATAAAATTGTATATAAAATCTTAACGGTAAATCGCAAAAATGCTTATAAATAAATAAATTATCTTATCAATACCACGAAAAAGTTATCACTTAAGTAAGATCAAAATTGAGTATCATATCATAGTTTTTCTTACATCTAAAAGTAATTATAGTAGGTAAGTAAATGATTCGTCAAGTTTGGTTATTTTTCAAACAATTTACAACGTTCCGAATTAAAAATACAACTGTATTTTTTTTTAAGAAGTTTAAGACGTTGTGACTCCATTGTACATAAACGGGCAAGCAGAAATTAGACTTGAAGATAATCCGTGACCTTTACAGTGCCTAAGGGAATAGCGAGATTGTGAACGTGTGTAACACTGTGGCCACATCTACAAATGTTTAATAAAAAAAGAGAAATAAACATGAGTATTCGTCGAATCCGTAAAGTCGCAGATAGACGTGCGAGTAAGTACCCCGTACTTATGGCTCGGCGACCTTACTCGCCCGTGTGTGCCCGTGTGTGTGTGTGTGTGTAAGTACGCGAACTTCTATATGTAAACACCGGCGAAAAAGGTCGTCGAGCTTTAGGTACGCGTACTTACTCGCCCGTATATCTCGGAATTAAAAAACAAAAAAATATGAATAGGAATTTCGAGTTCCTACATGCGTATTGTAAAAATGTTCCAGCGAACGTAAGCTAAGACTTTGCAAACGACTTTAGAGAGATATCGTCATTGCTTTGAAAAAACCTTGTATCTCATATATCTTGCATCATATATTTCACGTACGATTTTGAACTTAAGCGTGAAGAGAATTAGGTAGTTTGAAACTCATACATCTCGAAACATCAGATACGAGGTTTTTAAAGTAGTAACGATATGTAAGTAAGCTATAAACGCACTGAAACAACACTAGTATACTGCAATTAGACAATAAAATACTTAAATAAAGCTTTAATGTGGAGTCAAAGTGTAAAGATTCTCATGAAAAAATCGCTTGGGAATAGTCTCATTCTGCAGTTACTTTAGACATATCGCGATATCGCTGCGATTCTGATTTAGAGGCGTTTTTTTAATAGCATCAACTACATGGTGAATATACCTTACGTTTTAATTTAGTCTAATGCTGGGGCCACATCTGCAGGGTTTATTTCTGGGGGTGCGTGGCCAAATTCGATTCATCGAAATAATCGTAGGAAATAATATTCATTAATGTTCTTTTTTTCACAAGTTATATCGACTTATCGGATTTGACCACGCAACCCTCGATATGTTAAGGACAGAAACCCCAACACGAGGCTTCAATGGATCCCGGAGATGTCGCCCCGGCACAATAAAGACGGCAATAATCTAGTGCTCTGACAATTTGGTAGGGTGATGTGGGTTAAAATACTGGTTGGTGCGTTAGCGTGGGTGATAGGTGAGCAGCGAGTTGTCGAGGCTGCGGCAGACCGCGCTGGTGGCGCCGGGCTCCATGACGGCGCCGGGCGCGCACAGCCAGGGGTCCCGCGTGGCGCGCTGCCAGCGCAGCAGGCGCGAGCGCAGCGCAGATTCCACCCCCTGCAACATTGGCTCACCTGCCGGTACGAATAATTAATATTAATTTCAAAATACAATTTCCTGAACGGAATTATTATATCTTTAGAATTGACCAGCGAACAGAATACCTAGGTTATGCTGATTTATAGAGATTGAATTTCTGCGGGTCGCATATGACAGCTTGTGGGAGAAAGCTTTTTTTTATCGATGGTATCGACCGCCACATCGATATTTTAAAAGTTATTTAATTTAAAGCTAATTATTAAATAAAACCTTTTAAATTAATTGTGTCCAATCATTGCCTCAAACTTCCCAATGTTACTAACTCTTTCCAGCGTTCGATGATGAAAAATGTTCGAAACATCGGGAAATTAAACTATATTTTTTTCTCGTATAGGCGCCACTATAGAAGCTTGTTACTGTAACTGCTTCGATTACAGTCACGGCTCACTAGTGAGTACCTGACGTACGTTTAAATCGGTTTATTTAATTGAGTAACAATAACGGAAACTTTTAGACCTGATAGAATTAACCGATAATCTGCCGACATACTGTAACTAGTGTTCGCACTGCTGTGTTCTTGTTTGAGGGTAAGGCAGTCGGTAAAATTACCATCATATATGTATCCCATCCTTAGTCATCAAGGCGGGCGACGCATGCAATCTTAGATTCCAAATGTCTATGGGCCTAAAATACCACTGCTTATACGTGTTATTAACCGAATAGAGTTATAATCAGATGGTATCGATAACATCGAAAAAAAGCGGTGCTGTCTCGTTATAAGCAGTCAATCGCGGCCCACAAAAATCCGACCCCTACTGATTTATCTAAACTTAAGCCATATTCATTCGCTCGTGAATGGAAAATAAAAAGCTACTTGTTTAAAAATGTACTCTTATGTTAGTCACGTAGATTAACACTAGTTAGCAATTTTAATGATGGAGATGAGTTTTAATGTGACATGATTGCTGCTATTTTAAGTTTAGGTATCCCATATGATACCAAGTCACGATTTATCAATTATTCGGGCAGCGCTGGTACACGAACTTAAAAACAGCTTCAGAAAAAAATATGTCCGTAGTAGGCATGGTGGTGTACTGCCTTTTTGCCGAATTATGTTTCGTCAAATTTCATTTAGCAATCAACTTTTCGCCGAAGTTTTATTTGGCAAATCAATACTTGGCATAATTTTACATCGTAATTTTTTTATTTCGCTACATTTTTATATTGCAAAATTTTATTACGTCAAATTTTATGTGGTAAATAATTGTGTAGCAAATGATTTGCTAAGGCAAATAACATATTGTCAAATTTTATGTGGTAAATAATTGTGTTGTCTGAAACAAATATAAATTGGATTAAAAACGAAACTGCTCCAAGAGATAGGTAGGTTAGGGTAAAAAAAAATATGACCCTAATAACGAAACTGCTCCCAGAGATAGGTAGGTTAGGGTTATTTTTTTATATGACCCCAAGAACGAAACTCGTCTCAGATATATACTCAATCTGTTTAGGTACTTAAATAAATGTAAACAAACCAAACCACGTGGTTCTGGATATTAGCCAATCAAAACTGTTCCGTCGAGCTTTGACGTATCAATGTTCGCCTCCTATTGGCTGACCAACTATGTCACGTGATTTTTTTGTTTACATTTATTTAAGTACCTAAACAGATTGAGTATAGATAGGTTATGGTTAATTTTTATGCCAATCAATACATTTGACGAAAACATAATTGACTTCTTAAAAGAATCCCAGGTAATAATTTGTCGTACAATAATTTATCAAATCATTCGTTGGAAAATAATATCAGTGCGAAACGTTGAGTTGGGAAATAAAATTTTGCCCAAATAAAAATATGGGATACGTAGTTTGGGGAGTTAAGAATTTGCTAAACAATTTTCGGCGAAACAAGGGTAAAACAGGCATGGTACCGTGCAAGTTGTTGGTCTCGAAGGGGTCGGCGCGCAGGTCGTAGAACTCCCACTCCGGCCGGTAGTAGTACTGCTTCAGCGTCTTGTACCACGGCAGGGGCTGTTTGCTGCGCGTGCGGTTCAGAATGTCCTAGCAACAGCAGACACATCAATTACAATCCTCCTCAAAATATATTATCTCTCATCGAAAGCAGGCATATTATAGTATCAACGTTTTTTTTCTGCGGAGAATTCCCTAATAAATCAAGGCTCACCTGGAAGGTTGGCGATACGTAGAGATCCTGGTCGATGGGGAAGGGCATGCCGTAGTTGAGGTTGTGCAGCAGCTTGTGGCGGCGCGTGCGCACGGCGCGCATCGGGTAGTACATCGTGATCTCGTGGTGCGTCTGCGAAGCGAACACCGCGTCTGTCTCCGACGGCGGCGGCTCTGCGGAGAGGAGCTTCTTATAATACGAAGTTTATTGCAAACTACTTAAACAAACTAAAACAAGATATTAAAAGACCTACCTTTGCAACACAGGTTTACCATCCTTTTGGTTCACCGCAAACTGAAAACTTGTTACTGATACTGAGTCATTATTTCTGGTAGGAGAGACTGGTTGCGACGTCACGGGTATAACATGGTATAATAATCGGAAACAATTAGTCCTAAAAGTTACACGTTTACTTTGATACATAGGTATTGAAACCCTTATTATTCTTATAAAAGTAATGTAGGACTCACCTTTCTCCAAAATTGGCAGCAGACTCTTCGGCTGATCGTCCTGCAAGATCTCATTGCTCTCCTCCCGGTCCTCTGCCATTCCGAACCAGTCCAGCACAGTGGGCATGATGTCCAGCAGGCTGACCAGCGCGTAGGAGGCTTCGTTCTTCCTCGCGGCGGGGAGGGGGGAGGCGATGAGCAGCGGCTCGCGCAGGCCGGGCTCGTACAGGTTGGTGCGGCCCGACGGGAACGGGATGCCGTTGTCGGACGTGTACAGCACCAGCGTGTCGGACAAGTGCCCGGCGGCTTCCAGCTCCTTTAGGATCAGACCTACGCCTGAAGAAGAACGGTACTTGAATGAGAAGGAATCAGTCGTTGCCGACCTTTGAGAAAAGAGCGTATGCTCGTCTCTTGGGGCTTTACTCTCTTGATGAAGGAAGTGAAAAGAGATAAGAAACAAAAATGTAATTCTTTGCAGAACCACACCGGAACCTTGATGTACCTGTCACTTGCAGACGTTATTTACGTTTTTATTGTTTTGTTTCTCATGACTACGGCATTTATCGTTTTGGTCTTAAATTGATAACAAAGAACAGTAGAAAGAGCATAGGTACCTTGATCAAGCCTTGACATGGTAGTATACTGAGCCGCCACATCTCTCCTTGCCGCTTCCGTGTCCTGGACAGAGATTGTTAAAGATTACTTGAAGGTATTGTTTCCGTAAAAACTCAAGCCAGATTCATAATCTTGCGATACATGTTTTATCGGTTCCGTTGTTCTGTTCTGCTGCCCTAATTGCGGATATGAATTCTTAAAAAAAAAACACAAGAAAAACTTAAGACTTGTAAGGTAATTTTAGTTAAATGGCTGGTCATCTATGAGTACGTCATCTGCGAATATGTACCTGTATGTGGAAGGGCAGCTCGATCTCGTCCCACTGGTAGTACCAAGGTGTCCAGTCAGGTATGCTGCCGGCGCCGGGCTCGCCCGAACCGAAGCGCTCGCAAAACGACCCAAACTGCGGCGCCTCGTGCCCGCAGCGGTGCGGATCGTGGAAGCCCACGTACAGGAAGAAAGGCCTAGGGGAAACAGCTTTTCTTTAATCTGAGAACCAACTCAATTCTCACCACGTAATAATACCATAGTGGGGATACTACATACAAATACATACATACCTTCACGCCTTCATTCCCAGAGATTACCAATAAGTCTAAATTTTGTGTTATAATTCTCTAACCACATTTTGCACAATTAGGCTAAGATGTTCACCAGTGTATTAGTGGGGACAGACGCATCTCTCTTGATTGACAGACATTTTAGTGAACTGATGCAAGTGTCTACAAATTTGATCTGGTCTGGCCGATCAGATTTAATGATGCTGACCATTGTATCGTAAGTTTGATGAATTAAAGGAGAGGAGAGGTATCCGTAGTAGAGTATTAAGTATGGTGATAAGTCCAGCCAACTTATTTCGGGCTACGGGAACACGAGCGCAACGCACCACCGCCCCCGTTTAACTCCGTTTCAAAAATCTCGTGGGTTCAAAAAGCATTGTCGAGTTACTTGTTCTGGTGGTTGGCCTGCTGCAGGAACTCGCGCGCCAGCAGCTTCATGCGCGTGATGTTGCGCCCCACCTGGTTGACGGGGTTGTTCTCCTCCGTCTGCTCGAAGTCGAACCGGTACACGCTGGCGGGGCCCACGTGCTTCTTGCCGATTATGCCTGCAGTACACAGTCACTAGCATTGGAATGAGTGCCTGGTACAAAGGATACGATTGTCTTTAGGCAATTTTGGTGGAAACTTTCAACGAATTAGTTAAACGTTTTTGAAGGTTTCTTCACTCACGTCACTTTCCAGCAAACTTACTCAAAAAAAGCTTACTGTAATATAGGTAAAAAGAGTTGGACGAGGTAACAGTAACAGATGTAACATTCCGTGGGTGTAACACCATATTAAGCTACGACGATTTAGCGGCATCTCTGATTTTCCAAGCTACTCGATCCGCGACAGGAGCTCACGATGACAAAAAAAAACCAGTGAATTGGTCACTTTAGGGCTTTTTTAAACATTGGCAATATAGAGTCAATCTACTTGCGCCTCGAACAAGACCATCATTGCTGAGAAGAAGCAAAGTGGGAAGACGATTGTGACTGACCCGTGTAGACGCCATGGTCGCGCAGGCGCGCGGGCAGGCTGGAGACGTTGTCGAACGAGCTGAAGTGGTGCACGCCGTGGTGCAGCCCGTACATGCCGTTCTGGTGGCTCGGCGCGCCCGTCAGCAGCGCCGCGCGGCTGCCAACAACCACCAAGCATTTTATTATGAACAGAAACTTCGGTTAATTACGAATTTAATCATGTTCATTCAAAACCAAGTTGTTACCTTGACTACGAAACTATCGGATTGATCTCCGGTGAGGGCAAATATTTGTGTAATAAGCGCGAACGCGTATTTATTTTTCCTTTTAAAATTACAAATGCATGCAGAGGCACGTTCCCAAAGCGAGGCAAACAGTAGGTATATTTTGTGTAAGATTGTCCCCGGACATTTATAAAAGAGAAGCGCTATCGAAAACCGCGGTGGGTCACCTGGGCGAGCAGCTGCTGACGGATGTGAAGGCGTTGTTGAAGATGACGCTGCGGCGCGCCAGCGCGTCGATGTGCGGCGTCTGGCACACCTTGTTTTTGTACGCGCCCAGCTCGAAACCGCCGTCGTCCGCTACAACCAAACATCATTCATTTAGTTCCATGGAACTAGGCATAAAACATTTCTTAACTGTATCAAAGCAGTTATTACGAAAAGTAAGACCCTCCCCCTAGAATTCCCGAAAGTGTGCTCGCACCTTTATTACTTATTAATAGATTACCGCTATCAGATTTTTACTCTATGCCAATTATTTTGATCATTTATTTAGTTAATTGTATTTATTTTAAATTCCATTACGAAACATTTCTAAATCGTTGTGCCCGCCACTGCATGGGCCTCATTATTGGTAAAAAAACCTTCATCAGGGCAGTGACACCGACCGCACTTCACTGAACTGACACGTGAAACGGAACCCAAATGTCAAAAAGCGCCCACTGTGCTGTGTTGAATTGTAAATATTGCGAAATAATCCGTTGTTATTGATAAAACTTACCAAGCAGAATTAGAACATTGCGTTGTTTGTCCGATAGCACTGTTTCGGTGACTAATAGACACAGCAGCAACGCGTACGCGACGGCCGGGACGCGGCCCATGTTGACGCCTGACGTGTCCGAGTGAAGTGTTGGGTTGGCACGCTCGGGCCGAGCCCCGCCGCACCGCAGCCGGCGACCTGACCTACTTATTGACCGGTTTGTTTTGCCTCCGAAATTTGAATAGGAAACTGTAACAAACAAGTCACTTATACATCTAAAACTGATCAAAATCAATATGTCCGCACGTAAAAACATTTTATACCTGTTTGACGTGGATGGCACTCTTACAAAGCCGCGTCAACAAATTTCAGAGGAGCTGATATCATTCCTGCTAAACAAAGTGAAGCCCCACGTGTCAATTGGGCTTGTCAGTGGCTCTGACTACTCAAAAATTAAAGAGCAGATGAATGGAGAGGAGGTGACGTCGAAATTTGACTACGTGTTCTGCGAAAATGGATTGGTGCAGTACAGGAATGGACAATTGAAGAGTGAGGAAAGCATTCTGAGCCACATGGGTGAAACGAAATTGCAGAAACTGATCAACTTTGCCCTTGCTTACATGTCTAAAATAGAATTACCAGCAAAAAGAGGAAATTTTGTAGAGTTTCGGTCTGGTTTGGTCAATCTTTGCCCAGTGGGGCGCTCCTGTGGCCAGACAGAGAGAGATCAATTTTCTGCTTATGACAAGGAACACAATGTCAGGGCAAAGTTTGTGGAAGCACTGCAGAAAGAATTTGAAGGATCAAATCTTGTATTTGCCCTGGGTGGACAAATTAGCATAGATGTGTTTCCCACTGGATGGGACAAGACTTTCTGCCTCAACCATGTCGCAAATGCAGGGTTTGATGAGATCCACTTCTTTGGAGACAAAACTGACCCGGGAGGCAATGACCATGAGATCTACTGTGATGGGAGAACTGCGGGACACAAAGTGACCTCTCCAGAGGACACCCAGATGCAATTAATAAAGTGCCTTATGTTATAGTATTACAAATATTATTTTCAAATGTATGTTCCATACCTATTGTGATTTATGTAGGCGAAGTGCAATTAATTCCATTTTTATATGTTGTACTGGCACAACCAATGATAATATTGTTATGTTTTTAACTATTAGGAACCATTTTTATTAAAAAATCATATTGTTTCATATGCCTGGTACTCATTTCTGTATTTATTTATTATCCTTTGACCACTACCACCTACGTCATTTTTTTTATTAAAATTGACTTCTAAATATTATATGTAACTATAAGTAATGTCATGCAGTCTGGTGGTAGTAAAACAGATTAGAAACATTCCAGACAATTTATTTTCTTTTCTTAAATTTATAACATGGTAAAAATGTTCAAAAAATATGTATATTGCAATAAAAATATTGTATAGCACCAATTATAATATAACATTCAATATAAGACAACAATGTAAAATGTAAACAATTGTTTCAACACTTGAAACCACACAGTCTCAACAAACAGTTAGAGATTGTTAACGAACATTTTCACTTATAACCTTCAACTTATGTTGTACTTTAAATCTTAATGTCCCTGGTATTTGGGTTTCCTCTTCTCAATAAAGGACAGCATGCCCTCAATTCGATCCTTCATGGGAATGTTGCGTTCATAGCACATCTGCTCCACCTCATAGCCTTCCCGGATGCCAAGTTGCACCCCCTCATTGATGGCCTGCTTGGCACAGCGGAGCGCTATCGGAGCATTAGGGATGATCTCACGGGCTAGCTCCAGGGATTTTTCATAAGCTCCATTCTTACTGCTGTTTTGTGGCACAACGTGGTTTGCAATGCCTGTAACAATGTTTAAAACTTTGATTAGATAGAACTTTATAAAATAAAAAATTTAACCTAGGTAGTCATTTAAAAATCGTAAGATTTGTATCAATTGCATAGTATAAATACTTCATCTATTTGGCTAAGTTTGTTAGTTTGTCAAGTATAGTTTGGTTTCTTTATTATATTTTTTTGAGGCGGTAACGGTAAAACATGCTTATAAGATGAATAAGATTATAGTATTTCAACTTGCCCAACTCCTTGGCATCCTTTCCACTAATAATCCTGGATGTGTAGATGAGCTCCTTAGCAATGTTCTGGTTAATCACTCGAGGCAGCCTCTGAGTGCCACCGGCACCAGGAATAAGACCTCGTCCAGTCTCCACAAGCCCTAACTTGGCTGAGTCTGACACCACTCTGATATCACAAGCCAGGGCGAGTTCCAGGCCTCCTCCAACGGCAACACCCTCTACTGCAGCTATTGTGGGCATTGGGAGATCTTCAACCTCAATCAAGGTTTCTCTCAATCTACGGACAAACTTGGCTACCTCGCCCTCTGGCATCTTGTATCTCTCTTTTAAATTTGCACCTGAAATAATATAAATAACTTAGGGCCCTTTCTCCAATTTGTTATCCAGCTCTACCCAGAGAATAGAGAGCCACAAAAAGTTAGAATGGTAATATAGTGTTGGGATTTCACATTCTTACCAGCACAAAATATCCCGGGCACCATGCTGTGGAAGATGACTACGGATATCTTGGTATCCTCGCGCAGGATCTGGTTGACCTCGCGCATGGCGTCCACCATGTCGTAGCTGAGCGCGTTGCGCGCGGTGGGGCTGTTGAGGCCGTACAGCGCGATGCCCTTGTCCTCCCCGGTGAGCTTCTCGAACACCACGGGCCCGGAGCTGTCGCCCGTCGACAGGCACCGCCGGCCAACGCACAACGATCGCAGCTTGCTGATCCTCCCGAGCAGTCCGACCATTTTGATTTAATTTATATAATTTTAAGCGAGTTTTACGTGATGACAGTGCTGATTCCCGCTGATAAAACAACGAAATAAACGTTATTTTAGCCGTAAAAACACCACATATTATAAATATCTTATCAACTGAGTATGACGTTGATTAAGTTAAATAAACAAAAAAAAGTGAATATCACTTCTTATCAGAACGATGGACCAACAGCCAGCCGACGCAACGCAAGGCAACAACAATAATTGTACAAGAGATAAAGTTATACCAGTAGGTACGTTAGGAAATTAAACATTTGTCGTCCAACAATGTTTTTTTTGAAGAATCATATAATTTGACTTTGTACGGCAAAATAATGACAGGACAAAAGATATGCGAAATGGATTTTAATTAATATATTCAGTTACTATTAAGAAAATTAAACATATTGGTTTGCACTTCAGAGATATCAAAAAATATCAAATATCGGCTCCGGAAAAAACGTAACAGAACTGGTAGTTAGGGAGGAGAGGTAGCTAAATGGCGTAATTCAACGGCGCCGTCGAGACCTATCAAAATCGAAAGATAAAATAATTTCGAAAAGAAAAGCTTGTATGGTAAAAACCATTTTAGCGGTGGGTTTGGCGTGTACGGTTTTTCAAAAATGTTAAAAAAAACAGTTACTTTGGCATTCTCGAGCGCGTCAGATATTCATACTACGTATGCCCCAAGCAAGTGCCTCTGATAACAACGGTATACTAATCTGCCGGTTTGCGTGGTGGGGGTAGGCATATAAAGTAGTCAAAAATACAAAAAAAAAAAAATTACTCGAGCGCGTCAGATTTTCAGAAGGGGTGTTAAGTAGGCCCCAAGGAAGCTCCCTTTAAAAAAACTGACGATTTCGGCGTGACGATAAGTTACGATGAATTTTTGAAAATGCAAAAAAAAAAAGTTTTTTTGAAATACTCGAGCGCGTCAGATTTTCATAGGGGAGGTTTATCTCGGTATCCAAAAAGCATATTTTCTTAATCTGACAAAAATGTTGGTGGGTTCTCTTAATCTGACCGAAAAAGGTTTTTTGGTTTCTTTTTTTTCCTTTCTTTCTCCTTGATAAAACGGGGAATTTAAGAATGACAATAAAGCGATAGATATTCCCTTTTTTGTTTATTTAAACTTTTTTTTTGTAAAATGTATCGTTCGCGACTTATATGCCGCAACGCGTTTTTCGAAAGACGAAATGGCTCCTCCACACTTCCGGTCATGCGGAAACCGGCAGATTTTGTATTTTTAGTAAGTTTTAGATTATATTCTTCAAAATAAAAAAAATAAAAATCGCGCTCGAGAATGCCGGATTAACGTTTTTTTTTTACAAGTTCGCGACCCTATAACTCGGCGGCGTCAAGGACTTATCGTCAGATTAGTTAAATTTAGTCTTAAAACACTAAAATCAACCCCCAATATCTTAATCTGACGCGCTCGAGTATTTCAGACTAGTCTGGCAAACGAAAGCGTGACCTGAAAAAATGGCAACACTGTAGTGTCATCCCTTTCAAATCAATCTAAGAAAAAAGGGACGACACTACAGTGTTGCCATTTTTTCAGGCCACGCTTTCGTTTGCCAGACTTTATCGATTTTTTTTTACTAATCTGATCGTCTATCCTAGGCGCGCGTCACTACATATAGAGCTAAATACTTTACAAGGTTGTTCTATTAGGTCTAAGGTATCTCTCATATCTTAAACTGCCACGCTCGAGTATTACCGAAAATTCCCCTATTCGCCTCCCTAACTATGGGCCGGTATTCTAGGCGGTAAAAACGATATCGTAGTTAACCCTGTTCTACGGTATTGTTGACGTCAGCCGCCATGTCCCATGACTGTCAAGTAAATAACAGCTATCAAAACGGTGACAATACGATAACAGCTCAAACACTAGAATAGTTGTTTTTAATGATGGATTAAATATTTAGGTGATGTTTAATATTTTAATATAGTAAAACACAGTAATTGTAAATTAATATTTTTCGATATATGAATGTGGAAGAAGCGAAAGTTTGTTAAGATCGTAGCAAGTCGAAAGAAGTGGTCTCTGCCTACCCGTCTGGGAAACAGACGTGATTTAATGTATATATATTTTTTAAAGTCTTGCAGAGATTTTAACAAAATACTGTCGCAATACTGTAATGTTATAGCAATGGTTATTATATTAATTGACTTATAATATTATTACTGTCTGTACAGTTTTGTCCACTAACTAATTTCCCAATCGATGCTAACCAGTTAAGATTATTTTGCAAATCTTTATGGCCGACCCTATATTATTCTTCTTCTTTTCTTTAAATTAATGGCGGTCCACCAAGTGATTTCGCCAGTGTCAGTGAGAGAGTATAATCGGTAAATAGAACAGTTAATCAAAATTAACAAAAGTAAGAGCCTGGCATTTTTTGATCTTCCCTCTCCGTAGGTTACCGGAAGACCTCCAACCCTATATTCAAACCGCCTCTGCTGTGACATACAGATAACGAATTCTCACCATAAGGGTTGTCTTTTTTACGATTTTGGTACGGAACCCTAAAAATGAGTTCTGTAACATTTACTCTAACTCTGGTGAATCGTTAAGCCCCGTAAATAATATAATTCATAATGAATTTAATCATTATGTAATAATTATGAAAATAAGTGATCAATTGATCATAATCATTTTAGTCAGAAAGATGCTAATCGTTCAGTCTAGAGGGCTTCGAGTTTGTGGAACTATTTTACAAAGACGTTTTAAACTATACTTCTAACGTATCTTAAAAATATTACTTAATATAGAAAAATCATATTTGAATGAGCCAGTAATTGACTCTTTTTTAATAATTTACCTACAAATCCAACATTTTGGTGAATGAAAGTACGCATTCAAGCTGTCAACTTGACACTTGACAGAGACAGTGTCTAGTGTCATTTTCATGTGTCTCTTGACGGACGTTGTTATTTTGGTTACTACCACCACTACTTATTGACTACTTATTTAAAAACCAATTTATTATCGAAAAATGTCGGCCGAAATGTATAAATGTGCCCTCGATCCCGATACCAACACATCCTTAAAAATGTATCTTTTTAAAAACGTTCAGAATGTCGAAGCGATTAGAAATAACATTGTCAAAGGAATTTGGGACTGTGCTGTGGTGAAGCCCAGTTTGATACTAGATCCCTTGCAAGTGGCGGTTGCCGCCAACAAGGCGGTGCTGGCGGCGCGGCTTGGCTCCATGGTCACCAGAACTGTGTACGCTGAGATACTATTTAACCTGTCACTTTCCAAGAATATTACTCAAAGTCTGAGCAAGTTTGGCATCGAGAAGCAACAAAGCCTGCTAGTTTGTTTTCTAACTACAGTTGAAAAGGACGTTAGCAGCGAGATCCTGCCACAGATAGAGGGGGAAATGTGTCCAATGACTGATCTTGGCCTTTATACAGATTTGAAAGACTTCAAAACTACATACAAGTTAAATAAGGTGAATGTCGGGTGTAATAATGATTTATTAGATATTGTTGTCAGTAGAATGGTCACAAAGAATTTTGTATCTCATTAAATTATTTTAAAAATGTTTTGTTTTTATGAAACCTTTGCCTACTTCTTTATAGAGCATGTGTTTCTCAGTTCAGAAACTACCTAACATCCAGGGGCCCCAACATGGCTGTGTTTATCGCGTGAACTTTTTTGGATTAGGCACCTGTCATATGTTACACATTAAAAAGTAGGAGTGATGGATTGATTGATTAGATTGACGCAGCCATAGTAGCCCCACTGGTCGGTAAAAGACAAACATCAGCTATCTTAACATGCTCACTAATGTTCACATGGAGCGCCACCTGCTCTGAGAAGAATCTAGTGTTAACCTTTTGTTCAGTTTAGTATGTCTAAAATTTATTGGTACTGTCCACTCAAAATCTAATTTGAGACCAAAACTCCCTATGCTAATAATACACTACCCCTTTTAGGTTGTAGTTGTTTCATAGATGCCGACATCTAAAAGGGAGAACTTTAATTTTTACTTGTGAGATTTCCTTGTAGCTTGATAAGTTTTGCTTATTTACCTAAAGGATTCACTAGGGGACAAACATCCCGCGAAACGTATCGGCGACATGTCGATGTCGAGCGACTACACGCGACATCGCGTGACACGTATCAGGAGCGACGAAAAGGTTTTGATAATTTTAAGTTTTAATTTTTGCTGTGTGGATACACAAAGTGCATTAATAATAGGAATTTTACGGCGGGGCTTTAGGTATTTAGTAATATTGCGTGTTGTGTAATGGATAAAGAATTAAAGTTTAAAATGTTAATTTAATGTTAAAGAACTATCTTAACGTCATGTATGTTGTAAACTTTTTAGATTGATAATATTATGTGGAACCAAGGAAATCGCGAAATTACTCTTTATTCATACCATAAAGTAGTAAGAATGGCAAGGCATTTTTTTTTTCAGTCTCACATAATTATATTATCATTAAAGAAAATACATTTTGACGCTAATATAGTTCTGAGTTAACATTTTAAACTTCAAAGCTTTATACTTTACGTAACACGCAATATTACTAAATAGCTTTAGGCACAGCCTATCTATCCACACAGCAAATATAATAAAAAATTTACGCGACCAAAAGTTTTGCAAGAAAAAAGACCGACAAGTATCGTGCGATGTCGCCGCATATGTCGCGCGAAGTTCGTCAACGTTGCGCCACTTCGCCCACGCTGGCGACATGTGTCGCGGGACATTTGTCTGGCCATATTAAATTCAAACACTTTATGTACCATATTTTATTTCAACAACAACAACTTTAAATTGTATAATGTACAATTAAATTACACAATTTGTAAAAGCCACTAATCGAATCAATTACAAATACTACAATACATTCCGATGGCTCCGCTCCGCAGCTAATAATAAACAGTGCTTATGGCCATCAATTCCACAGTTTGATTCGGTTGTTAAAATGTTCTATATTTGTTCCATCATGTGAACATGGCTAAAGAAATAAATTGACCAATAATAAATGCGCGTCATGCCTTACCCTAGCGGCCGCGGCCGTACAGCTGTACAAACTTATAAAAACAACTTTAAAAATAAATTCTTTGAATTACACATGCACATAATTTGTTATATATTCCCATATTATGCACTCCTACATCGGTAGGTACATCGTATACGACTAAAATATAAATTAAGAACACAATATCCGTCGGTCGCGCTCGGCGCACACGCACGGCGAGCGCAGACTTATTACAATACAAATGGCATCTAGTAATTATTAAGTCTTAGGAACTTTCTGTAAATCACTAATCACAAAATTCACTTGAAACAAAACACTGTTACTTTGCTTTATATAAAAATTCTTAAATTAGTCATACAATCCGTATCAGTAATAGTATAAAGTGTAATATAAGGAAAGCAGTATGTGACGGCCAAAACACTATTCAGGGCTTAAAAATGTGAAGGACTTTTTTACAAATAGGTACGTTGTGGATAAAGATATTTAATCACTGTCTTTGCTACCTCCCAAAGCTTCACCTGACGAGCACTTTCCACAAAAAAAATACATTATTATACTAAATACAAATATTAAATTGTACCCTGAAGAGTATTTCAGCCTGTGTATACTACTAAAAACAAGTTTTCATTAATTAGCCCCGGTCTATCTCGCTCTATCGCACACTGTGCAACAGGGATAGTTTCGATTATGTTTCGGAGCAGGCCATTATAAAATATTTCTCGATGCAAGCTACCATCTGGTCAATACACCTGCGAAGGCCCCGTGGCGTCAAGCGTATAAACGGTATATCTAGCAGATACATATTTCAGAAAATAAGACATAAATAGGGCTTGACGCCAAAGGGGTCTTCGTCCGTAAGTGTGTCCGTCGCGTGTCAGTACTTCGAAATAAATTCTTAAGCAGTCACTGCACGCTGACTGCTCTCTCACTTGCAGTTAAGAACAAAACGAAAGTAGTGGCAGTCTCAAAAATATCTCTAAAGTGGGTGGGCCAGAGCTGTAGTCGCTCAGCGTCGCCGCAGTACGCGTCTCAACTGCAAGTACCGACGGCGCACCCGCTTTCGTGAGATAAAACAGATGGGATTCCTTTTTCGGCACATTCCTTTTTGGACATATTCCGTTTTCGGCATATTCTTGTTTCGGCACATTCCGTTTTCGGCAAAAATCATTATATACAACAAATGAAATGAATCCTAGGTATATATATAAAAAAAATTATAAGATATAAAATATAATATAAGCATATAAATTTAGATACCTAGTTGGTTATCATTAGTTGCCCAATTATTTAAAGTAATCAGTGTAGGTACTGTTTAATTTTTGTCTTTAATTTTTATTGATTAAAATATAATATTTTAATAATAAATATTATTTTATTTTATTACGCAAGCAAAGTCACAAGTATTTCATAGTATAATTTATTTACTAAAATGTGCCGAAACAAGAATATGCCGAAAACGGATTATGCCCAAAAAGGAATGTGCCGAAAAAGGAATCAATCATAAAACAATGTATCGAGATATTCAAAGCACAATACTTTTAAGTTTATTTTATGTCCACGTGCAATTCTAGAAAAAGCTGCACAAGAACTGCAGCCAGCGTGCAGTTCTAAACAGTGATCCGACCGGACAAAACCGTAATTTCGTCGTCGACCCGAAGGCCCTTAACCTAAGTTTATTGCGTGTGCCTTACCCTAGTGCCGATATACAAAACATTAATTACTCGCGAACTCTTAAAGCGTTACGTTTTGTGAATATACATTTGGCTATTTGATTGCATTGATATATCGAGGCGTAGTCGGGTGTAGCTGCTCGAGGGACTTTAATGACTAACCCTTGCGAAATCGTCCGTCAATTTAAAAAAGGGGCGCCGGTTGTTTGTAGGTACAGTTTGTATTGTATAGTGCTCATTTTACTCAAGGTTTTTAATTACGTTCACCCAGGGCTCCTGATCCTCCTGGTCCACCTGATTGGACAGTAGATGATGATGATGATGATAATTTTCATGACTCCAAATTCTAAGACTAACATGAAAGCCTCTATGCTACTCGTTGTATCAAACAAGTATTGTAGGAAATTGTATAATAAAATAAAATGCAATATTGACTTCATCCCTATAGTAAGCAAGAAAGAATCACAACGTATACAAAAGTTGTCACTCACGCGACAGTGACGGCTAAAACCAGAGCTAATTTGAGCCTATGGCTGCGGCTCCACTGACGCGGAGACAAGCGGAGAGGAGACGTGTAGGGATCGACCAATCATATTAGTTTTAAATCCACATCTCGTCTCCGCTCCGCTACAGTGTAAACAGTCAAGCGGAGTCTTGGGACGCCCTGTATGCTGCTTAAGGCTGCGGCTTTAGGTCTATTTTGCGGTGTCAACCGTGACCGTTAGGGATATCCGCACCACGGGGGCAACGCCATTGACGAATATATTGCCGTTGAAAAGAGGAATTAGCGCCTCTTCTTTTTCATAGAGCGCTGTTACTAAATAGTATCTTTCATAACCTTTCTCTGTCTTTACGCACCGACGTCGCGCGACTGCGCTATAATACATAATTCCGTCCAATTAACCGAAAATAATGAACCGTCGCTGACCTACAGTATTGGTGTTTATATTGGACACTCCCGGCGCCCCGCTGCCGATTAAAATCGGTGTAGATTGTCATAATAAATGAACTTCGCTCATTTACCTATGTAATTATAAATTGTATACGTACTTGACGACAATGTAAAGATTTCATTAAATAACCTTTAACTTATACATCTCAATTGTCCATGAGTACCACTAATTGATGATTGTCAAGCGTCGCTTTCGCCGCGTTAGGGTCTCCCCAGACCTATCGACTCCGAATTGGCTTGAGCCGGAAACGACGTCGTTTCGTTCGCAACGCCGAATCGAGCCGAGCCGAGTCGAGCGACGTCGTTTTCGCTCTTATTGCATGGACATAAAACTTTTTCTTACCGGCACAAGCCGATTCAGAGTCGATAGGTCTGGGGAGACCCTAACGCAGACGCCAGGATGCATGGCTCGTAGCACCAAATGTTACAATTTCACCCAGCGGTGAATATGCGGGCGTTTCAACCGCCGTCATCGTTGTGTTCAATATATTGCCGAAAATAATGATAACTACCAGCAACTTTTGATGTCAAAATCAACGGACCCGCGGGTAGTAGGTATCCATTTCATTTAAAAGAACAATAGATTTATTAAGTTTACAATGACGGCGGTTAAAACGCCGAATAACCCCCAGACCAGTGGAAACGGGTCGCTGCACGTACAAATCTACGTAAGCTATGATCCGGCTTCAATGCTCTTGGGTTTATTTTTTCACTCATACTTGCCGTATTACGTAAACAAATTTATAACCTAAAATTATACGTATTTAGCTAAATCAACCTGCTTATATCTTTAAATAAAGCAATTCCGAGCACAAGTAAAAACAAGAAACAGAATAAAAAATCATTTCAAAATATCATTTCAAATGCAAATGCTTTAGACTTCAATTTAATTTAAGTTTTTGGTGTATGAGTGGTTTACAGGTTATAAATTTTGTTTAGGTAATAAGACCAGATTATATGAACCAATAAGTGCCCACAGCGCCGTTTGGTCTCGGCGCACGCCCCTATGTAACAATCACTCAAAAGCAGCGCAGTAAGAGCGTATGGAGTAGCCTAGTGTTCATTCAGTTACACTGACCATTTACTTTTGAAGCAGAATCATGACATGTGTGAACCATATTTATTTACAACTTTTGTCATTTGTGTAACGAAATACATATTTCCGATATGTTTTACATATGTTATCGGATGTACAAAAATCCAAGCCAATTCTTCTAAGCAATATAGAAGACGATATTGGAGCTATATCATTACATCAGCTGAAAGACCTCCACTGCTGGACATAAAAAGCCCTTCCTTGATGATTCCCCAACTAAACCAGTAGCCATTTCAGATATCTTTGGCCCCATCTATCACCCGTTAAAGCTATAGGTATGTGACATGACATGTTGCTTTAGCACAGCCTTCATACAATTTGGAACGGACCTAACGAATATATTTTTTAAATATAATTTCCTCCAACATTTTATAAATTATCTGTCAGATTGCACTTTAGCACAACGACGCCGAAACCAAAGGGCGCTGCGAGTGGCCAGCGATACTGGATTACATAGTTTTGTTTTACAATGCGTAGAGGTCTAATGGTTTTCCTAATATCTATTCAAATTTCATTTCGAAAACTACCAAAGCATGTGGGACTCTGCTCTTCAAGTAATTTAAGTCGACATATTATGATGAACAGGTCGGTTTTGATGGTGAGAAAGCATAGATAAGCTCTTTGCAAAATTACCCTTTCACGAAATAACCCCTTTTCTAAATCTCCCATCCGTAAAATCTTATTTTTTTTAAGCCTGCTAATCATTTGATTTATGCACAAATGAAATGGTAAACCATTTTAAAATCTACTTTGGGGCATTCAAAAGAATAAGAACAGTAGATATAGCCAATGCCAAATTTTGCAAAAGAGCCATTTCGAAAAGCGACTTTTTCCAAAAACCTAGATCACATCATTTTGCGAATTGAATCAGCCGACACATTATACTCTAGAAACGAAGTTAAACATAAATTCTTATTTTTCTAGCTATTACAGTAACAATAATTCAATAAAAAGGCTTGGCAGTTCTCGAAAAAAAAGGATAATAGTTCGAACCATACGTTGTGTACAATGCAGTGTACAGATTCGGCGACGTGCGTCACGCGCGTCGGCCGAGCGTCGGCCGCGGCCGGGGCGTCGCCGGGCGCTACCGCGGTAACGCGCAGCGGTCGCTACCTGTATATACACATTATGAAACCTTCTCTCTAGGGAACTATTTAAATGATAGTTTTTGGAAATAAATAAATAGTAAATGAAGTTTTTAAAAAAAATAAAAAATGGCATCGATCGGGGACTGATCGTAAGGGGACTCTTAAGGCCATAAACATCTCATGTTAGCACGTTTATCGTTGTCCAGTATTCTTAGTATAGGACTAGAGCTTACTTTGGGACTTGCTTAATAGAAATTGGAACAGTATAAAATAAAAGGGGACAATCTCACACAAATTACCCTAGTCCCAAACCAAGCTCTGGGCTTGTATTATAGGTACTAGGCAACGATAAACATAGTTATATAAAGAAATAAATACAGTAGTATAGATAGCAGACGTGTGGGTGGTATACCTGGGCGGTGCGGCGGCGGCGCGCGCGCGCGTCACCGGCGCGGCTCGGCCACGTACACCGACACCGTCGAGTCCTTCGAGCCCACGCCCAGCGCGCACCTGCGGGACACGCGCATATACTCACCGGCTCACACGCCGAGCCCAGCAGATCACGGTATCGACATGGGACCGAGTGTAAGCCTTAACTTGGTGCTCTTACGGTGAAGGAACAAGTTAGTTAAAACTAAAACCCGACTACGAAATTAACTAATTCTTATCACGTCGCCTTATTTGAATAGATTTGTTCTTAATTCGTAATCTTGCGAATATAGATATAAGACCTTAAATTTGATACTAAACTCTATACATTTGTAAGAAAATAAATTTCGTTTAGCATTTTATGCAAGTGAAATCCGCCATGGATTTAATATGATGGCACCTGGTCTACGACACGCGGAACACTAAGCTCGCAACACAATTGGTTAAAATATGATGGATATGTTAGGAGCTATGAGGGAATACATGAATATACTAACTAACATACATACTACTAAAATCATAATCCACCTTTTTTGCCTCGCCGTAGTCGGGTGCTGCTAGTAAAAGGAGTAATTGCTCAAACGATTGTATGTACAGGATAGATGTGTAACCGAAACCTATTCGGTGCTCAGAGGTACGTTTGTTTTAAAAATTGCTCAAAAAGCGGTACTTTTCATAGCTGTAAATCGTGCGGAGAGTTGGTCTTTCCCAACTAGTGCTTGTTACTTTTCTTATCAGCACTAGTGCGATTTACATTTCCATTTTTTTTTAATATACTATGCCGTGCATCTATCCAAAGAGTTTGCTTGTTTGAATAAAGTACCAGGAGTGCAGAGGTAATAGGGAGGTGCGTAGCGCAACTTAGATCGCAGGCGATAACTTTAGCACGGTGCGGCGCAGCGGCTCGCACACGACACAGCGCGGATGACTCACACACGTCAAGGTACTTCTAATGTTTATGCACTCCTGGTATTTTGGTTTTAATTGTTTTATTAAAATTTGAGTAATTTCGGCCAGAATGTGTGCACACGTTAAGCTCACTTCAGAGGTCCAGGGGGAAGAGGCCAGATACACAGATACCCACTTACACATATACAATTTTTTTCGCAAATGTATTAAAAAACGTCGTTTGATATACTTGCGGAAAGTACTCGCTTGCAGCTCGGGCCATCCTCGGGACTCGTGCAAATTGACATACTTTCCGCACTTAGTATCAAAATGCACTATTATCGAATCACCTTCAACGAAGGTTTTATTACGCAGAATTTTCATTTCATCGAAAAGCCAAAATACCCAAAAAGTTGGACCATAGTTAAGCGCAGTTACCCATACAACCAACGAAGGCGAAAAAAGTTCAGTTGTGCGACGAAAACTATCTACAATTGTATGGCAAATTTTCGTGTCACAACGGAAAAGTTTCATAGAAAATTTAATTGAGTGAGTTAGCGTGGCTAACTTTTTTGGTCCTTACCCATTTCTCGTCGCATGAGATATTTTTTTTTGACAGTCACATGTCTAACTCCTAACATATCCTGAAAATATCATGGTTTCAGTAGAAAATAGCATACGATAAAATTACATTCGATCGAACGATGGGTTACCGATGATCAGGCATATCTGAATGGGACACTATGTCAAAGGTGTGGGCGTGTACCGACCTGAGCGGGTGGAAGGCGAGGCAGCAGACGGGCCCGATGCGCGCGCCCATGCCCATGAAGCCCTCGTGGAACTTGATCGTGTTGAGCGGCGTGCCGCCCAACTCGTACAGACTGATCGACTGGTTCACCGACCCACTGTACAACACATTACGTATAATAATGAAAAGTTGACCTAGAATAAAGCAAAATATCTGTATTTGATCTGTTTTGCTGAAACGATGATGATGTGATGATACCAAAATACAACTTAATTGCAGTTAGTTTCAAGAACATTACGTGTTAATAGTGCTTTCATTAAAGTTTTTAAGCGAAAGAGAGAGAGAGACAAAGATATCGTTTGTTAGCAGATAGAAAAATGTGTGAAATAAAAATAATAAATAAATATCAGATTTGATCAGAGGTAGTAAATATGAGTATGTATGTGGGAATACCATGAGAAGTGGGGACATATGTAACCAGGCTACTCCAGGTTGCGTGAAGGTATGTCAGGTGTGACAGGCAGTGACAGGGAGTGTCAGCGAGTGTTACCAGGCGATGAGGTCGAGCAGCGGGTGCACGTCGACGGCGGCGAGCGGCGCGGGCGCGCGCAGCGTCTCCAGGGGCTCCATCTTGCGCGTGTCGTAGATGCGGATCTCGCCGTTCATGCTGCCAACAATCAAGGAGTCACGTCAGCTTTTATGTCAAGGAAGCTCCCATTTATAATAATTAATATTACGGAAATTCGGTAAAGATTAACCTATCATGTCTTATATACTCCCGTCCGTCTAGTAAGATTACCGAATATGAGTTCAGTGTTTACCCAGTTTGCGAATTTGGCAAAAGATCCCCTCCGAGGTGGATTAATAGCCTTAAGATACTGTTCAAACCTGCTGGATGCGAGCCTAATTGGTTGCTTCGGGGGAGGCCTTTGTCAAACGGTGGACGTGTTTCGGTTGTTGAAGTAGGTAAAGGGAAGATGTGTGTGGTGGTGCAGCGCGCAGTCCCAGGCGCGCACGGAGCCGTGTGTGTGTGTGTGTGTGTGTGTGTGTGTGTGCGTGTGTGTGTGTGTGTGTGCGTGTGTACCAGCCGGTGACGAGCTTGCGGCTGTGCTGGCGCGGCGCGGCGCAGAGCACGGGCGCGCGGTGGTGGTGCAGCGCGGCGCGCACGCCGGGCGCGCGCTCGTCCCAGGCGCGCACGGAGCCGTGTGTGTGTGTGTGTGTGTGTGTGTGTGTGTGTGCGTGTGTACCAGCCGGTGACGAGCTTGCGGCTGTGCTGGCGCGGCGCGGCGCAGAGCACGGGCGCGCGGTGGTGGTGCAGCGCGGCGCGCACGCCGGGCGCGCGCTCGTCCCAGGCGCGCACGGAGCCGTGTGTGTGTGTGTGTGTGTGTGTGTGTGTGTGTGCGTGTGTACCAGCCGGTGACGAGCTTGCGGCTGTGCTGGCGCGGCGCGGCGCAGAGCACGGGCGCGCGGTGGTGGTGCAGCGCGGCGCGCACGCCGGGCGCGCGCTCGTCCCAGGCGCGCACGGAGCCGTGTGTGTGTGTGTGTGTGTGTGTGTGCGTGTGTACCAGCCGGTGACGAGCTTGCGGCTGTGCTGGCGCGGCGCGGCGCAGAGCACGGGCGCGCGGTGGTGGTGCAGCGCGGCGCGCACGCCGGGCGCGCGCTCGTCCCAGGCGCGCACGGCGCCGTGTGTGTGTGTGTGTGTGTGTGTGTGTGTGTGTGCGTGTGTACCAGCCGGTGACGAGCTTGCGGCTGTGCTGGCGCGGCGCGGCGCAGAGCACGGGCGCGCGGTGGTGGTGCAGCGCGGCGCGCACGCCGGGCGCGCGCTCGTCCCAGGCGCGCACGGAGCCGTGTGTGTGTGTGTGTGTGTGTGTGTGTGTGTGTGCGTGTGTACCAGCCGGTGACGAGCTTGCGGCTGTGCTGGCGCGGCGCGGCGCAGAGCACGGGCGCGCGGTGGTGGTGCAGCGCGGCGCGCACGCCGGGCGCGCGCTCGTCCCAGGCGCGCACGGAGCCGTGTGTGTGTGTGTGTGTGTGTGTGTGTGTGTGTGCGTGTGTACCAGCCGGTGACGAGCTTGCGGCTGTGCTGGCGCGGCGCGGCGCAGAGCACGGGCGCGCGGTGGTGGTGCAGCGCGGCGCGCACGCCGGGCGCGCGCTCGTCCCAGGCGCGCACGGAGCCGTGTGTGTGTGTGTGTGTGTGTGTGTGTGTGTGTGCGTGTGTACCAGCCGGTGACGAGCTTGCGGCTGTGCTGGCGCGGCGCGGCGCAGAGCACGGGCGCGCGGTGGTGGTGCAGCGCGGCGCGCACGCCGGGCGCGCGCTCGTCCCAGGCGCGCACGGAGCCGTGTGTGTGTGTGTGTGTGTGTGTGTGTGTGTGTGCGTGTGTACCAGCCGGTGACGAGCTTGCGGCTGTGCTGGCGCGGCGCGGCGCAGAGCACGGGCGCGCGGTGGTGGTGCAGCGCGGCGCGCACGCCGGGCGCGCGCTCGTCCCAGGCGCGCACGGAGCCGTGTGTGTGTGTGTGTGTGTGTGTGTGTGTGTGTGCGTGTGTACCAGCCGGTGACGAGCTTGCGGCTGTGCTGGCGCGGCGCGGCGCAGAGCACGGGCGCGCGGTGGTGGTGCAGCGCGGCGCGCACGCCGGGCGCGCGCTCGTCCCAGGCGCGCACGGAGCCGTGTGTGTGTGTGTGTGTGTGTGTGTGTGTGTGTGCGTGTGTACCAGCCGGTGACGAGCTTGCGGCTGTGCTGGCGCGGCGCGGCGCAGAGCACGGGCGCGCGGTGGTGGTGCAGCGCGGCGCGCACGCCGGGCGCGCGCTCGTCCCAGGCGCGCACGGAGCCGTGTGTGTGTGTGTGTGTGTGTGTGTGTGTGTGTGCGTGTGTACCAGCCGGTGACGAGCTTGCGGCTGTGCTGGCGCGGCGCGGCGCAGAGCACGGGCGCGCGGTGGTGGTGCAGCGCGGCGCGCACGCCGGGCGCGCGCTCGTCCCAGGCGCGCACGGAGCCGTGTGTGTGTGTGTGTGTGTGTGTGTGTGTGTGTGCGTGTGTACCAGCCGGTGACGAGCTTGCGGCTGTGCTGGCGCGGCGCGGCGCAGAGCACGGGCGCGCGGTGGTGGTGCAGCGCGGCGCGCACGCCGGGCGCGCGCTCGTCCCAGGCGCGCACGGAGCCGTGTGTGTGTGTGTGTGTGTGTGTGTGTGTGTGTGCGTGTGTACCAGCCGGTGACGAGCTTGCGGCTGTGCTGGCGCGGCGCGGCGCAGAGCACGGGCGCGCGGTGGTGGTGCAGCGCGGCGCGCACGCCGGGCGCGCGCTCGTCCCAGGCGCGCACGGAGCCGTCCGCGAAGCCCGCCACCAGCGACCACGCGCCCTCCGCGCCCTCCGCGGGGCCCAGGCGGGCCTCCCACTCCGAGCCGCGCCACAGGGCCGTCGCCGCGCTCTCGCATTCTGAAAAACACGGTTTTTTTTTTATATTTCTACGAAATCCTGGTTATAATCGACAAGGAAGGTTTTTTAAATTTTGGGAATACAGATTTCTATTGTGGATTTCAAGACAGCAGAAATAAATATTTAATATTTTGGAAAATGTAGTCATAGATGCAGTTTAGTTTAAGATTTTTGGGATGACAATATAAAAAAAATTAAACCAGATATTAATTTTTATTTTTTATTTTATTTTATTTTATTCGGAAAACCAACAGCTTTTGATGACAATATTAGGTAAAATACAATATTTAACAGCATAGCTAATTACAGGTTTTCACAGATAAATTCAAAATTAAACAGAAAATAGCACAAAGAAACAAAGAAAAGGAAACAGCAGAGAAATCGGTCACACTTTTCGTACGGATTACAAAAATTAATGTACGATACGATGGGGAGCAAAGAAACTGGATGCCAAACGGTTTTTGACTGCAGAGGGTTTTAATTGGTACATATCCAGATCATTATTACTTTGGCATAGTTCATTCATAGACCTCACAGCCCGACAAAAATAAGAGTTATTACGATATTTCGTTTTCGCTTGAGGTGGCGCTAAAGGTCGGTAGTGGTTTCTTAAAGGAGCTCTGGGGACTCGAAAGTGAATATTTCCAATTAGCTCACTATTGTCAACAGTCCCTGACAAGATTTTTGTCAGGTAAACTATGTCATTGATTTTTCTTCTTAATTCGAGGGGAAGGAAATGGTATTTGATGCATTTGTCACGATAATTTAGATCAGCAGATCTAGACTTAAACTGAAGGTATTTTAAAAATCTTTTTTGAATAGCTTCAATACGATTGACGTATATATCATAACAGGGATTCCACACTACAGACACATACTCGAGGATAGAGCGAACAAACGAACAATATAATATTTTGATTGGCTTTAATTTTTTAAATTTAGCCGTGGATCTAATAATAAAGCCAAGAGACCTGGAGGCTTTTTTCACAATTTTATCTATATGAACATCAAATATTAGTTTTTGGTCTTGGTACAGGCCCAGATCTCTGGTTGAAACTACATTAGGGATTCTTGATGAATTAAGGGTATAATTAAACGATATTGGATTAGGCTTACGAGTAAAGGACATCGAGAGGCATTTTGCAACGTTGAGATCTAGTCTATTATCCATACAATATTTATTAAAACTATTGAGATCGTCCTGTAACAGTATGCAATCATTTTCGTCCTTAACAAACTTAAAAATCTTTGTGTCATCAGCATATAAAAGAAAACGAGAGTGCTTAAAAATGAAATTTATATCGTTGATAAAGATAACAAATAATAGGGGGCCCAACAAAGAGCCCTGTGGCACGCCAGACGGAATACTGAGCCAGGCAGACGTGAAACCATTAATGGCCACTGCTTGAGTCCTATTTTGTACATAAGATGTAAACCATCTAAACAGATTACCATGTATTCCAGAATTAATTAGTTTTTGTAGTAATATGACGTGATCTATTCTATCGAATGCCTTGCTAAAATCTGTGAATATGGCGTCAATTTGGCCGCCAGACTCCATGTTACGGGTTATAAACTCATTAAATAGTAAGAGGTTCGAATCAGTGGATCTTTTCTTCAGGAAGCCATGTTGTTCAATAATAAGAATGCTTTTAAGAGAAGAATAGACTTGAGTATGAACAATTTTTTCAAACACTTTGGCAAAAATGCATAACTTAGAGATAGGTCTGTAGTTTTTAATATTGGCACGATCACCACCCTTATGTACCGGGGTTATAAATGCAGACTTCCACATTTGAGGAACCTTGCCTTCTTCAAGTGAACGTCGGAAAATAATGCAGAGAGGTAAAACAAGGGAATCTACACAGTTTACAATCAGAAAAGGAGGTATAGAATCAGGTCCAGCACCTTTATTGAGGTCAACAGACTTTAGCAGTGTTTGAACCTCAATGGGGTTAATCTCGATGTCGCCTATACCAATAATCGAGTCACAAGATTCCGGAAAATCGGAATCGAAAATTAAACTTAAATACGGCAGCAATATGTTTAGGGAAACGTTATAGGAATTTTTTTCTAAGATTTTGTGCAGATTTAGAAACCTAGAAAATGACCAGTATGACGACATTTTCCAAAAACGTGAAAAAGATAAAATACTAAATCCACTAGGTATTAGTTTTTTGTTATTTTATTTTTTATTTTATTTATTTATTTATTAGGTTTGCCAACAGATATAACACCATTAACTTAATTATAAAATTATATGTATAGGGAAGAGTGACAGGGTGTTTACCCAATTATAGGCAAACTCAGTTTGCGTAAAACAATGGCATTTGTGCCGATGCGGCTCAATAACACACTAACACATTTAACAGGCTAAGTACTAGGCTAAAAAAGGAACTATAAAGTCGTAAGTAACCATGCATAACATAATACAATTAACAAAATATGACAACGATAAAAACATAAAAAAAAAAGGGATTAAATTCGACCCGCTTGGATATTAAACTAGGTACCTCTTAATAATATGGATTAATCCGTCTACTAAGAAGGCAAACAACAATATGAAACAAAAATCACAAACAAGTGACCATGCATAACACGATACAATTAACGAAATATAACACTAAATAAAATTATCTGCACTATTCCCCGGAAAATGATACCAATATAAAGTTAACAATAGTCTTGTTCTCTATCTTAAAATTGAAAAAAGAAATCATTTACTGATTGCCATCGTTTTTTCCAAAATTAAGTTTTTCAGTCGCGTATTTCCCCTAACGTATTTCTTCCTGTCTACATTTCTCCATTCCAGAAATCAAATGACAGGGACATTTCAGGTGCCTGTGATCATGGTGTCAAGTGGGCATGTTGCCCGGGTGTCTATGGATATAATATCTGGGGCCGATTGCATATTAAAGTACAAGCTAATAGTCAAGGGGCGGAATTTTCATAGCATAAATCAAACATCAAGAGGGATTAACCATTATGTTTTATCGACTAATCCAGTTATCGATTTTATCAAATCTCTTCACGTTACCGACTTTTACACATTATTCTGTAACATTTGACCAATATCGCCTTTGTATACCTTATGTGTTTCTGTCATTTTGTTGTTTGTTATTTGCCTGTTTGTACAATAAAATATTTATATAATTATTACATACATACATGGATGTCCATACAAAGAAGATTCTTCCACGATATACTACTCTAACCCCCTTACTTATAAACGTGGAATAAGCTTGGAATAGTTTATGCCATGCTTTGTCACTTTCTGTCAGATGCAAATGTCACAATTACAGATAAAGACAAAGCATGGCATAAACTATTCCAAGCTTATTCCATGTTTATAAGTAAGGGGGTATGTGTTCATTTAAAGCAGCTTAAGAAACATTGCGTTGAAACTCACATAGCGAGTCTAACTAATCGACAGTCGATAAAACACAATGGTCAATCCCTCTTGACGTTTGATTTTTGCTATGAAAATTCCGCCCCTTGCTAATACTATTAGTGGTTTTTTCATGTTTTTTTCTAATAGTAAAGCTTGTACTTTATTATGCAATAGGTCCCTGACGGTCGTGTACCTGTGGGTATGTTGGAGTGCAGCAGCTCGTGCTCGGCGTCCCAGATGCGCACGGCGCCCGCCAGCCCGGCCAGCGCCAGCGAGCGGCGGCGCGCGCACCAGCGCAGCAGCGTGGGCGGCGGCGGCGGACTGTAGCCGCCCGCGCCCGGCATGCTGTCTGCAACACAGCGCGCGTTACACCGAGCCCGCACAGACAGATGCTTTTAGTGCCAGCATCACCGAGGTTGTTATACCGAGTTCCACAACACTTATTTATTTTTAATTGAGTATTCAATTTAAACTGTGTTTTGTGTTAATTGCCTTCGAGATATCTGAGCTGCGTGTCATGTAAACTGCGATATCTGAAATAGCTTATGCCTATGCCCAACCAGTTTACCTCTACCTAAAAATTGGCTTTCGCGACTAGAATTACATTAGGCAGTCAAGCTGTGGCAGTCAATCCTATAATGATATGACGTCTTACTTAACCTGCGGAATAAGCTGCCTACATTCATGGCTACGGTAGCAACTAGAAAGCATGCTAACTTTTTTTTTTTTATACCAGTACTATTCGAGTAAACAATAAAGTCAGGAATTAAAACTGTTTTTCAATTAGGTACTTTTTACTAATTAAGATTTTTTTGCGATAAGTTAGTTTGTATGGTGTAAGTTAGTAAAAAAGAATTAATAAATAGTATAATTTATTAATCAGTTACTAATATTTTCTAAACGGATCCTTAAGAAGGTCATAAGTCATATGGAACCGAAATCATTGCCAAAGTCATCAAAGTGGCATTTGTATATATTGTTTTAGAAATTACATCTTTTTATCACGATTATATTACTGACACGACTTATCAAAAAAGTCATTATGAGCCTCATTTTATCTATTTCAAGGATGCAAATTTCAGACACATGTCTGCTGTCCGGTGTCACCGACCGGAATGCAGATTTTCAATATTTTTTTAATTTGAAAACTGTCATTGGTAAATTAAATTATTTCTGGACTATTTGAGAAAGTCGTCATAGTTTTGTAGGGTTTAAGCAAATCCCATTTACCCGCTATCTTGAATTTAAAAAATCGAGATCATTTTCAAATCGTGCTATTGCAACATTGCCGCAATCATGAATACCAAATTATTAATTATAATACAATTTTAGTAATTTGAACCATGACGACTTTTTCAAAACCAGTTTAATTTCATTTGAAAAAATGATTATAATTTTCAAAGATGTTAAAAATTTACAAAATATTTAAAAGCATGAAACTCAGACTGGTTTTTCTACACGGTTTTCCCAAACATTATCACTTACTTGTACACGAGTACCTGATTATGTTTTGTTTACATGGATTGTAGTTGTACTGCTATAAAAAAATCATATTAAGATGTTCGTCCTGGACTACTGGGCAAAAAGACGGCAACAAAGTTTAATGCGTTTTTTTTTATAAACTTGGTCGCCTATATTTCAACTAACCACTGCAAAACCAAGCCAGGTTTGGTGGTGCAACATGACTAGAAATTCCTAGCCGCGGCACTCCAATCAGGAACTCGACTTAGCAGCCACGGTTGGCTATTACGCAAACACTAATACATTTTATCTATTTACATTCTACGATGATTTTAGAACTACATTACAACACAACTACGCTACGGTACTAACTACATAAAAAGTTTTAACTAATTGTCTACGTATTCAATTCCCACCACTTAATATAACGCACAATCTAGAAACTTAGGATTATTTTCCGTGTCAGTAGTCGTGTCACGCCGGGAAATGCATAACACGTGGTCAGTGATTCGCCAACAATAAAAAATATGGTAGCGACCTCAAAAATACATCCACAAGACTGTGTACCCAGAACATTAAGGATTTTGAAGACCTTAGTTCTTTATCATATTTTCATTTTTAAGTTAGGCAACAATATGTTTTAACATTTGACTGTAATGCATGAGATCTTAAAAACTCTTTCGGGTTCGGTGAAAGTCGACTACACGCGCATAAGAGTGAATGAGACGTATGTACAAACCCAAAGGCGTAGCTAATAACCAGAGATCGGAATATGGGTGTCATGTCATTACTCTCAATAATGTGGACATGACTCCTAAGATTTTAATTAGATAAATTAAATTAGGTAAGTACCTACTACTAAAAATAATTTTGATCCTTCGAAAGACATTAATAAATAAATAATACAAAGAATAATTGTGTAGATTTATTAAAGCAAATAAATCTTTCACAATCCACGGATGTTAATGGAGCAAACTTAAGTAGATTAATATGAATGGCCACTACTCACGTCTGTGTATTACTTATTTATTACCGTCCTGCAAAGGGATCAAGATGAGGGATCAGGTAAGAAATTAATTAATGTAATTTAAATTACTTTCATTAAGATCTTTGGAGTCATGTCCACATTATTGCGAGTGCTGACGCCCATTTGTCCGATCTCTGCTAATAACTAAAGGACTTGGTGCAATAAAAAACTGTTTGGGAAGTCGAACTTTGCTGTTTACTGGTCAGGGTCCGGGGGCCCCCTGAGCTTGTGGACCCCGGTGCACGACAGCGTGTAGCCTTTCGGTAGCTACGTCACGACTCGACAGCCTTTTTAAGAGCACTGTTTCATTGTTCAAAGTTTAAGAGCAAATATTTTTATAAAGTCCGCTCCATATGATAATGAATACATTCCGATGTTTTTTCATGAGATGCAAATGGCAATACAATGCGCGGTACATAAATAAACACAGATGATCATGCACACGGACGCTTCTTAAGCGTGACCTTTAGACATTTTTATCCCAGACGAAAACGGCTACAGAAGCGGTGAGTGGGTACAAACAGCCACACACTTAACTGCCCATTAAAGACAGAAATGAGAAAATGTAGAAAGAGATGAATATAGATTTTACATAAGAATCTCATGTGCACGACGGAGACAGTTTCTCTCCGTTTATCTTCATTGGTCAGTCAGCTGTGTAGGCGATTGTACAGTTGGGGTAGAAATGGAAAGCCCCTGACAACGGCACTATTACCCGAGCTATAAGTGTGATGTGATGATAGATAACGGATAATTGGGAGCCAAAACAAGCTTCCGGCTATCCAATATGGGGCCGTACTTTAAAGTGTCAAAGCCTGTCAATTTTCAGGCAGCTAAAATGACAGCGAGTACTTAGGTGCTTCAGGGTTGTACTTCTCTCTCACGCGCTCTTAATAAGAGCGTAAGAGAGCATGTGAGAGACAAGTACAAACCCGATATACCTTCTAAGAGCTACCACACCGTGTCTGTTTCGGCCACTGCCCGGAAATTAGAAGTTTTGATACTATTATAGAATACATAATAAGACGGACCAGTTAAACCACTCTTAAGTATTTTTCTAACACGTTTGGCAACTCGTCTATCTGTCATATTAGTTAATCTAGTGCGATTATAGCTAATACGGCCCCTGGAGAATGGTGGTGGTAGATGGTGGTGACTCACGGTCGGGCGGCGGCTCCCCTGGCGGCAGGAACTGCTCCGTGACCAGCTGCGTCAGACCTGCGCACGCGCGGTGGTCAACGAGGCCCCCCCCACTATCTACGGCGGCAGTGTCTTTGAAACTTTATTCTACAATGTGTTTTGATGATGCTTGCTCTTAGCTTCCCGGCCTGTGTTTTTACTTTAGTAAAACACTATAAGTGACCGTATTGAGGTTAAAAATAATTAACTTTATGAATTCCTGTTTTGCATAGTGTCAGTTGGATTTAACGTGCGATATTATATGTAGTGATAAAACGTTCGCAAATTCGTGGCATAGTCATTTTTTTCGTTGTTCTGGTAATCGAGGGATGACTTACGAAGTACAATGATTTAACTTTTTCAAAGAGTTTGAACCAAGAACAATGAGTACTGAAAATCTATTGACACAAAATGCTACAATAATGTAACCATTTTGAACAGATTCTATTGTTTATTGCGATTGAAAGTTTGAAAAGCACTGCCCCAGTATACGAGTCCCTTATATGAACAGCCATTTTGTTATTGCCGTAAAATATTATAATGTATTATGATATTATGAATGTGTAATAACACATCCCTCTTTTCTTCAACGAAAGAACTCATAATCTCAAATGAATGAATATTTCGGAGAGTTAGTATGCGTTAGGGCCGAGTTCACCAACCAATTTAACAGACGGTTAAGTCTTAATCAACCGTTAGTCAATACATTTGACAACCGTCAAACCGCTAACCGTCCGTTTAATTGTTGGTGAACACTGCACTTAGTCCAGTACAAAATCATTTGTTGGTCAATGCATTCATTTCTATAATAAATTACCTGAGGTAGTATTAAAGTTACCCTTTCCAGCACTCAAAAATTACTTGAAAAAGTCGTTAATGTCTAAAGCGTATTATAGGATCGAGGACTATTTAATAGACAAACATGCTTGGCCTAAACCCGAAACGTAATCAATAATATATTTTTTATTTGTTTTTTTTCAAATTCAAAATCTTTATCTTGTCTGGGGGACACCGTTGATGTAGGAAAACATATCAATCTTATGTGGTCATCTTGCACCGTCTTATATACACATACGTAGGAGTTCTTTTTTTCCTTTTCTCTCTTTCTATCTTAAGATTTTGGTGTGTTTTCCTGCGGAAACTACGCAGGATATTTGAAATATTTTTTAATTTGCTATTTATAGATTTATATAATGCTAGACTAAGTAGTACCATTGTAATATTAAATATATTTAAAAACATGACTGACTGCTGAGTTTCTTGCGGCGCTTCTTCTCAGCAGTGGTCTCCTCTTGTGAAGCGCTGGTAGATTCTTGACGTGTAAAAGTGCCCGTGCGGCCTACTTACTGAATAAATGTCTTTATCTTTATCTTTATCTTTATCTTATCAAACTGAAAATGCATGGCACGATACATTTGCATTTTCATACACTTAAAATAACTCGGCCATGTTGTAGAGAAACCAGTTAAATACGGTTTTTAACTGGTATGAACTGAAACTAGGTCAAATTAGTTAAAGTTTGTAAATACAATTGTATGTTAAATCTCATGTTTGGACACATCTGTCTCTGGCAATGATAATAGCACAAGAACACGGTCATGGCACTCATGGCACGGCATGGCATTAGTTACGGAAGCCACAATACAATGAATGAAACCAAAACATACAACATAATCCGATCAGGGTGAGGACCAAAAAGTTGGATCATAGTTAAGCGCAGTTAACCATACGAACAAAGAAGACGAAAAAAGTTCCACAACGGTCGCACAGCGGGAAGATTTCATAGAATATGTAAGCATGTCTAACTTTTTGAACCTTATCCATCAATCAAACAGTATCTCGAATGGTCCTGTCCCGGTGCCGTCTCTGCATTCAAATGTCTGTCTGTTTATTTGCCTAACTGTCTTTTCGTGTCATTGTACTGTAATGTCCGTCTGCTCATTTGCCTGACTGTGTCTGGTTGTGTATTTGTCTGTTCATGGCTGCCGGTCCGTGTGTGTGCGTGTGTGTGTGTCCGTATGTGTGTGTGTGTGCGTGTCCGTATGTGTGTGCGTGTCCGTGTGTGACTCACTGTAGAGCGGCTGCGCGGGCGGCGGGCGGTAGTCGGCGGCGGGGCGCACGTCGAGCGCGCGCCAGGCCGCCACCAGCGCGGGCTCCATGCTGCTGCCCGACGGCCTGCACACCACGACCATCACATCTACCTCGTCTTAGCCGAACATAACAAGTATAACAACACAACCGCCACCCCGCCTGTGGTGCTGTCAACGGCGCTTTTAGTCATCGTGTATGGACCATTTATTTTCTTTCGTCAGTAGTAGACCCGCGTACGGTAAGTTTGGATTCCGTTTTCAAACTTTCAAGTTCTATTTAATATATTTGGCCACATTTCGCTGCTTAAATATAAAAGCGCCACAAATCAAACACAAATATTTTTTGATTTAAAACTTAAAGTAAATAGCATTCCGAATTTAAATGCAATACAAACACATTTTGGTTTGTGTAGCTTTTGTATTTAAGCAACGATTTAGGCCTTCGTATTATTTGATTTATTTACATGACCAATATTCACATTCAAGAAGAGAATCAGAAATTACCAATGATTGCTGGTTTTATCCCAGTTCTGGTGAAAAATCACAACGTAGGATGTGGCGAATGGTCTCGAACAATTATCGCATTTAAATTAACATACATACACATACATACAATCACGCTTCTTTCTCGTAAAGGTAGACAGAGACCAGTGCCTTCCGCTTGCTACGATCCAGCCAAACTTTCGTCACTTCCTCCACACTCCTGAGATTCTTCATACGTGCATCAATTTCAAACAAATTACCACAATGAATAAAAGTCTCCTTTAGTTCTCCTTTTATATCGCCCATATTCAAAGACAGTATAGGGGCTGTTCCTTTACCCTCAGGTAAAGCCCTCTACACACCATCCATCTCGAAGGACAGTAGCTTTGGTGCTGTATACACTATCATACAAAGTATCCATCTAACTAGAAATTGCTGATGTTAGGGCTCGTTGGACAAAAAGTCGGTCAGGCAAGCTGACGCAGTATCGTTTTGCGTGCCTTATGCACGGACAGAGCACGCGGACGGGGCCGACCTGTAGACGGCGAGGTGTCCGGCGTGCGAGGCCACGGCGAGCAGCGCGCGCTCGTGCGCGTTGAGGTAGGCCAGCGCCGTGACGCGCCCCCACGCCTTGCGCCACGAGCCCACGCACAGCTTGGCCGCCGTGCCCCAGTCCCAGATCCTGCGCACGCGCATACTTGTTCACCGACCGACCACAGAGAGGACGAATGAGGGTTTCCGCGCATCAATTTTTTCACTAGATGGCGCCTCTGGGAACTAAGGTACACGTAAAAAATGTAAATGCACCTAAATATTTGAAATGTGTAAATAACAAGTGAAAAAGTAAATTGTCATTAGTTTGGTCTTCTTCTAGGCATATATTTTAACATCAACTGTCAAAAAGACCTTACTTCCCAGAGGCTCCATCTAGTGAAAAAAGTGATGCGCGGAAACCCTCATTGACACAGCGAAGTACAGCTGGAACGAGACGATCACTTCGAATCGTTGAGGTACCGTTTTGAGTTATCAAAGAACATTTGCTATTTTACTTCAGTGTCTGTCTGTCACAACAAAAACAAATAGGGTGTCCTAAAAAGGGTTCAATCTGCACAATTGAAGATTATTTTGTTAATATTTTTTTTTGACGCTAATTGTCCACAAACGTGAAAATATTGGCACAATGGACAAAATTCTATTATATTGCAAGAAAAAAAAAAAGTGTCAAAATTTTAAAAATGTGTTTAATATAGGTAAATCAGGATGGACCTTACTGCATGCGAGAGAAAGTTTATAAAAAACTTAAAACATTACCTTGAACCTGATTCCAGTTTAAGAAAAAATAAACTGTCAAGGCCTCGAGGCAGTTAACAGTGATAGATAATAGCAAGACGGAAGGGTGCTGCACTGACCCGAAGTTGTCCTTGGAGGCGAGCGCGATGTGCTGCTCGTAGGGGTGGAACAGGATGACGGCGGGCGGCAGCACGCAGCGCGAGTGGAACGCCTGCGCCTCCAGCCGCGGCGCGCGCGCAGACACCAGTGCTGCAATACACCAACACCCCTAAGTGTTACAGTGACTCATTGAAATTAAATTAAATCGTTTATTATTTGAATGTGCTTAATTACGGGGGTGTGGTGTTATAACTTATAATACTAGATTATTCTAGATTTATTGGTCATAGTTTGAATGTATTGGTTTACATAATGATTAAGTCATAATTATATATTAGTAAAATCGTAAACTACTTAAATATGTAACATGTAAATAAGGTACCTACAACATCCAAAAAAATGAAAGAAATTAAACATATATGACTAAAAATTATCATAGCCGACAAGAAAGACTGACTTAAAGTTCACTAATACGGACAACTTACTCTAATTCGGTGTAATAGAAAGAAAGAAAAGCAAGAACATCCGTGATCGTGCCCTTGCATGAGCACATTTACAGCTCACGTAGCAGCAAACAAGTCTACGTGTATAAAGGTCAGACTGTATAAAATATCTTATGAGTCTAATGACTAAAAAAATTAAATGTCAGGTCTCAATGTCAATTAGTATGGAGTTGAAAATAAACAAGTATATTTTCTCAAAAATGACCGGAAAAGTTGACATTACTAACTTCATACTGAGACGCAAAGTACATAGTTTACAGACAGCTCCCAAATAAAAAAAAAATACATTGCGTGCTCGCTACACAAGCCCGCAATGTTGCATACAAATTTCATTGTTATCTAGTTTGTAACTTTTTAAAAAGTGAAAACGGCTATAATAAAATGAGGGCACAAATCTTATACATCCATATTTTACTCGAAACGTAACTTTTTTATCTGTGTCTGGAATAGCTTGAGTTTTTTTTTCTAAAAAAACTTTGCGTTTCTCCTTGTCATAAACATAAAGGCGGTAAAGAGTGATGTTGTTTCACGTGAAGTTTCTGTTTATATGCGATTTGTATCTTGCGATTTTTGAGAAAAGCACTATAAATATGCCTCGGCAGAAAGGCAACGGCTGCTTCACTGCCTAGGCAATAATGTAGTATTAAATGTATAATGGTTGGGGTAGGGTGCGCGCACTGACCGCGGGCCTCGTGGCGCAGGCTGCGGTTGCGCTGGGCGCGCCACACGCGCGCGTGGTGCGCGCGGGACTCGCAGTCCGCGCCGCCCGCGCCGCCCGCGCCGCCCGCGCCGCCCGCGCCGCCCGCGCCGCCCGCGCCGCCCTCGCCCGCCTCGCCCGCCGCGCGCCCGAACACGCTCATGGCCCACTCCACGAACAGCGTCGACACGATCGGCTTCTTCGACTGTTGGCCTGGGGGGACATCAAGGATATCTATTTGCAACCTTCATTCATACAAATAAATATAAATAAATAAATATTAGGGGACAATGTCACCCCAATTGACTTAGTCCCGAACTAAGCTCTAGGCTTGTGCTATGGGACCTAGACAACGATATTAATACTTATATGAAGAAATATACAGGGTTATTGGTAAGTCGACCTATTCCCATTTGGGAGAGGTATTTGCAATCATTTTAATCCCATGATACCCTATGCAAAAGTGTACCATTTCTGAGGTATTTGCTAAAAAAAATAACAACACTTTAAATAAATTTTGTTAATAGCTTTTCTACAAGGAAAATTTCGGTTCTTATGCAATATTAAAAGTAGAATTATCTGTACACGTTTAAGAAGGTGAGACCAAAAAGTAAAAAAAAAACACGTTTTTTTATCAGTTTATCGAACATAAATGACCCAATAACTGTTTTTTTTTGCTTAGGGTATTATGGGACCAAAATGATTGCAAATGATCTCTCCCATATAACCCCTAAAGGGGAATAGGTCGACTTACCAATAACCCTGTATACTAAAATACATAGAAAACATCCAAGACTCAGGAACAAATATTCGCGCTCATCACACAAATATCTGCCCTTCCGGGATTTGAACCCAGGACCGCTAGCTTCGTAGACAAGGTCACTACCAACTAGGCCAGCGCGTCTCCAAAAATGAAAAATTATATGAAATGGAAAAGTAATTCTGTTTGCAGTTTTGTCACAATTCACTCGCTCACGAAAATAGCGTTAAAACACTGCTTTTGTAACATTAGCGAGAAATATGTTGTTTACACCGACTACAAAGCGTTTGATTAAATGGAATTTTAATTAAACTAGAAAAATTACCAAAAAATATTAAAATAAGAATAAAAATTCATAGCAAAATTCAACTTATAAAACTACAAGTAAACAATTAATCGTTATATGACACTTAACACAGAACTGATAGTGAAAACCCATTGGTGTGCCTCAAGGTTCTTTACTGGAACCTTAATTATTTAAATCCTTTACGACCCAGTTCTTACACATCACATCGCTTTAATTAATTGATTTTAGGATATTTTGAAATTTTTATACTTAATAACTAACAAAACATAATAAACCGTATGAAAATAATATTAAAACATCCACGCTTAATCCAAAAATGTTACTTACTAGGACTTAAACTCCCGTAAACATAGTATATATATATATATATATATATATATATATATATATATATATAAACTCACGCCTTCATTCCCAGAGTGGGGTAGGCAGAGCTAAAGAATTACCAACAAGTCTTAAAACTTCTTGATAATTCTGTAACCACATTTTGCACAAGTAGGCTAAGATGTTTCCCATATCAAGTAGGGATAAAATCAAAAGCACTTACTGCAAGTAGACGACCCAGAATCCCGCTGGCGACTAGCCATTGAATCCTCGGAAATAGTGGTGGGCAAGCCGCGCGCGCGCCGGCTGACTGCAACACACATCACACGCACAATCAACGCATGCACACACACACTTACCCGAGAGTCTGATGAATACTGCTGTGGCCATAAATCTAGACTACTACTCGCGTAAAATATTAGCATGACATGCAATAAAAAAAAACAAAATGCAAACGACTTTATGTTCATTTAAATGGTCAAACCATCGCAGTAGACTCGTCACAGCGTAACTGATGCGTCAGCGTATTTGAAGCTTCGGTGTGATTTTAGTATTCTTTGTTAAGTGAGACCTTAGGACGTTTAGAGACGCAACAATGCCGTTGACGTCACGCATATTTTCCATTGAATTTTCAAGGCTCGGGCTAAAGAATGCTATACCGTCAATCGTAATGGGACAGTCAGGGACATTCACGGTCCTCCATTTAAGACATTTTTGGCTGGGTCGTCACAGCTAGTTAATCTTAAAACGTTAAGATCGTCACTCTTAACCTCGTAAGGTCCACCATACTGCAAAATGGGAGTTTTTTGTAACAAGGACTTTGAATTTACAATCAAGGGAATAAAGTTCAATTGCGATTATACGAAAATGCCATTTTCAGTTTATGAACATAGGAAAATAAACCTTATTCTTATTGCAACAGTGTCCAAATTGCCTTGATTATGTACATCCTATTGCACATTGGGTCTCACGAGGTTAAACGAATATGCCCCTAGGTGTGGACCGAATGCCCCTGAGTGGCTGAGTGCGGTCGGGGGGGGACTCACAGTGGTGCGCGGAGGGCAGCGTGCGCGTGTGGTCGCGCGGGCTGAGCGCCGAGTGCAGGTTGGGCGAGGGCGGCAGCGACGACGAGCCGCCCGAGCCGTGCGCCGCGTGCGCGCCGTGCGAGCCGTGCGACAGGCCGCGCGTCTCGATGTCGCAGCCCACGTTGTCCAGCTGCAACATCTCTCGATACTCAATCATATTCTCGCCCGGATAGAAGCCTATCCCGTATTAATAAACTCATCATGGCTGCGATGCCCGTCACGAGATACGTCAAAGTAAACGTCAAACCATAGAAAGCTGTCATTTTTGACACATCTTGAGATGAGCATTACAGTCGAGATCAGTTTATTAATTAGGGCCTAAGTGTTGTAAGATATTACGTAAATATTAATCCTACCAAATGCGTTAATGCGCCAAAGCGAACGGGGTTTTTTTGACCCATCAACAGTATGGACATCTCATTCTATTACACTAAATTAGAGTCAGACAGGTATTGTTAACTGGCGATAATTGCTCAAAAATATGCCCGTGTACCTTAATGCATAAAATCCAGAACAAAATTGCTTTAAGTTTGACTTTTTGTGATGCCGCTACTAATCTTCCATCCATCTCTGCTTGGTTAGATGTAAATCAGGCTCCCACGATACAGGTGTAATGACCGCCTTTCATGCGAGTACAGCGAGCCTCATTCGGACAAGGTTTAGATTACAACGATGCCTTTACGTGATTCCACTGCGAGCAAACCTCTTGAAATCCCCGTTGGTTGTAAGGTAATCGGAGACCGTTCACCCACTCCACCGCTCCACTTCCACTCGCAGTGGAAGGCGGGTATGACTTAGTACGGGAGGATGTATATTTTTACCAGACTTCCCAAAGAGGAGCTTAATGTTTTCCACTTGATTTCTATGAACTGGCTATAGACGAGATAGGATTGATTCACTTGATATGTTAGCAGCAGTTCACGTACTCGCACCTTATGTTAAATGACACAAAATCATGATAATTTCCTGTTCTCTCGGACAGCCTGTCGTACTCACTAGTGAGGTCATTGATATTCACACATTTTCATGTTCGTAGCGACTGCGCCAGTGCAATATTTAGAGAACATAACCCTACATACATACGAAGTAATGCATTAATAGAACGTAAACTGGGTTGGTGAAACTAGTCAGTCACCTGGTTGGAGATGTAGTTGATGATGTCGGTGGCCATCTGCGAGACCTGCGGGTGCGGCTCCTTGGCCATCGCGAGCAGCGTGCTCCACAGCTTCATGTACACCGAGCCGAAGCCTGCCAACATTCACATTATGATTGTGAGTGTCAATTGTGAAGTTTTGCCATGTAATAAATAGTAAGAAAAGGAAGGTATAAATATCATGTTGTTTTTTATTAATGAAAACTGTAAATCCATTAGGGGAACTACGCCCGCAAAATTTATTACTTTCGAAATATTAACTAAACGCGTTGCCAACCCAGAAGGCTAAAGGCCCCACTCCACGATGGCCCAACATGGGCTAACGTAGTGGGTTACGAGAATATGTTGCTCGCTCTTAAGTGTAAATGCGCCTCTTACGTTCTCCCATGATGGGCCATTGTGCAGACGGGCTATAAGATGTAATAGGCATTCATACGAGCAAGTTAATCGGGTGTACCCCTAATACTCTAACCTCCCACACTGCTAATTGGCGGTATAATTTTATTAGCTTGTACAGTAGGCTGCAAAAGTGCATGGACAGTTCGGAAAGATAATGCTCTGAGGCAAACTGACGCTATCTATCTGCTCGTAGTAGTTCAACAAGATCTTAATAGATGGCGTTGTTGCAGATAATGATCTAAAAATATGAAGAAAACAGACCGCATACATCAACTAACCATTTTTTCTTTATTTCATAGATTTTATATTTTAGTATAATAGCTGATTTAAGTAGTTTCAAAGTATTAGTCAATTCCAAACTAAGAGGTTAAATTTATCAAAAACATGTCATCCACGTTGTGGAATCGAACCCGGGACACTCGGGGTTCTGAACGTTGCACTATGGTCCCGCTCATAGGTCATAAGTCCAAATAATCAACAATAGCCGAGCTATGATTTGTACTTCTCTGATAACACATTAATTACCAGCCTACTTAAAACTATAAATAGTTTTGAAGTAATCAGTCGGGATCATTGTTTTTCAGACCTCCGAAGTGAACACACTTAAACCGCGTAATTAGTCTTATCAATAGATCATTAAAGTGAAAGTTGTTTGTTGACGGATTTCTAAAAACTTGTTGTGATAAACTCTATTGAATCATCATGGAAATTAATGACAAAGGTATGTGTTTTAATAATAATATTTTTACTAGCTATTTTTACTATACATTTTATATTTATTTGAGAGCTACGAGACACCTAATTTTATAAAAATATTTAAATTGTTTGTGTATTACCATTGAGTTTTATCAATGACGCCATTCTGTACCATTAATAATTTTGATTGTTTAAAAAGCGTATAAAAGTCTAGTTAGTGTGCCAATAGTCATCTTCTGCTAGATTTTGCTAGATGTTTTATTAATTCGTCCTCTACGTTGTTCGTAGAAGATGCTACGATATTTGTCAATTTCTAATGTATTTGGTTTTCTTTCTTCCAGGTTCTTTTTTGCAAGTTCAGTTTACAAGAATGCACATATTTGAACTATGGCATCTTGCTAAAGGATCACAGATAGAAAAATATCGAATTATACTAGAGACAGTTTTGGAAATGCTGCCGGAAGCTGAAAACGTTGAAATCGAAGTTCTAAGTAAACGCGTTAATTGCATAATCCAAAGGATCGCAGATTACTGGAAAAAAGCAGCAAGGAATAAATATGAACTAGTCAGAAAACATGAAAAATGGTTAAATGTCCTTGAAACTATAGATATAGCAAAGAATGAGTCGGTATCTGCGAGAGAAAATCAGTTTACTGGTCAAGAAATGACATCAAATCTCGGTCGACCGAAGAAAGATTTTGAGTCTTGCAGTAAACGAACTCAGCGAAGGAGATTAGTGGACCTCTCAAAAATTGATAACTCGGCCGTCAATGCTTTGATAAATACTTCGTCAACCTCGAGTAGTGGGCCAAATGATAGTCATAAATGTGAAGTGAATCCAAGTGAGATCCTATCGCTGATCACAGAAGCAAAATTAACAAAACACCAATACCTTTTAATTAAAGAGTTCATTAATAGTAAACAATATCCAGTTTTGCCTTCGTATCATAAGGTTTTAGAAGCCAAGAAACAGTGTTACCCTGAAAAATTAACTATTACTGAAAAAAGTGCCGAAGTAGAGTTACAAAAATTGTTGGACCACACGGTTAAAAGAATACTGGATTCTCAAAATATACTGTTATCAAGTATCGATCCCGAGACCTTAGGTGATGTTATGTTAGTTGGTAAGTGGGGTTTTGACGGTAGTACCGGACACAGTGAGTATAAGCAGTGCTTTTCCGATGACCCAACTTTAGAAGATGGAAGTTTATTCGTGACATCATATGTGCCCTTGCGTCTCGTGTCCATAGTTGCAACAACAGGAGAAGAAACAATATTATGGAAGAATCCTCGCCCATCATCAACTAGGTACTGTCGCCCTATTCGCTTCCAATTTGCAAAAGAGACAAAACAATTATCTAAGAACGAAGAAGATTATTTTAAAGAGAAAATTAATAATTTAGTACCATCGACGTGTATGTTGCCGGGCGGCGATGAATTACAAGTTCATCATCAATTGCAATTGACAATGGTAGACGGCAAAAATTGTAGTGCGTTAAGTGACACGGCATCTGCTAGCAGGTGTTATTTGTGCAAGGCTACACCCAAAGAGATGAATCAGATAGACATGTGTTTGACCAAAGAAATTGATACCGCTACGCTGGAGTTTGGATTATCTCCTCTCCATTCATGGATAAGATTTTTTGAATATTTTGTGCACGTGTCATATCGGCTCGAGGTAAAAAAATGGCAAGTTCGATTAAATGAAGAAAAGGAAAAAATGGCAGAGAGAAAGAAGACGATACAAAATGCTTTTAAAAATAAATTAGGTCTGATAGTGGACAAGCCGCGTAGCGGAGGAAGTGGCAACTCGAATGATGGGAATACAGCACGTAGGTTTTTTGCTAACTCTGCCATTTCTGCCGAAATAACAGGAATTAAGCAAGAGCTTATTGATAGGTGTGGTACAATTCTTAACTGTCTCAATTCCGGTTACAAAATTAATTCTGAGAGATTTAAATCGTTTGCTTTAGACACGGCTCGACAGCTTGTTGAGGAATATCCGTGGTACAATTTGCCAGCGTCCATTCACAAAGTTCTGATTCATGGGTCTGAAGTAATCGATCAGTTCGATCACATGATGGTATCCATAGGAGAACTATCAGAAGAAGCTGCCGAAGCTACAAATAAAAATATAAAAGCGTTTCGGCTCAACAATACTAGAAAAATGTCACGTGTTGCGACGAATACCGATCTTTTAAATCGACTTTTATTAAATTCTGACCCACTAGTTACGGGTCTTAGAAAGCTTCCTAGGAAAAAAAAAAAGTGTTTTATCTAAATCTGTCATTAGTTTATTACATTAGGTATTGCTAAGCTCATTAAAGTTTCACTAATGAGTGTTAGATAGTTTAATTACAGTATTTTTAAGATAACAACTCTTTACGTGCGGTTCATTCTACTGCATGAATTGCACATAACAAAAAAACTTAGTAAATATGTTTGCGTTCAATATAAGTTTTTTTTTTAAATTAAATAGTATTAAGGTATTGTTTATTATATTTTTAAGTGAAAACATGTTACTTACTATTTATAAGTGTTAATTATACGGTATTGAAATATAGTGCATTTTGAAACGTTTTTAATTGTTTTATTTTATTATTATTCAATAATATATACACATTAAATTAATTGTAAGTCCTTTATTTTATCAAATAAATTCATAATTAACAACAATATATGCATTTCTTCCCAATAATGTTGGAAGTTTTGGACAAATCGACTTATGACACTCTCTCCATACACGCTGAACCACAGTGCGTTGGCGGCCTTATGCCATCGGGCCATCAAACCATTTATTATTGGGTCGAAATTAATTATTACCAGTTTATTATGATTTGCTTATTTTCGCATGACACAGAAACACGTTAAGTATTACTACTAGGAGGGTAGACTAAAGATTTATAAATACCAGACTGATTATTACAAAGACTTACGCTCGTTCGTTCGTTAGCTGCTTAATCAATTGCCTTTGTTGTGTAGATTTACTTTCGTTGAAATTTCCTTAAAAAATGACTTCTCGTTGCAATATTGACTTAGTCAAAAGATCGCAAATAATTGCTTTGCACAGTGAAGGCAGAAATTTGTCAGAAATCGCTAGAGAAACCGGTGTTAACGTAAGTAGTAATTTTTTTAGTCAACTTTTTATAAAATAATTTCGATTAAGTCTTTATTCATTTTATTTTATATCTTTAATTGTTATTATAAATGTCTGTTTTTTTTTAGAGGAAACCTGTTGTTTTATGGGTACGGCGGCGGTTTGAAGAGGAGGGATCTTTGCTACCCCGGCAAAGAACGGGTAGACCACGACTCATAAGCATACCCCAGCGTCAAGCCATGGTGAGGGAGTATGAGGAAGATAGATTTAAACCAACAACCCACTACGCTGGTTTATTCAATACGAGTGCGGATACTATTCGTCGTGTTCTTCACAATGAGGGTCTGCATCATCGTAGGCATGCTGTCAAACCCTTGCTAACAGAAAGCCATAAAAGAGCAAGGTTCGCTTTGGAGTATTTAAAATTTGACTGGAGTAATGTCATCTTTACAGATGAAAAGACTTTTAAATCGAGCCAACACGGACGACTAAGCTTGTGGCGCCGAAATAATACTCGGTATAATGACAATCATGTAGTGCCCAACATGGAATCTGGTCGTATAACCGTAAATATGTGGGGATGGATGAGTGCGGCTGACCCAGGAGAACTGGTTAGACTTCCCAGTCGAGCGAACAGTGTTCATTATGTAGAAATGCTGGAGGACACCATGTTGCCCACCGTTCGCAATGTGTATCCAGAGGAGGAGTTACCGGTGATAACGTTTGTGCAAGATAACTGTCCCATACACCGTTCACGAAGTGTGAGGGAGTGGTTTGGTCAGCACAATAATATTAGGGTTATTCCCTGGCCTTCAAGGTCACCGGATTTAAATCCAATCGAAAATTTATGGGGTATTATTGTCCAACGTTGGGACCACCAGAATGAGCGAACTCCGAAAGCCTTAGAAGACCACTGTTTAAACATTTGGGATAGTATTCGTGGTTCCAATCCTTGTCAGAATATTATCGGTTCAATGCGTGCTCGAATGCAAACTGTAATCGAACAGAGTGGGAGATATACTCGTTATTAAAGTTTAGTATATAAGTAATTCGAGTGAGATCGGGTTAACGTAAGTAATTATTACAAAATTGGATATTATTTTCGCTCTGTTTACGTGTCTATACTATTTTGTGACCATACATAATTGTCTTATTTTAAATATTTACGGTCAAACAAATTACACCATTTATACACGAATTTTAATTTTTTATCTATATATAAATATAACCGCCTGTTTCACAATCGGCAAGTAAAGCATATTAGACACATCAATTTAGCCCTTTCTCTTTCTTGCACTTTAAATAGACAAGGAGAGACCACTTTTAATGGCGGATAAATTTACTTGTCGATTGTTTAACAGGCCCTAAGAGATCAAAACTGTATAACATAGTTAACATAATGCGTTTGACTGTTAAGGTAACCCAATCTCTAGTTTAATCTTTGTTTGTTAATAATTACTTTGTTATTGTGGTGAAACTTCAATCTCTTTCCGATTTCGGAAACGAATACTTAAGTTATTACCTGAATAATATGTTAGGTAGACTAAATTAAAATGTTATTATGAGAAATAAAGTTTTTTCATTTCAAATAACAAAAGTTGTTTCATTTCTTGAAAATGATAATTATTTAAAAAGATAATACATTAATATATTATGTGAAACAAAATTAATTAAAAAAAGAAACAGGTGGCAATAGGCAGTGGCAATAGGTCTCCCGACCTACGGAGAAGCCCCGTTTCTAAGCAAGCTGTCAACTAACTCGGCCAACGATCCTTTAAACTAACTGGCGAAATTATCGATTGTAATACTAAAACGTCATAAAGTTGTAGCAAACAACAATTGAACTAGCTCAGATAACAACGCCATCTAGGTGGTTTCTTACGAACGTCACCTCACGTGTTCACAGGATTATAGACATTAAGGTGTCCATGCAATTTTGCAGCTGACCGTACATACTTGTTTGTACTAGTATGTACAAGCTAATAAAATTATACCGCTAAAAGCTAATACAATTATATCTATTTGTATAGAAATTGGTAAGATGTAAAACAAAACTCAACTTTTCAAGATCAAGTGACGTCTTTGCATTGATTTCTACACTTCATTATTACTTTTATATTACGTGAAATTAAATAGCTAATTATAGTTCATTTTAAATAAAAGCAGCTTCTTTTATTTATTTATTTATTTATTGATAGGAAATCCAACAGTTACAAATACAACATATGGAACAAATGATTTCACATGTAGAGACTGAGTAGCAAATTTAAAGTTTAGTACAAACTTCAAAGGTACACGCACTTACACAAAAACACTAGCGCAAATAAAAGGTACAATTAAAACTACTGCTAAATACCAGCTAGAGGCAGATCGCCAAAAGGTTATCTTTCCTATGGTACACAAAACATGCTCAAACAATACATTTCGCTATCAAACTTCGCCTCACGGAAGGGATTTTGCAATTGAATATATCGATATCCAGCTTATTCACCCAATTATTCAAGCCTTTACCAGCACGCGTCAAGAAACTGTTTTGTCTGTATCTAGAGGATGCAAATCTAAGCGATATAGGGGGATAATTCCTTTTAGACCGAGTGGGAATACTAAACGAAACGTTAGATAGCAGCTCAGAACTATCAACGAGGCCGCCAGTAATATTTAGGATATAAGTAATGTCGGCTATTTCCCGGCGTTGGTATAGGGGCACCAAATGGTGTCTTTTACAAATATTAGTGTAAAGTGACGAACTATAGGGACATTTAAGCTTAAAACAAAGACATTTTACGAATTTTCGCTGAACACGCTCAATTCTGTCAACATATGTGGCATAGCATGGATTCCATATTTGAGAAGCATACTCGAGCTTACTTCTAACATATGAACAAAAAAGCACTTTCAAAGTCTTAGCTTGAGTAAAATGGACGGAATTACGCATTATAAAACCTAATGCTTTACAGGCACTGCTCACAATACCGTCAACATGCTTGTCAAAAAGAAGCTTAGAATCATGAACTACACCTAAATCTTTAATATGTTGAACTTTAAGCAGAGGTTGGTCCTTTAGAACATAAGAAGTAGAAATTAATTTATGTTGACGAGAAAAGGTAATTGAGAAACATTTAGATAGATTTAAATCCAGCCCATTTGTGCGACAGTATTCAGCGAGACGCGCTAGATCGGACTGTAACAGCAATGAGTCACGAACGGATCGCACTTTGATGAAGATTTTCATGTCATCGGAAAAACAAAGAAGCTTGGAATGGACAAAACAATTACCGATGTCATTAACAAATATGTTAAACAGCAAGGGCCCCAATATGGAACCTTGGGGAACAACACTTGGAACAGTTACCCAACCTGACATATAATTCTTGACAACAACAGCTTGGGATCTATTGTTAATGTAAGACGAAAACCATCTCAATAAATCTCCATGTATCCCTATACCACACAATTTCGACAGTAACATGCCATGATCAATCCTGTCAAAAGCTTTACTGTAATCAGTATAGATAACATCCACCTGAGAGCCACTATCCATTGCCTCTGTAACATACTCATTGAACAACACAAGATTGGAAACAGTGGACCTACGCTGTAAGAAACCGTGCTGATTGGAAATGAACGAATTTTTTAGTACATCATAGACTTGGTTATAGACTATTTTTTCAAGGACTTTAGATAAAATACATAATTTAGAAATGGGTCTGTAATTAGTTATGTTAGTTTTGGGCCCATTTTTGTGGACCGGAGTAATGAAGGCCGATTTCCAAACTGACGGTACTAAACCCTCAGAAAAAGAACGTCTGAATAATAAAACCAAGGGAGTCACCACAGTCTTTGCACAGTTAATTAAGAACAGGGCTGGCATCTCATCAGGGCCGGCTGACTTGGATGGGTCTAGTTTGCACAATATATTAATTAATTTCTCTGGGTTTACTTCAATGCTGCTCAAATCAACCGCAGAATTAACACAAACATTGCAAAGAGGATTGGAAACAGCACCAGTTGGCGTCGAGAACGTAGAAGAAAAATAGTCGGAAAAAGCATTACAAATATCGGAACCGGCATTGACCAATCTATTGTCATATTTTAAACTACTAGGTATTCCGTGACAGGTGGATCGTGATTTGATGAATGACCAGAAGCGCTTTGGATTCTTCGCAATGTTACTCTCGACGCGTTCAATGTATTTAATAAAACACTCCTGCTCTAACTTACGCACTCTATCTCTCAACACGTTATACGAAACCAAATCCCATTTATTATTGTCCATTTTTATTTTTTTAAGGTACTTATATTTTTCTTTTTGAGCTTTTTTTAATGATAGCGAGTACCATGCTGGATACAAGTCAGCATTCAGCTTTCTACAGGGTACATACTTTCCTCTTAGCCTTTTAAAGATTTCATAAAAGAAATCGACCGACTGATCAAAAGTACGCCAAGAAAATTCATCTCTCCAATGTATATTCGACAGCTCTTTATTAATAGACTCGTAATCGCCTTTGTTAAAATAGTATTTAAATTGTGGAGCCGAAAGTAAAGGGCTAAGGGTAGTAAATTTAATATAAATAATTAAAGGCTTATGGTATGGGTCAACAGGTACTAGGGCGTTAGGGCACTCACACACATATACATCGTCATTAGACAAGACGAGATCCAGCAACTTATTATATTGATTTAAAACCCCATTATACTGTCTGAGATTATGCATATTCAGTTCATCAATCAAACAACACTCATCCGCAGTCAAATAGTTAGACGGAACGAATGATGACCCCTCAACCGACCATACAATGCTGCTCATATTAAAGTCACCAATCAGGAGATATTTGTCAGTCGGGTTATTTAAAAATACCATATTCAGACTGCTTAAAAAATTTGATAACTGCTGCGAGAATGTGTAACCATTATTTTGTTTACATAAGTACAGTACACAAATATGGACTTCAATCAGTCTATTGCAGTCATCCTTAAGTGAAAGTGTGACCCACAAGTCCTCGGCAGTGGACTGAAAAGCCAGCCGCGGGGCTACTGCAAGCTCCCGGCGGGTAGCTATAATCACGCCACCACCGCGGTTCTGACCAGTCAAGGCACAATCACGATTCCGCCGCCAAACCACGTATCAAATAATTCCGAATCCAACAACCCGTCTACGAGCCAAGTCTCGGTCAAAACAGTTATGTCAAAAGAAGCCAAACAAAGGTTGCGATAAAACGCAAATGTCTTAGGACGAAGTCCCCTCACGTTTTGATAATAAACAGAAGGATAAGCATTCACCTTGGTATTATTATCCATGAGTAAAATTATGATTAAATATAATTGAATATATAACTGATAAGTTAATAATAACACCACATAATAAACCCCTAAACCTCAAATGAAACAGAAAAAACAGTACTTTAGCAATATAAATAAAATTTAAAACTTGCGGGTGGAGCTTGAAACGATACGTAAAAATATGTCCGTGAGTGCGAAGGAACAAATGATTCAATACAGCATTTAAAGAAAGCGGATAAAAGAGATACACATTATGTTACCGAGCCTGTCTTGAGCGGGTCAACAAATGTACTGAGCTTATCGCAGATAGAGATAAGGCCGAGCACTAAACAAAAGATGCAGACCACCCAGGAAGGTCGGCCAGCGGTGCTAAAACTGTAGCAAACTAGCTTAATATTAAACTAGCTTAATAATAATATTATATTTCCAATTAGAATTGGCATAGAGTGAGAGCACTGACCGATGGTGGGCAGCGCCTGCGCCTGCGGCTTGCGCTTGGCGTCGGCGCCGCGGCCGCCCGCCACCAGCGCGTCCTGCCCGCAGTCCACCGGCCCCATACACAAACATAGAGTGAGAGCACTGACCGATGGTGGGCAGCGCCTGCGCCTGCGGCTTGCGCTTGGCGTCGGCGCCGCGGCCGCCCGCCACCAGCGCGTCCTGCCCGCAGTCCACCGGCCCCATACACAAACATAGAGTGAGAGCACTGACCGATGGTGGGCAGCGCCTGCGCCTGCGGCTTGCGCTTGGCGTCTGCGCCGCGGCCGCCCGCCACCAGCGCGTCCTGCCCGCAGTCCACCGGCCCCATACACAAACATAGAGTGAGAGCACTGACCGATGGTGGGCAGCGCCTGCGCCTGCGGCTTGCGCTTGGCGTCGGCGCCGCGGCCGCCCGCCACCAGCGCGTCCTGCCCGCAGTCCACCGGCCCCATACACAAACATAGAGTGAGAGCACTGACCGATGGTGGGCAGCGCCTGCGCCTGCGGCTTGCGCTTGGCGTCGGCGCCGCGGCCGCCCGCCACCAGCGCGTCCTGCCCGCAGTCCACCGGCCCCATACACAAACATAGAGTGAGAGCACTGACCGATGGTGGGCAGCGCCTGCGCCTGCGGCTTGCGCTTGGCGTCGGCGCCGCGGCCGCCCGCCACCAGCGCGTCCTGCCCGCAGTCCACCGGCCCCATACACAAACATAGAGTGAGAGCACTGACCGATGGTGGGCAGCGCCTGCGCCTGCGGCTTGCGCTTGGCGTCGGCGCCGCGGCCGCCCGCCACCAGCGCGTCCTGCCCGCAGTCCACCGGCCCCATACACAAACATAGAGTGAGAGCACTGACCGATGGTGGGCAGCGCCTGCGCCTGCGGCTTGCGCTTGGCGTCGGCGCCGCGGCCGCCCGCCACCAGCGCGTCCTGCCCGCAGTCCACCGGCCCCATACACAAACATAGAGTGAGAGCACTGACCGATGGTGGGCAGCGCCTGCGCCTGCGGCTTGCGCTTGGCGTCGGCGCCGCGGCCGCCCGCCACCAGCGCGTCCTGCCCGCAGTCCACCGGCCCCATACACAAACATAGAGTGAGAGCACTGACCGATGGTGGGCAGCGCCTGCGCCTGCGGCTTGCGCTTGGCGTCTGCGCCGCGGCCGCCCGCCACCAGCGCGTCCTGCCCGCAGTCCACCGGCCCCATACACAAACATAGAGTGAGAGCACTGACCGATGGTGGGCAGCGCCTGCGCCTGCGGCTTGCGCTTGGCGTCGGCGCCGCGGCCGCCCGCCACCAGCGCGTCCTGCCCGCAGTCCACCGGCCCCATACACAAACATAGAGTGAGAGCACTGACCGATGGTGGGCAGCGCCTGCGCCTGCGGCTTGCGCTTGGCGTCGGCGCCGCGGCCGCCCGCCACCAGCGCGTCCTGCCCGCAGTCCACCGGCCCGCCGCCGCCGCGCTTCGACTCGCTGCACGCCGCCATACACAAACATCCGCATATCACCAACCTCATCATCGTCATCGTCATTATCATCATCATCATCCTCATCATTATTAACATTAATATGATAATAATACCGTGATCACCATGTAAATTAATTTCAGATTCAGTTTTATTTTTGCAAAAAACATGGGTGCTGACAACGGTGATTTTAGAAGTGGTTCAAAATAATCTTTAACATGCTTTGTTATTGTTATTATTAAATATTTGTATTACTTTTGACATATGTAATGCACAGATTTTATGATATGTAACAGTAATGCTTGGATCATTAACACCACTAACATCGTCATCTTCATCACCATCATCATAATTATCATAACTAGCATATAAATCATTAATTATCATAAACAACACCATCAAAGTCACTAATATATCGCTACCACCGTCATAAATATCGTTATTTCCAAAATTATCGTTCTCCCAATATTTATTAACGTAATCGTCATTATAACCAACGACAATAACGTCATCGTCGTAACCGCCACCATGTACATCAAATTATAACGATATTAACGTACCATTTTATTGAATTCAACTTTGCAACGATTTTTAATACGAAAGAAATTAAAATCATACTTACTTGTCACTTTTCCTCATTCTCTCCTGAATGTAAACCGCGATGAAATGCTGCTCGAATATCAACACTAACCACTGCAGCGCTAAAAACAAACAATGAAACTCATCAATGTCATCATACAAAAATAATGACTTACAGTGCAAGGCAGATTAGAAGTCAATCCTGACACTGCCCAACCATGAAGTTTCTGAATCTATTTATTATTAAGTGCACTTTGGCGGTTTGAAATGCTATTGACAACATTAAACTTGACGCCGGGTATTGAGACTTTGCCAAAGCCTTTGATAATGTTTCCTTCAATACACTGTTTTAAAAACTTGGTAAGTTTTAGTTTACATGGTGATCTATTTCACTAGACTACATCTTTTGTGTAAAACAGGTCAAAGGTAATCAAAATAGGAGAGTATCTGTGTGAATTCTCTGAATAAACGAAGATTTTCCAAGGAATGCCACAAGGATCTCTTTTAGGACCTTTGTTCTTTATTGCTTACATAAATGGCGTTTAAAAATTACTTAGCGATACTTAGCGTAAAATACATGGTCTGAGAGTGGTTTTTATAAAATGGTCTTGTGTGAGAGGTCAGCTTTTTAGCCAAATACCAAAAGTGTTTTTTTTCCCGAGATTATGTATGTGTTTTTTCACCCAAACGTTAGGCAAACGCAATATTGTCCTTTCATAAAAGTATTTGGTCATTCATCAATTCATAATTTTTTATGTAGTAAATTTATTCGGTTTGCAAATGCACAAAATCTAAAACAAAATATGGCAAATGACTCGTATCGGGTCTCGGCCAAAGACGTTGTACTTCCAGGATGTTTTTCCAATTCGGCTAAATCGTTAATGGGTTAGTAACTCTTTATTCTTAATGATAGTAACTCTTTATTCTTTTAATCGGCCAATAATATTTTGCCGGCACCCGGTTATTAGTTAGGTATTTTATTAATATATGATTATACACGGTGGAATTTAATCGGTGAACAGGAACCCATTTTTCTAATTCAGTAATCGATGGCGGTCACGTTTATATAGTACTTAAGTGGAACCAAGTTTTTTTTATCATAACTAATTTTTAAGTTGAAATTAAATTTTAATTAAAATTTATTGTCACCCTACTAATGGTTTAGTCTGAAAAGTTTAATACCTCTATTATCTATCACATGATAACAAATCGTAACGTAGATAACAAATGGCGGCAATCATTTATTGACGTCTGATCTGTCTAGTTTCCCGCCAAAGCCAGCAAGCACTTGACGTATGTACACTTACGAGTAACTTCCCAACAATAAAAGTAGGGTGTCCATTTATTCAGTCAGTGTACATTTTACCGATGTTAATTAAGTGTGATTAATTAGATTGTGAGCTATATTGCACGAGATCTCACGTATTGGTTTCTGTGTAGATTGATAATTAAGATTTTTGGATTCCTGATCACCGATTAAATTCCACCGTGTATTATATATATTTTTTTAGAAATCAACGCAGCGGTGGTAACCGAGTTTTTAAAGCTGGCTTTTGTTAGACTAGCACATTGACGTCTCTGAAACGAGATCACTTTATAAATAAGGCTTTTGGTGAGCAGGTATAGTCAATTCAATTCAATTCTTTGATTTATGGCTACTGTCCAGTGGGACAATTCTGCCAGTGTCAAGGTTGGAAGTTACACGTGATCGGTGAAAATACTTTTCCAGAAACAGGTGCTGAATCATCAGTTGGGGAATCTAAAAATAAAACAAATTATGTACATTAACTACAACTACAATACCAAATCTATAAGGCAATTTACAACTTAATATTAAAATCATTAATATACTTAGCTAAAATATATACAAATGAAGTATTTACAAAAGTGAGGACATAACTAAGACTAGCTGGGCGAAAGATGTAATCAGGAAGAAAGTTATATAAAGAAACAGGAATATTAGGACAATTGAAAAAAATGTGATCTGGGGTTCCCTCCTCAAGACCACACTCGCACAGAGAATGATCCCGAACTCGGATCTTCGCCAGAAAATGGGGCGAACAAATATGACCAAGTCGCAGTCGAATTATAGTGGAGGTGGCAGACTTGTTAATTTTATTAAATTTAAAAAACCAAGGTTTTACAGGTAGACTTGGTTGAATGCCACCATAATGTCTACCCTTGGAGAGACGAGAACAATTCCATAAGTCAGTCCAGTGATCAACCAGATGGGACCTCGAAGTAGCACGCAAGTCTTGACTAAAACATTCCGAGTGGGAGGTGCAACCAATATCTATCGCTTGCTTCGCGAAAAAATCAACCCGTTCATTGCCTGTAATGCCTGCATGCCCAGGGATCCAAGCCAAAACCACATCAATGCCAAGAGTATGACAGCGATGGAGAACCTCTCTCGACTTAAGATTAATTAAGAGATTATCCCTTATAGTCGCGCCGTTCTAAGAGGGCCGATTTGACAGCTGTCAACGCAGTGCAAAATATAACCTCAAACATGGTTAAAACAAGTCAATCGGGCGTTTTAGAACAGCGCTCGTATAGTTACCGTGCAGGATCTCTGCGCGCACGAGCGGCGAGGCGTCGCCGGGCAGCGCGCGCGCCAGCTCTGCCCCGACCTGCTGGTCGAGCGCGTTGGCGTGCTCCGTGCGCGGCCAGCACCCGCCCGCCGCCACGAACGTGCCCAGCGCGAACGCGCATGCCGCGCGCACCTGCCAAATACATCATTTACTGAAGACCAGACTATCCCTATCTTTTGTTTTTCAATAACCTGTCATAAACTCAAAGTAAACACTCGTCACACCATAATATAAAAGTTTATTTTTGTTGTTTTTATACTGAGCTGGCCGTGGCGCTCACCTCGGGCTGCGGCTCGCGCAGCAGCGGGTACAGCTTCTCGTGCGCCAGGTCGCGCACGCCGGCCCAGCGGGCCGCGTCGCAGCCGCGCCACAGGCGGCCCAGGCAGATGCACGCCCACTGCCGCAGCAGCGCCGAGCTGTCCGACAGCTGCTCCAGGCAGATCGAAATCATCGACCCCTGGGAACATCCTCGCATGAGTGGAATCAAAAGTGGAAAACAGCACGATTCATACTGATCGAGTAATGTGAGGTTTAGGACTAGGTTGCAAATACGACCAGATCGCTTTGCGACTACATCTCAAGTTGTCAGTTTCTTGGTAGGTTAGGTTCGATAGGTAACTTGAAAACCCTGAAGGAAAAATTGCCCAGGTATAGGAGCCTCGCAATGCAGGGCTCCGTCGATGTTGCTAAGACAAACGATGCGACTTTCAATTGTTGAGATGTAATCGTAATGCGATCTGGTCGTATTGCGATCTAGGCACAAAGCGATGTACTCAGATCGAGATGTAGCCACAAAGCTACCTAGTCACATCGAGATGTGGACGGAAAGCTTCTAGCCCATGTGAACTGTATAGAAGCGGCATTTACTCTGTAAAACTATCTACCCTACCGACTGCGCCAGATACGGGTGTTGGGTTCCAACTGAAAAGGTGACTAATCAACATACAATAGAGAACACGTAACATTATCTTAATAACACTTAATATAAGGATCACGATTAAACCAAGACCGTCCATTCACTCATTGAAAGGTGTTGGCCATAAGCAAATTATACACGGTGTCCGTGGAAAGGTGATGTCGGAACGTAACATAAGTATGCTGTTAGTGCCTTTATGAATGGGTAAAAAAGAACTTCAGCCAGCACTTCAGCTACGCCGTTCCAAACCAATTAAAATCTCTGATATAATCGCTACACATACCTGCTGAGCCGCCTCTTGTCCAGCTGGGTAGTTGTCCACGATCCCAGCTAACACGTAAGCTGCGAGGCACCTGTGTTCACTCTGCAATACAATAAGTGATAATGATAATGGATTTCTCGGAGTTTTCGGACTGAACTGTAATCCTCGGTCTAATACTTACATCGACCGTGGCATCGGAGAGGATTGACAGGAAGTATTTGTGGCCTTTTGCGTTAACGAGGTCCACTTGACAGCTCTGAAAATAAAAGACGATAATATTTTAAGAATTACATTTTCTATTTGGAAAAAACAAGGGCGTCGTTCGGAGTGTTTGACTAAAGCTCACCAAAATAGAATGGAATAGAATAGAAAACATTTATTCACGCACGCAGAAGAAAATCAATAGAAAAAAAAAGTAAAAGGAAGACATTACGTTAAATAAAAATGACCGATTTTAATTGATTTGCAAAAGCTCGAATTTTTTATACCGACGGTGAACATAATTATAATATGTCATATGATTATTACAAAAAACCGGTAATTTGGAAAAAATCTGCGTAAAACGGGACTCAACCAGACTCTTGGCTATGACAGAAACGGCTGGTTGCCTGCATGTTGGTAGACAAGGATTCAAAAAAACAACTTTTCTCTGAGCTTAACTGTACTTAGCCAATTTGATTCTTATGATGTCAAAGAACACATTAGGGTCTTCTACGTGACAGGGACGGTAAAAGAGGGCGTTGTGGGACTGAAAGAGAGTACAAATGGGGTTGTCTGTCGGAGAGGGTACCAGGGGGTATCATCTACTGGTAGGACAGTACAAGGATATGTACCCTGTGTACTCACCGGGTCGACGGCGATAATCTTCGCCCATATATAGACCATGGAGGCGCGCAGGTCGTGCGCGGAGGCCTGCAGCAGCTTGAGCATGTAGGGGAAGATGCCGACGGCCAGCACGGCGCGCACGGCCCAGGCGCCCAGCGCCAGGAACCGGCACAGGATCTGCAGCGCGCGCACGCGGTGCAGCGTGCTCAGCAGCACCTGCAGCACCATCGGCAGCTGGTCGGGCGGCGGCCGCGCCCACGCGCCCGTCAGCGCGCGAGCTGCGGCACACGGGTCGTTCATCAATACACTAATATTATATTAGGTCCCCGTCTCAACATGCGTTTTAAATGACAGTACAATTGCTACCAAAATGACGTTGCCTCGACAGGACAACTACTATTATCATGACGCCTCCAAATAATTTGACATGCTGTGCAATTTGTAACCATTACATTATATTGAGCAATTTACAATTAACATTAACTGAGACAGGACTTAAGATCAGACTCAGGTTCTTAAGGTCAGGTAATGCTCTCTCGCTGTAAGCTATTTCACACAGAGATCTACGAGTTTATTTATGCAAGCTTTTCTAAGTTTTTCAAAACTGCTGAGCTAGACCCAGGGTCCGTCCCACGGCCACAGTGGAGATACTCACACTTGCCGAGGTCCAGCCACACCTGGAAGGCCGTGAGCTGGTCGCGGAAGAAGGGCGAGTGCCGGTAGGGCCGCGAGCTGAGGCCCAGCATGGCCGGCAGCTGGGCCAGAGCCAGGTCCAGGGTCTGATCCCATGCTGCCCATAACGCGTGGGAAGCCAGGGATGGCAGAGCGGGCGCAGAAACTGGGGTGCAGTTATAGGACCTGGAAATATATACATAAGGTCTAATTCTATGGAACTTGCTAACTATGTAAACAAACCGCCATTTTGAAATTGTCTCTGAATGATGAATTTACTAGTGATGGGCAATACTCCTTTACTTACGTCAAACCATATCGAATATTAAAATACCGAAATTAAAAAACAAGTAGTTACTTATTTCTAATTTGTTTAATCACGATCTGAAGAAAATTCGGTGCTTGAAGATGATATATCACCAGTATTTATTACAAAAGGTGCCGTTATATCATCTGTGAGTGTGATCAGCGTGAGTTAGGTAATGTGTAGGGGCCTTAATATATCGCCAACTTTAGCCACAACACTACCCATCATAGACAATTGTAGATTTTAAAAGAAACAAAAACGTCATCCCATCATGTCCTAATAACCTAACTTATGAAAAAATTTAAACTTTTAATGAAATATCCAAGATAGAGTTACATATTTGGTGATTTTGTATTTTAAAGTAACGACCGTTTCAATAGTTTATGGTTTCAATGGTGTTTAATGAGGTGGTGTGAAAATTCAAGGAGAAACAGTGACAAAACAAAGTTAAGTCTTTTGTTTACATCGTTAGCAAGTTCCATAGAAATACACTATAGTCATTTAATAAAATAAATAAAGAAAGGAATATGGTCGAAGGACCACTCAAACGGTAGTCGCTATAACCAAAACAGCCTTGATAAACGCTAGTAAACAAACGACTGAAGTGCCGTTAAACCGATCAAATACGGCGCTTGTTCGCCGTGTCAAAGGACCAATCGCAGACAGCCCTGATGGTCGCTAAGTACGACAGTAATTGCTGAATCAGGTCCACCACTTGTTGCTAACGTGTCACTCCCCGCATGTTACGATTGGCAAGAAGAACCATCCGGCAGAGGCCCGGCTGAGCGCTTTTAAGGACCAATTGCAAAACACGCAATTCATAAGAGAAAAAGGTAAACGAGCATGCGATACCTGATGGGAAGTAATCACCACCGGCTATGAACAACGACACTTCAAGAAGGGTTGTCAGCCAACTGCCAAACTTTTAGGGAAATTAACGCTCTTTTCTCGAAGGCCCCAATCTTATAACTGGTTGTCGCAATAACCATGTCTCTTGTTCCAAAAGATCTCACCCAAGGCAGCCCTGATGAACGGTACCTCTTCGCAACGAACGAATTTGAGCGGCCAGCACCGTGATTCCAAATTCACTCGGTAATATCTCAAATCGAAAGTGGAAGTAGCTGTTGCCGTGCCACTCACCGCATGATGCGGTCCGCTAGCAGAAAGTTCCGGCAGAGACTGGCCGTGAGCAGGTCCGCGCGGAACAGCTGCTGGAACAGGTCGGGCGGCAGCGAGTTCCACGCGATGGTGTCCGTGATGGCCGTGAAGATCCAGTTCAGCTCGCCCAGCATCGTTCGCCGGTCTGTCACCTGCCCGGGGATCCTGCAGGGAACGATTAATCTTCTTATTCAATACCGCGCAAATACTTAAGTGTGCTTGAAATATGCTCTGGCCTTATCTGTCATTATGAGATTTGAGTTTGACAGAAAGAGACAAAGAACACTCAGGATGAAGCCATACTAGCGTATTTTTTAGAGTTGTGAGTCGCATATTTTCGGTCGCGGTAAATTCCGCTTCATACAAAAGTCAAACTCGTATTGCGTCGCCGTGTGAACCAAACAGACGTTTTTTATGAAACCGAATTCAGTAGAAATTACGCGACTCCTCAAAAAATTACGCTAGCTAGGTTCGTTTACGAAACTAAAATAGGGTTATAGTGAGTTTATGAATAATGAATGAATGAATTTTTCAATGAGCTTAAAAAAAATAGAATAAATAGGTACGTAAATTAGGCCCATTGTCCTGGGTAATATAAAAAGAATACTTGAATTGTGAAGGAACACTACATGGTAGAAAAAGCCTCTTCAAAAGCCGCCACTCACTTGTCAATAAGGTCGTGTACATTCTGGTGGCGGTGAGCGCCGACGCCGGCGCTGGCGGTGCCGGCGGAGTGCCGCAGCACGAACCACTTCATGGCCATCTTGACCGGCGTCGTCAGGCACGCCGTGAACAGGTCCGCCGGCAGCTCGGGGCTCATGGGCAGCGACTGGCCGGCCGCGCACGCGCCCAGCTGGATGCAGTTCTTGTACGAGACCGCCGGGGGCGGGACGGCGTCTGATGATTTGTTGTTCATTTGTACCTGGAATTAGAGAGGTCCAAATATAAGTCCAGTATGTAAAACTGTGAAGAATAATGATTTTGTTTAAAGTGTAGTCACAATGAGAATGATAATGGTAAATGGCAATGAAATATGACTATTTTATAATGTAATAATAATTGTTATTATAGTTAGTGTTAGTAATAGTGTTGAAAATCAGCATAATGATGATTATGTAGACAGTGACTATGGTAATGACAATAACGATATCGATAATGACAATTATTCGATGATAGATGATAATGATAGTGATCTGATCACAATGCTGATGAAGACGGTGAAGATGATGAATTGATTGACAGTAACGATGGAAATTATGATAACGAAAATGGCGATAATAGAGGTAAATCGCTAGTCAATCCAGAATTTAAAAACAATGTCGATGATGGCGACAATGACGATGATGACGTCGACGCACTGTACCTCGAGATCGCGCTCGTGCTGGTCGGCGAACGCGCGGAAGTTGTCGACGATGACGCCGGCGCTCGAGCAGTCGTACACGTACAGCGACGGCGCGCCCATCCACGTCTGCAGGTCGTACATCGACAGCGGGATGTACTGGGTGTACGCCTGGGGACAACACACATGCGATTAATTAAAAAATATATAAACATTACAGTAGAAAGTAATCACGACAGTAGATCCTGTGCTGTGTCTAATAATGCAATCACAGTAGTTCCACTTGGACAACACAGGCTAGCTTAACATTAAAATTGACTATATAGCCTAGGTTTTTTTATGTCAATGATAAGGCGCACGATCACACAGTCTACCTGATAGTTAATGGCGTCTTGAGATCCATATACATATGAATACTCAAAGGAGTGTTAGGTTGAACTGCGACAATTAACGCACGAGAACAGCGCGCGGGCCGCACCAGCGGACGGCGGGCCCGACCGACCAGCGGGCTTTGCTACAGCCTTCTGACAGCAAACCAGCTTTATCGGACCGAATCATCAAGGTATCATTAGGTCAAACGATTATTACGGTTAAAAACATTATGCCATTGATTATTAGGATCACAAACGTTGTGGCAAACATTTAGAGCCACGTATAGCTGACCTCACGGAGCGAGCTCGCGCACTAAGGATTCCGTTTTTAACATATAAAACTAGAATAAAGTTCAAAGCGATTGTCAAAAAAAACTTTTTTATGTACGCAATAAGGTCTATTTAAATTTACCAAAATTTTAACACGATTCTTTCAATGTCTTTCCTAATTTCTCAATGATTTAGTCTAGATGTAAGTCTATATTTCTTCACATTTATCGGCTCATAAGCTTCGGAGGCAGCTATGCCAAACTTCAAGTCGATAGTTTCTGTAGTTGCTGAGAGTTACTGTAACGTACAGACAAACAGACACCGAAGTCTCACCATTTAGGTACTGGGATGTAACAAAACATGTCTCAGACGCCACAGAGTCTTGTGGCTGATGAAGTTTGACAGCAGTGCCAACGTTTGGCGTCAGTACCACGCCTCTCCGATGACGTGATTTGACGGCTTTGGCGCTCACCTAAAGGTTAAAAAACTCTTACCCGATTGAAGACCCATATCTCGCCCTGGGAGGTCGGCTTGGGCACGCCGTGCCCGTTGTAGTGGAACAGCACTCGCTCGTCCTTCGCGTTGCGCCGGAGCGAGCAGCACAGCTTCTTGACCTGGGGACACAGGGTTCACAGAATCATTCAGCCAAGTTTCATTATTCGACGGAACAGTTTGGCAACAGAGTCCCCAAAATAGCGAACAAAAAGTCAAAGCAGGGCTCGGAAGACTGGTTATTTTTTTAATCAGTTCGTCAGAAACGCCATATATCGGTTCTGATCAAAGTGCAAAATAAAACTGTTCCTGCTCGAAATAACGCTTAATTTTGCTCGCTAATTTATCGATCATGGTCACATATGTTTTGGTTAAGCAGTATAGACTATCATTTATTATGATCATACATACTCGTACAAAAGTTCAAAGGGTACCCACTAGATTTTATTACCGCACCTACTTATCTATTTATAAATCAATAGCAGCATTCATACACTGCGCACAAATAATTAAACAGAAAAAATATAAAAACAACTATTAGATTAGATCGAATGCGCAAGCAGAACCTGCGGCCCCCGCCGACAACGGCGTGGAGGGAGAATCGGTTGGCGAGCCCCACATAATCTTCTGATAATTGCATGCTTTTTTTCGGGAATCAGCTGAATATCCCCAGATTTGCACAAAAAAAAACTGCATTAATTGATAGGGGTCTCCGGACGCTCATATAGTCAACCAAAAAAGTAATCTACCACCCTAAGGTCAAATTTCGTATGATATGAACATAACACATTTAATAACTTTTGTCAAAAGTTTAAGAGACGATTATTTGCCGTCAGCAGGTTGATGAGGCCACAAAGAATTCGGTCCTGACCCGTCTGACCTTAGAGATACTGGAACCACCAGGGGCACGAAAAGCGGCGCGTTATCCGCGGCCCGGGTGAACGCCCGCTCGAGGACACCCGTCGCGCCTTAATTACCGCTAATTCGTCGCCGCGTCACGCTTATGTCATTAGCCTGAATTATGTCCTTACTAACTGTACATTGGCATAACATACACACCTTAACCCTTAATTTGGCAGTGTACATCACAGTGACCATACTATAATGTTCACTTTTAATGTTTGGAATGTTTTTTTATTTTTTTGCTGATTCAAAATCAAAAAGGGTTTGAATTCCCGACTTTTTTTATTTTTGTCAAGATCGTAGCAAGTGGAAAGAAGTGGTCTCTGCCTACCCCTCTGGGAAACAGGCGTGATTTAATGTATGTATGTATGTATGTATAAGGGTTAAAATGATTAAGGTGTAAACTAGAGGGCACCCGAGACTTTGTATACGCGGTGAATTAGTTTACTTCTACTCTATTTCGTACCTTGTTGGAGAACGATTTTCGCAAAATCTTGTCTTAGTGCACCCATGATACCCATAACATATTGCCCCCATAATTCAAATCCGGTTACTGCAGCGCGTGCCCGACGTTCTCCAGAGCTTTGCTCGGAGATAAATATCGGGTCTGATGAACAGCATTCCAACACGTCTCACCTCATAGCTGGTGGGGTCCAGGGACTGCTATTGCGACTGCAGCGCAAGCCAAGCGGCAATGGTCGGAGACAGGCAACGGGTCTGAGGAACCGCACACCAAAAAGTCTCACCCCATGCGGGCGCGCGCGGTTGCCAGCTCTCGTACTGCGACAGCAGAGCGGGTCCAAATTTCTCCGGAGCCTTGCTCGGAGATAGGTAGTGGGTCTGATGGACACAACACCAACAGGTCTCACCTCATCGCTGGTGGGGTCCAGGGACTGCTTGTAGCGCGCGCGCAGCTGCCAGCGCTCGTACTGCGACTGCAGCGCGAGCCCAATATTCTCCAGAGCCTTGCTCGGAGAAAGGTATCGGGTCTGAGGGACATCACACCAACAAGTCTCACCTCATCGCTGGTGGGGTCCAAGGACTGCTTGTAACGCGCGCGCGACTGCCAGCGCTCGTACTGCGACTGCAGCGCGAGCCCATTTTTCTCCGGAGCCTTGCTCGGAGATAGGTAGTGGGTCTGATGGACACAACACCAACAGGTCTCACCTCATCGCTGGTAGGGTCCAGGGACTGCTTGTAGCGCGCGCGCAGCTGCCAGCGCTCGTACTGCGACTGCAGCGCGAGCCCAATATTCTCCGGAGCCTTGCTCGGAGATAGGTATCGGGTCTGAGGAACATCACACCAACAGGTCTCACCTCATCGCTGGTGGGGTCCAAGGACTGCTTGTAACGCGCGCGCGGCTGCCAGCGCTCGTACTGCGACTGCAGCGCGAGCCCAATATTCTCCGGAGCCTTGCTCGGAGATAGGTATCGGGTCTGAGGAACATCACACCAACAGGTCTCACCTCATCGCTGGTGGGGTCCAAGGACTGCTTGTAACGCGCGCGCGGCTGCCAGCGCTCGTACTGCGACTGCAGCGCGAGCCCAATATTCTCCAGAGCCTTGCTCGGAGATAGGGACAGCGGATCTGAAGGAATAGACCTTTGTTACAGTCATTTCTTGTTGTTTTTATGAAATACATACAAGGGGCTGTCGTGGTTACAATTAGTTTTAAAATAATCACGATCATACATACATTCATAAACTCACGCCTTCATTCCCAAAGTGGGGTAGGCAGAGCTACGGAATTATCAGCAACTCCAAAACCTTGTTGATAATTCTGTAACCACATTTTGCATAATTAGGCTAAGGTGTTTAACAGCGCATTAGTGACAGGTTGCAAGCCCATCGCCTAACAGTACTACAAGCCCTTATTCCCTTAGTCGCCTCTTACGACATCCACGGGAAGACATGGAGTGGCACTATTCTAACCCGGCAACCACACGTGGATAATCACGATCAAAAACATTGTAATTCAGCCACAATCATTCATTATTATGACTTTCCACGATCATTTCCAACGTCATCAATACCTTCTTCATTATTTCGTTATACTCGTTGGTCGCTACATCATGTCATCATTATATTGCGAGCTTGGCGGACACGAGATTAATTTATCTAATAGACAAAAACCCCGATATAATAGCGTCCTTACTTTAAGTGGTTAATATATCTTGAAGACCCATGCTGATTAAACCAGCTTTCTTTTTTTTTAGTTAAACCGCGTCCGAGTCGGCCGACCCGTTCGGGAGCTGCCATGCCACAGATACAGACACAGTTTGTTACGCCTTGACAGCTAAACAGCTGACTCGATTTTAATGAAATTTTACATGGATATCCATGTAAAATTGCTTGAACCTAAAGGCTAACACAGGATACGATTTACAACGCATTTGTCAGTTCTCAAGGGAAGAGCGATAAACGACTTCTAAGCGGGCGGAGTAGTACCTAGTCTATTAAATGTCATGTTTAAACTGCCATATAAAATTGTCAGAGTGATTTAAGTGACAAGGTACTAAGGTGTATTTAAGATCTCGACTGTTCGGCAAAAACCGACTTATGCCCGGTTCCTATATTCAAGAAACGAATCGTTTTTCTTACGGGCAGTAGCGTTATGACATTTAATACGTACAAAATGTGTCAAATTTTAACGAGACGTCACTGTTCTAGCAACGCTTTTGAATATAGGAACGCCCCATTAGTCGTGTTTAATAAACTTTTTAATTTATCACATTCCTAATGTGATTGAAGAGTGAATTTGCATTAAACATATTAGAAATGGCTCTAACATTGACCTCATACTACCTCATTGAGATCGAGGTCAGAGCAATATAGGCTAAACTTGCGTCTGCTTACACTCGTAATGGTTACAAGGTCATGGATATTCTGAAAACGCGCAATACACGTTATACTGTTTTATGGAGTTTACTAAAGCCATTAAGTGCAGCTGTTGGTCGAAGAATTAAAAGCTCAATGCTTAGCGTTTGTTGAGCACTCACTAACCATGTAACATGTAACATCTACAATTAAATAGATGTAAACGGCGGATACCTATTATTTTCTCAAAACACCCTTCAACGATTATTAAGCAGAATTTTCATTTCATAGAAAAGCAGTAAAACATTTTTAGGTATTCCCAATTCTAACCTAAAGTCGCCGTCAATAGAACTTGCCAACGATGTAAACAAATTAGTACTGATTGACACATAACCTCAAATATTCACCAAGCTTGTTTTTATTAAAAATAACGTATAATTAATAGTTATTTCATCTTGAACTTAATATGAAAATAATGATCCAGTGTATAAATCATTGCAAAGACCTCACTTGATCTTGAAAAGTACGTGATTATAGAGTAATCATGGTGAAATGGTTTGTTTGGTTTTGTTTACATCTCTTGCAAGTTCTATTGACGGCGACCTTAGGTTAGGTTAGGTTAGAACCAGGCTTCGAAATGGCCTCGTTTGTATGAAAAACGCACTCTGACCCGTTATTTTTCCCTCTGAGTGTACGTCAACTCGGATAGAGAGTAGAGCACAGTCGGTGAGCACTTAGAAGAGGCTGCGGTTTAGTACTTCTCTCTCACTCGCTCTTAATAAGATCGTACAGATGTAGTGCATAATTGTTTTCCTTCGTATTTTCACGGAAACGTACGAACGTGTATTGCTATTTCAGTCGGTCACAGTACAAAAATTACTGAGGCTGACTGAAGTAGCATGACAAATACGAATGTTTCCGAGAAAATACGAAGGAAAACCATTATGCACTACATCTGTATGAGAGCGAGTGAGAGAGAAGTACTAAACCGCAGCCTCACAGACTGTACACAGAATTATGGACACAATATAAACCGAGGTATACGTACCAATCCAGCACTCGAGCCGGGCGCAGGGCTGCGTCTTGACGACGTCGGGGGGGTCCACGCCGACATTGAGGCACAGCACCAGCGCGACGCAGTGCGTCTTGTACTGAAGCAAACGTCTATAGTTAACCCTCGCATTTGGATGAGAAATCATAGTGCAAATGATGGGTAAAGCTATTGTCCCACAGTCCCATCCGTGTTGCAATTATTCCATTGGGAACTAATTCAAAATTCAAAATGTTCCAAGTTGTCTCTTATTTAGCAAAGTTTACATGTTTTAATGTTTGTCTTAAAATTAAGATAGGTTTAGGCATCTAGATAGTCCATGTCTTTGAATAAAACATATAATACTTTTAATGTTGTAAAAACTTGACAATTATATTATAATAATGGCGATTATATTTCAATGTGCCTGCTGGCAAAAGCCTTCCCTAGTCTTTTCCACTCCTCAGTAATGTTAAATGATTTTGTGTAGACAAAGTCGCAGGCAAGTGCTAGTAAATGCTATGTAATAAAAATTAAAAAGGTAGTAGCTACTTTTTATTTTATTAAATGAGAGTATACAATACAAGTGGACTTAATTACCCTTAGTCATAGAATAAGTAATAGTACAAGTACAGAAGTTGCGCTTCCTTGTAAAAACGCTATTTAGGCCAATGATATTTTATATTGAGATACGTTATGCTCATACTAAACGCATTTAAAACCCGTCGCTTATTACTGATAGTTGCTTCGTTAGTCGTTACCATATTTCTACAGACAAAAACGGCAAGCCGTAGCGAATGCTATTGTTAGAAAGAGATAAATAATGAAACACTTGACTTGTCCGCCATTCTCGCCAAGACAAGTGCCCGCTCACGGCCGCCATGTATTGTACACGTCTTTATCGCACTCATGTGATATCTCATGTTTCACAGGTGATAGTGACGCCGCGCCGGTGCAAATTAAACAAATTATGGCGAGATGGAAACAAAATGTAAAAAATATTTACAGTACTTACGAATGAAATGAGACATCCTTTGTTCGTTTTACAGTTACAGTATTATTTGGGCAGGCTCTAACAACGCAAGACGGCATTTTTTATGAAATATATTTTTTACATTTCGGTATTAAAATTTTATTTTATTTGGGTCAGCGGCCGCGGCGCAACTAAACAGTAGTAAGGTAAATTGCCTTCCTTTTTGAGGACCGCTTTTGCGCGCAGATGACGTATCTTAATCAGGGACCGGAACCGCTTAGCGCGAAAGGGGTTTTCGATATGCTTTTTGATAGACTTGTTGTTACAAACCCCAAGGATGCGCTAAGCTTATCGTCGACTTAGCTCAAAGAAAGGGCAACCAAACGATACGGTTAATTCGACTAAGCGCTAAGCCTATCCCAATACCCTATTGTCTGTTACCTTATTCAAGCTTATTCGAACGGTTTCAAGCTGGTTTAACCTCTATGCGCAAGAGTTTAGACTTATTATTGAATTACCTAACAATTGATAGGGTGGCGGCAAGCAGTAGCTGCTTAAGCGAGACGGCGAATTGAGCGAAAAAGAGAGAGGCGATCAAAGGGGTAATACCCAGTCAATGCTAAGCGCTTAAATATTAAACTACCGAAACCCTAATGAACCGGGTAAGCTCTATGGATGCGGTTAACTACTTCAAAGGGGTTCGCCCTAACGTTAAGGTGACTCAATCATAGCTAAGCACATCGATTGGCTAACCGAATGATAGGCTAAGCTTATTGATAGGGTTAATCAAATGAAGGGGATTTCCGGTTCTTGATCTTAATATAAAATATAATTGGTTTAGGCATGAGAAACGTGCCTACTCTATGCCTTTCTTACTATCATATAACTTGTATTCATTCGCACGCGCACCGTGTAGTGCTAGGGTTGTCACACGCCAAGAATACATCAACGAGGACATAAATAGTTCTGTGATGACGACGGCGGAAAATTAAAGCTTTGACAACGTCGCCGCCCGTACCACGTGATCTTCAACGCTCGAATAGGTTTTGAATAGGCGCACCAATTAGGTATAAGTCTTACATAGTTTGTTTAATTTAAGAACAAAACAAAATATAATTTCATATTTTTAAATAAATGTTAGTACTAACCCAATACAAGTTTTCGCCCTTCACTCCACCACGCTCATAGTAAGACAAATACCTACTCAACAACGTGTTTAATATAATAACAGTATAAACTATTGTAGCATCGTCGAAATATCGGGTGGGACATCCAAAATCCACAAAAAAAAGAAAATTATAAGGTTATATGCACACAAACACAAAACTAACTATACTACGTAATTATGGGATGCACTGAGACCGAGCGTTGAAGACGGCAGGTCGTGGAGCACGAGTGCTCGCTCGCTCGGTCGCTCGGTGCCGGCCCCAGACAGATATCCATTCTCAGAATGCACGAGCGGGAAGATTAATAAGGCGGCGCGACACGCCTAGTGCAACCTCTATGCCTCAGTGAGTAACCGAATGGTCTTAATTTTATGTGCCTAAACATGAAACCCTAACATTAACCTCATAAAATAAAACTCCTTTTACGCCTTTTACAATATGCAATGATTAAGTATTTCTTACAGCATTTTTTTTCTAATTTAAATACAATCTTTGCTATTTGGAAAAAAGATGGAAAAAGACATCTGATAATTGATCTATCACATTGCGAAATCGCGTAGACTCAGAAAAGTAAAAAAATGGGATATGTAAATGCAGCATCTTTTTTATTCGTACAGCATATCATCATTCTTTATAATTATCTTAAATGAAGTATGTCCACACATTTAACCTGATTATTAAGATGTTTCAATATGCTTGTAAGCAGTTAACATAATGCCTCTTTTCCAACAAAATAGGCTTTTTAAGACACAAATGTAAAATCTTGTAAACATTGCTTCCAACAAAGCATGTATTTATTCAACTTTAAGTACACAATTATGCAGTAGACACAGCTGGATCATCCACTAATTTACTAAATCAAACACAAATTCCCTTCCGTAACTCTGAACCTCACTGACATCACAGAGCTATACTAAATTAGAGCATAACTAAAGAATTCTAGTCCTACGAGTATCGCAACTTTGCCAATAACAAAAAACGTGGAAGAATTTGGGGTTAGGCTTTTATCCAACAACGGGATGATCTGTAATATGAGGAATGCAATTATGAATAGGACAGGATAGTTAGATTGTATAATACGTATATAGTTTAGGTATACACAGGAGCTTTTTTCTTTTTACAAAGGGTTTCTTTATTTCCAAAAAAATTGGAAAAGTAAAGCTTCTGGTCCACAACTCAAAAGAGAAAAGACTTGCGCAGTGACTAGGATCCTAACTCACTGCAAACTGCAAACTGAACAGACATCTGTTTCTAATGGGTATGAATACAAGACGCAACATGCGGTTCTGTCAGGAGACAGCATTGCACATCCTCTGTTTTTGCTAACCACTAATGTGCAATAGAAGTATTTACATAGGGCGACATATAATGGACCCAAAAGGATGTATCTCTTGTGGGTACCTCACTGCCCAAAACATCTGGAAATTCCTGGACGCAACGGGCCTTTGCGGTGAGCTCTAAACAAAGGGCTGCTACAAAAGATCAGCAATGGTCAAAGTAGGACACAAGGCTCATCTCAACCCCCCAATAATAATATATAGTAAAAAGCTTCTGGTTACGATAAATCTGTGAGCCCTAGTAGCACTACAATGGAGCAATAAACTTTTATTTCTGGCAATAAGGCTCATATTTATAATTAGGAACCTTACTAACTAACATGGATGACAATAATAATTAAAAACTGTAGTCTCAAAAATTTACTATAAATGGTAAACAAAAAATAAAATACTATAAATTTTAGCATAACATCAACTTTAACCGGTATAAATGTACAGATGAAATCAAAAACTTATGCAAGTCATTAAATTGTGCAGTTTGTGCTACATTCCAAAGCCTTGGTCATCTCTGTAATACTTGGAGGTCAATGTCAATGTCTCACCCAAACCCCAGTCAGACCGACTCAAAACAACTGAGTATACCACTTTAATACAAACATTAAAATTTAACTAACATGAATTGTAATCAGCAGAATTAAACTAGCATTCACTTATACATGATACAGTAAAGAATTGAGAAAGTTTTATTTATATTTCTGTGCAATTTCCCAAACTCCGCACGACCCATGTGTGTTTGTTGTCATGTGCGACGGCAGATACGCAGTTCTGTATAAACAGTGTTTACGCAATAATAAACAGAACCTAACCTTTTCCTTCACTCTCCACGAGTGTTCCACACGTTCAGCCCCCTTTATAGGCTCCAGATGTCTAGGTTTATCGTAGCTGAGAGGCAAATCCCAGTCATCAAGCTCGGAACCACTTTCGCTATCACCTTGGCCACTGCCCTTCTCATCTTTTATGGCCAGATAAGGAGGCATGTCTGTCATTTTTACACAACACAGTAACCACACGCACTTTATTTTATTTTATTTTATAACCAATTTGAACCATCTTTAGTTATACCCTTGTAATCTGTGCATTGAACTAAACTAAACTAACGTGAATGAGAATACCTCATGTTTTTAATTCATCCCTCTTCTTAAGTGCAGGAAAAGGCTTTGATCCTTGGTCGTTCAGCCATAGTGGCATAAGGCCATGTTTTTTGTTGTTGACAAAGACAGGACTAAAAAAGTTGAAATATATTATGTTTCAATTTATCAAATTTATATTGAATTAAATAAATATACGCATGTTATAAAATATAATTCGACTTATACTTAAATATCAATTTAGCAACTAAATGTTTGGAATACTTAGTTGGACTATGAACATTGTGTCAAACATTAACCGACAGACCGAAGTGTCATCTGAGTACAGACAGCAGCAATGAATACTAGGTAATTAAACTAATTAATCACGGTCACAACTTTTTAACCGACTTCAAAAAAGGAGGAAGTTCTTTTTCTATATTTCCTGTATGTATATATGTTTTTATGTATGTTCACCGATTACGGCGATTACTCCGTTAATTGTGGACCGATTTTAAAAAAACATTTTTGGTTTGATAGAGTATTCTTCCGAGGTGGTCGTATTGTCACCAAATTTGAATCTTCATTTACGTTCTGAAAGTATCATTTGGTGAAGTGAAACTGATGATGAAGACCACATATGGCCACCGGAACTCCTCAACGGTATCTATTTCAAAGATGGCGCATGGCGATAAGATAGTAAAGAGCGACTATAACGAAGAACATTTATTTGTTTAAATATGACTATGACTTTCCCGCGGTGTTCCTTGAAATGTCTAAAAGTTTCATATCAACTAAGAAGCGGGGCCGCATAACACCTTATTATGATCACTAAAAGGTACAAAAAATGAAAAATTATATTTTTTTTATAAAAAAACGCCTTTGAGAACGCAAAAAATAACTTCTTTTTACTTTTAAAATGGCAGGTCAGTCCAACTGAAGTCGGTGACTCGCAATATTTAAACCAAAGCCGATTTCAGTTGGACTGACCTATTACCTACCATTTTAAAATAAGTTATTTTTTGAGTTTTTGAAAGCGGTTTTTTTGTTTTTTTAAAACATTTTACAAAAAGAGAAGTGATAGAATATCATCCGTCATCTTTTGTCAAATATTGCGAAAGGGACGGCAAGAACGATGAAGTGAGGTGGGTTGAGCGACGTTACTTAAGTCATACTTAAGTTATCTTTGTCTCCTTCTCTCATAGGCGACACCCGTGCGTGACACATTCATTGACGTGAAAGTGATAGAACCACAAGAACATCCGTAAAAAAAATTGTACATATATTGCACTGCCAGATCCAAAGAGTACTAACTCAAAATATAACTGTATTTTAAAATGAACTTTAATAGAACGTCTATGAGTTTGAAACAAAACTAACAATAATTTTGAGTTGAAACTGTCTTGATCTAGCAGTGCGAATTTGGAAAAGCCTAAAGGTGCGCTTGCAATTTTTCAGCAAAGGAATAATTCCGGTGACTTGGTGAAAACGGGTATAAGTCGATTTAACTCGTAATAAAACAGGGTAGGTATAAAAATAAACGGAGTATACTAGACAGACCCTGTTTCACTTGATCTTCAGAATTTTCCTTGTTCACTAGGACCCCAGAATTGCTCGTCGTCAGTACGGACGTCTTGTATCACACAAAATTACAGAAAGACAGCTATTGTTGCCGGAGATAAATTCTCGTTAAAAGTAGCCCGTGCAAACATTAACGCTTTTATATTATAACTAGTTTATGCTCGCGACTTTATCCGCATTGAGAACTCTTATATTTAAATAAATAAATAAATATCAGGGGACAATGTCACACCAATTGACCTAGTCCCAAACTAAGCTCTAGGCTTGTATTATGCGTACTAGACAACGATATAAATACTTATATGGAGAAATATATACTTAAATACATAGAAAACATCCATGACGCAGGAACAAATATTCGCGCTCATCACACAAATATCTGCCCTTACCGGGATTTAAACCCAGGACCAGGAGCATATTTCGTATTGAGGAAGGAATCGCATGTCTTTTCCGTGCTAATTAAATTCGGTACAGTCGAGTTCATAAATAAGTGTACACTTAAGTAGCTTGTCACTTTATTTGCTGTGTCAGTTCATGTATGGCAGTTTAAAGATGACATTAAATTGACAAGGTACTAAAGTGTACACATATTTAAGAACTCGGCTGAAAGAAAGAAAGCTTGAACATCGGAAGGGCAGGATCTCGAAGAGGGATAGGAATAAAGGATTTTTATTTCTATTATTTATACTTAAATGGTAATGCAAATGAAAGAATTTTAACTTACTAAACTACTTGGGGTAGTTACTAAACTTAGAAAGATAAAAATCGCAAAGACTTGTCTGAAAATGTTGAATTATCGTTTATTACTATTCCTCATAGTTAAAAAAAAATTGTTATGATATATTTTTAATAATTGGCAAATGGAAAACAATACAAGCCACTTTATTACAAAAGCACCAACAGTTATATTAGTTATATGATTATTCGTTACGTAGGTATTGTTCAATATTCTAATATTCTCAATTGATTTACATGGAAAAATATTAGCTACGTTTTATTATAAAATATGAACTTTACATCTAAACTTGAGCTCACGTAATAATACATTTTATGGGTCACTTATCAAAGCCTAGAATTGATTGTACTCATTAGGGAATCCAAATAACCGGTTATAACCGGTTTTAACCCCTTGTATGCTTAGGCACGGATCCGTGCCAGTTCATGAACTGCGAAAGCACGGATCCGTTCCAATCCCCTGCGTGCCTATCCGAATTTTATTTTGAATCTTCTTATATAGCAACGTAGGTCTAAAATCGATTGTAGGTCAAGCCAATAAAGTGTAGAAATTTTCAAAAAATCGCTCCTATCATAAAAATATTCAGTATGGCCGTCATTCCTCTAGGATTGACGTCACGTGACCGATCACGTGACCGCGTCGCCGCACTGGGCCGTCAAATTCTGAAACGGCTCCCGCATACGAGGGGTTAATCGGTTATTTTCATACAAAACCGGTTAATAACCGGTTAATTTGCATTCCCTAGTACTCATCTGCGCAATATTTTAGTTTCACTAGCCATCTCTTTTTAGTACAGGACTAAAAAGCAAGATGGATAGACAATATTGTATTGATCATATTATCAACCAGGCCTAACAACAGTTTTACAAATAGGGATGATACTTTAATGTTTAAGGGTGGATCAACTTTTTTTTGTTGTTATTCTGTCCCGTCAGCCAGGAGACAACATTGATAGATTTTCTTAGAAAAAATGTTATAATATATACTTCCAACACACTCAGGAGAAAGGCCATAAAATAATGGGTGTGTAATTGCCAATGAAACAGTTTTTTAGTGGACTGATATCCTTTGAAATCATAGTTTTAAAGAGTGACCCAGGAGACGTCACCATGGCAACGAGCTACAAAGAAAAGTTGATAGACCCTTAAACACTATGTCCATACATAGTTATAAATAAAGGTGAATATTCTTCACTTTTAGTCGCCATCAGCAGTTTGTTAACCTTGTAAGGCCCGTGCAATAGGATGTACATAATCAAGGCAATTCACTTTGAACTCTGTTACAATAAGAATAAGGTTTATTTTCCTGTGTTCATTAACTGAAAATGACTTTTTCGAACAATCGCAATTGACAACAATTCATTTTGTGCTAAGGTAGTAAAATAAAATACCGTTTCTAGATTTTACACTGCTGATTACAGTAAAAATATCTTTGGATTTTTTTATGCAGTAGTTTTTTTATATTTAGGAAAAACCGTAAAAAAAGTTGGATTGCGAATGTTAGGAATACACTTATAGTGCCCTTAGTCTATTTATTACCAAAGGAATTTAAAAAAATATACAACTGTCATGTTCATTGTTTATCTGTCTGACGGATTACTTGATTCTGACGACACGCTTTCTATTCTACGCAAAATAGTTTATTTATTTTAATGGCGTCTACAAATTACGTAATTAATTAAATTACGCAAAATAGCAAATTTGTGAACGAACGGCAGCGAATGATTGACATGACATGACAGTCAGTTTTGTTTACTGTTTAAAGTTACTTTTTTAAATTTTATATCAGGCTAAGATCACGACATCAGTATTCCTAACTTTGTATATACGGTCTTTTTAATGACTATTTCTTTAATAAATTATTAACGACGAATTTAAGTTAAATAAAGAAAAACCAAGAAATGCGGGTAGTCTAATTTTTAACCAGCTATTATAAACGCGGAAAAACAATGCTTTTTTTTTTAAATGTTGTCATCGTAGATTCAGTCCCATTTACAAAAAACTCCCATTTTTCAGTATGGTGGGCATTACGAGGATCTCAAAGATGCTCATTCAGCATAGATAAAAAATCCGGGCAAGAAAGAATAGAATAGTTAGAAAAGATAGAATTCCGGCGCCGTTAGGTACTACAAACACGAAAAACCATCTCGAATAACTAGTACGTATGAACGAATTTCCCAGTTATTTGATTAGATGATTTTGAATGAGTTGCCAGTATCCCAAGAACCAATAAAGTCTACTCAGACGTGATAGTTCTCTTTTTAAATTCATTAAATGTGCTGTAGATACATACCTTCACGCCTGTAAGCCCAGAGTGGGGTAGGCAGAGCTACAGAATTACCAACAACTTTAAAAACTTGTTGTTAATTTAAGATATTTTCCAGATTTTTAGTATTTGTAGTTTTGCCTGTCGCAAAGATGGCACTTTTCGAGTTCAATATATCCTAAACGGTCCCCCAAACATAAAAATTGACAATGACATACACATAATGGTTTTATAATAGCTTGTATATCCAACAATACATTAAATAATATCGTTAAGTAACAATAAAATGTTTACCATTCGTCGTTGAAACTGCAAAACCGCGTAAGTAACATTTTAAATAAGGAGCAAAATGCACCTTTTTAATAAGATAGTAAGGTTTATTTTGCTCTATCATAAATTTGTTGGTTACGCGGTTTTGCAGTGTCACCGACGCATTGCTTTACATGTGCGGGCGGTACCTTAAAAAAATCTTATATATTTCATAATTGATCTTGGTGCTCAATATATGTATAAACATCTACATTCGTACAAAATTTCAATTTTGTAACTGATACCTTCTGAGAAAAAGTGAGTGTGACATATAGACCGACAGACGGACATGGCGAAACTATTAGGGTTCCTATACTCAAACTGTTTAGGTACTTAAATAAATGTAAACAAACCAAACCACGTGGCTCTGATCATCAGCCAATCAAAACTGTTCCGTCGAGCTTTGCCGTATCAATGTTCGGCTCCTATTGGCTGACCAACTATGTCACGTGATTTTTTTGTTTACATTTATGTAAGTACTGTAATACAATAAGGTTATGACCTGTAAAATAAACCTTATTGCATTGTACATTGTATGCAATGTCTCATTTGCTTTTAATTATTCAATTTGAAAAGCAAATCGTTCGATAGAACAGCGACTGTTTGTTTTATATAATTGAGCGAGTCGCATGTTACCTGGCGCCGAGGGCGCACGGGAATAAAAGTATCTTTAAAAGTAGCCCTACCAGTTCTTTTTATTACAGATACAACCCCAAATCCTTGTATCTATTACAGTACCTAAACAGTTTGAGTATAGTTTAACTTTACAAACCTAAAAACGACGCTGGTTACAACAAGTCGTATCTTTAGAATTATACTGACCTAACTCACAAATTGTGGAATTCGGGTTAGGTCTCTATAGTGATAAATTTATGACTCGATATCGAAAGCTGAAATGTTGAATTAGGTCACTAAAATTCTAAAGATGCGAAGTCTTTATTATCCAAGCTATTATACCCATACAGGATCGGGCAGTAGAAGTGTTACTGGCAAATACAAAATGTTATCAAAACTCTTTAATTAGAAAAGTAACAGCTCTCTTGATTTTACAACTTTCAACCGACCTCATCATTGAATCCTCTTATTATAATTGAAAGCAACAATGGTTTTTTATCAATTTCAGCAGCAGAACGAGGTGGTTGCCGCTTTAAAAAATTGCATGGATTATTATTTAACATGTAATGTAAGCCTAAGAATGCGCGTTTTCAATTCGAACCGCTCGGGTCACCGAACACTCTGTTGGTGACGTCACTCGCGCTGCAAACTGCGCAGTTCGTGCTCGCTATTCCGTCCGGCAGGCATTCTATGTGAAACGAATGCCGGCAATTGTAAACTATTAGATCCGACGCCTTCGACAAGTCCCTGATAATAATACGTCCCTGGCAGACACTGCACAAGAAGTCGTCCGTCACTGATATACCTCGCTGCTGAGCAAAAATGAGTTTTTCATGCAACTCGAAATAGTTCCGGAGCGTTATAGGCTTGCACGCCTCTTGCACTGACAACTGCAAGTGGTAATCGCACATCATCTTGGCCAACGAGTCTTTCAGATCCTTAATCTCGCATCCGTGCTGAATGTTCTCTATCAACATCCGCGGGTCTACGTAGTTGCCTATCCTCTTCAACAGGAGCGAGACGTACTCTGGTTTATTAACCGTTTTCTGAATCAAGTCTGTCCATAGCTCGTTGTCATTATGTTCCTGACAGAAGTTGATGGCTTGGTTGATATCATTGAGTTGTTCGATTATGATCTGTAACGCGTCCCGCGTGTTCCCGACGCGACCCAGTAGGAAGACCATCTCGGGATAGAAGTTATTGCTCTGGCACACGTCCAACGCTTTCTCAATAGGATAGTTGTCGCTACTCTTTAAGAATGGTAGAAGTTTTTCCTGAGCGTACTTGGCATACAGCTTCACCAGTTCCCCATGGTATCTTCCGTTTGGTTCGACTTTGCTGTACGCGTCGAGGTATTTGAACAGATAAATATCGTTTCTCTCCAGCTGTTTTTTCACAACGTCTACTGGAATCTTATCGCGCGAGCCTACAAGAATAGAAATAGTTTTATCACAGTCGAGATGCATTAGGTCTAAAATTTTATCGTGTATTACACTATACATATTGTGTTTTGTAATTAATGTGAAAACTTCCTTGTGTTTTAGATTCAAGTACGTATTCAAAGCTTTGTCGTATTCTTTCTGATGACAATACAACAAGGCTAGGGCTTCTAAGTAGATGTTCTTGTCAACATTCGTGGCTATGAGATGGTCTAAAACTTCTCTGATAATCATTCCGGTTTTGTATAGAGCAGGGTTCCATTCCTGGACAATTTTCAGAAACCCTGGCGGATCAACCTTTAGGTATTCATAAATGATCAGTTCGTAAAGATGCGAGCTTAACGCCTTTTCAGGGTTTTTAGGGACGTAAGCACTAATAGATCTTAACTGATTGACTCCAGCAAACTTGAGAATTTGACTTTCCCACATAGCCTTGTCGCTTTTGCAAAATCTGGCGCAAAGGATGGCCGCTTCTCCATAGAGATGCTTTGACATTAAATTGTCTAAGTACTTCACTCCAACTGCCATAACAGAGTTTTTCGGAGTTTTACCTCCAACCTCTTCAAGTACACTTATAGCTTTCTCATAGCGTCCATGTTCAGTCAGCCAATTAACCCGGTCGTCGATATCGTAGGGGCTAGCGATTACTATATCCTTAGGTGATACTATAAAAAATCTATTTTCTTCTATGAGCATATCTAAATAGTAGTCGTTACAAGAATATTCTTCATAGCCTCTTATGTTTAGACTGTCTGTGGAGACCTCGCTAAACTCGCAGTCTATGTAGTCAGCAACAGACAATACTGGTCTTTGCGCTTTCAGCGTTTCCGCATCGCACTCTTTAGGTACTCCTAGAAGCACTAGTTGGTTCTCTAAAGGCCCTAAGCCGCTAATATAGTAATCAGTCTGAAAGGTATACACGGGGTCCACGAGGTACTCGGTGTCGTCTCGCGTTTGGAGCTCTATCTGGCTTCGTTTTCGTATGACGCATATTCGGATGGTGTCGACCCATCCGATCATGAGGGTTTTGTCGGACCAGAGGAGGTTGCACCGGTAGTCTTCTATGGTGGAGACGTTATTCTTCTCCCACTGGATGAGGCCCAGAGAGCACTTGGCTTGGAGGTCGTACACGCGGACGCCGACCTCGGAGGCCCACGCCACGAAGCGCTCGTTCCAGGCCATCGCCTGGACGTAGCCGCCGCACTCGCACAGCACCGTGCTGCGCAGGCGCGAGAGGAACGTCTTCTCGTACAGGGTCAACTTGTTGTCTCCTGGAATTGACAATGTAAAACAACGCTCACTTTAAATCATTATTGTTACCCATATAAAAGAAAAAGTTATCGTAACGTGAATATGTATGCAAACCTCACCATAATTTGTAATATTTTATTATTATTATGCTTAAGTAAAAATAGTTTTTTTATTTTTTATATTTCTAATCACGTCCTACTATTCAATTGAATGTAAAAGAAAGGAAGAAACCAAATTATTCATACCTGTCATACATCCATACGTCGTTATCGCGGGAGCATAAACAAATCTATTAAATAACACATAATAACAGAATGTATGTTTAGTATAAATGGAATATTCTGCCTAAACACTCAAAGCCTCTAAGAAACTCTTCAAATCTAGCACGAAGTTTTCGCTGGAAACAGTCAATCAAACTTGTCTTACACTGAGTAAACGCTTCTATAACTCAACAAGCCAAATTTAATATTTAAAAAAAAATATAATGTCAAATCCAGTATTTTTCTCCAAAAATACTTTGAAATTTTTAAATATATGTTTATTATTTGTACTCATATTTAATTTAGATATATTTTTGTGTGTTTTTGTATATATCAAATCAATCAAGAATGACAAATGTCTAAAGCAGCAGGAAAAGTGACTGTAGAGGTTGACGTTAGGTTAGGTCAGGTTAGGTTAGGTTAGGTTAGGTTAGGTTAGGTTAAAAAAAAAAAAAAAAAGGTTTAAGTTAGCTAATCTCTTTAAATATGTACTACTGATCAAGTCAAGTACGGAGATAAGATTTTATACATTTTGAACTTGTAGGTATAAACGTTTCTCGATACGAGTGTCATTTCTGTTATTGCCTATTCGTCATAATCTTTCACTACTGTCAAATCGTTTTTGCTCCCGCGATAACGATGTATGTACATAACAAAGAACAGATTAAAAACGAACAGATCAAATGACTAATACAAATAAAAGTATAATAAAAGTATCTAGTATCTACCTATCGTCAAAGTTAGCAATCGTAATAAAGTCTCTATAAACTAAGTTTAGATATTTTGTCAGTATTTTGAAAATACTGAAGTCACCGAAAAGCCAATGAACTGTGCAAGATCACATAGGTCAGCATAGTTCGGGAAAAGCATTGCTTAAGGGAAAAACCCTCGAGCCGTTTTAGCACCCACATAACAGCCTAATAAAAATTTATACTTGCAAACTTCAATAGTATTAAATGTATTAATAATTTTTAAAAATGTTTATCAGGCTAATCAATTAAAATTCTACTTCATTAAATTAGTATGATATGAACTTAATTAATGTGTAAGTTGTGTGTTCGGCAACTAAAGTTTTAAAATAATGTTATCAGTGGCCGCTACAAAATTAGTTAATTATATCAAATACAAGGATAAAACTAATTGAAACAAAAAAAAACAAAGCACATAATTAGCGTATTTATCATTTAACTTCCTTTGTGATAATCAAGGTTTTTTCCAGACCTACCAGTCTCCAAATAAATGGGTCATTCCACCGGTGTTTTCGATTGTGTAAAAAGGAACTAGGAAAATTACTATTATATAATATTTCCTTTTACTGAACATGTAAAATTAAAAGAATAAGAGCAATAACGAAATAATCACTAATAAAAAGTAGCTGTTTCAGGTGTTACTTTATAGTTTTACAGAAAACTAAGTTAAAAACATAAAAAAGCTATTTATTCTCCATCTAACAAACACAAATAAAAAAATCCGTGTTGACACTACATTTTGTAATCCAGTGTATTTCCACTTTGTAGCGAAAACTGCCTACAAACAGTTAACTTGTCTAGCAGGTTTCTGACACTGACAGTGTTAATTAAAAGCTTTACTATACTCTCATTTAAAATATTGAAGGTGTATATTTATCCTTGCAGATATAAATAAGTTAAATTCATACCTTTATGAATTAATTAGTGGAAAGAAGTGGTCTCTGCCTACCCCTCTGGGAAACAGGCGTGATTTAATGTATGTATGTATGTATGTATGAATTAATGTAAATACTAAGATTTTTTTTTTGCTAAATGTACTTTTCATATAAAATTTAGGCAGGAGTTCTTATAGGAAAATACATACATACATACATACATAAACTCACGCCTTCATTCCCAGTGTGGGGTAGGCAGAGCTAAAGAATTACAAACAAGTCTTAAAAAATCTTGACAATTCTGTAACCACATTTTGCACAAGTAGGCCTTGATGTTTCCCAGTGTATTAGTGACAGGTGGCAAGCCCATCGCCTAACAGTACTGCAAGCCTTTATTCCCTTAGTCGGCTCTTACGACATCCACGGGAAGACATGGAGTGGTACTATTCTAACCCGGCTACCACACGGGAAAATAATGTCTATTTTTATTGTATTGATTTGTTGCACATAGTTATTACTACTAGCTAAGGTAGATTTTGGAGGATTATAAAGATAAGATATTGTTAAAAAATGGGTACAAAATATAGAACAACCATTTGATAACATGGAACACAAATCGACGGTGAAGCACCATGAACTCCTAACTGACATTTTGACGATAGTTACATTTTTATGTAAATACACTTTAAACATAATCTGGCATTATTACTGAAGACACTGGTTTCATACACATTTAATTTCTTCTTTTTTAATGTCTTCAGTAATGATGCCAAATTAAATTTAAAGTGTATCTATATAAAAATTTAACTGTCGTCAAAATGTCAGTTAGGAGTTCATGGTACTTCACCGACGAAATATCTAAAATCTACCTATCATAGGATTTGACTTTTTAATTTATTCTTCTTAGCATGTTGACGGCGAGTTAGATGTGAGCTGACCAATATTCTGCCACGGCACCATCCATTAATCTATTGAAGTTATTATGTGATTAGGACCAATTTTATTTATTGGTGTTTTAAATTTGATTTTAAAGGACAGTTTTTAATACATATTTTACTTACTACTTAGTACATAAGGATCAATTTTCAACAACTTTCACATATTATCTGCTTCACCTCAATAATTCTAACCATTTTTAACCAACTAAAATCAGGGCATTATGACAAGAGATATTTATTTATTTATTTAAATAGTTTTAAATTAAAGTAGTGTACAAAAGGGGAGCTTAATGCTACAAGCATTCTCTGCCAGTCAACCTTAAGGTGAAACAGAAATCAAAAAGTAGGTAGGTGCAATAAAATGATAATCATTTTCCTTTATCTAAATTTGGATCATTGTAGGAAACTGGTAGGTAGAACACAAATAGTGAACATTATAGGAAATTAGACATCATAATAACCAGACATTATAGGAAGGAGGCCATTTTTGGAAGTGAACAGGACCAACAACTAATTAAAAATAAAAACTGGTCATACACGCTATACACCATGCTGCTGTCAGGTGTCATTGGCAGTAATGGTTGCTAACATAAAGGGACCGGTTGGCAAAAATAAAAAAATAGAATAGAATAATAGGAATCAAACATTTTAGTAAAGTGCCACAATAGGAAACAAACGGCAGACATTATAGGAGTGACATGTGTTGGAAGAAGGCTGTTTTCAGAAGCAGACATTTTAGGAAACAGACAGGACATGCCTGAGCCGTACTGTATTATAGTGTGAGGAAACTGTGTTGGTTTGCAGTCTGTAAAATTGCTGGCAAAGTGCCATAATATTGTAAGTGTATGTAAACAAACATATATTGTTATTCTCATGTTAATTTTTTAGTATATTATACCTGTGAGAAATCTCCTCCCAGACCCAGATTTGTAATAATTAGGATCCAGAGCTACGGACTTCACCACTCTGCCTAGGGTCAAATTGTGCGCATTATCATCAGAGTATAGCCCATAGACCAGCACCTTGCCGTCGTCCGAGCAGCTGGCAATGTAGTCTCCGTTCGCGTCTACGGATATCCTGTTCACGGCCACGGCGTGGGCCTGCAACTCCTTGTCTTTGCCGTCCTGTGACAACGGAACCGTATTGCCTTCATGGTCCAGCAAATGGATCACGCCCCATTGCGTTCCCAGACATATAAACTTAGTGTGCACGTAAATACAACTCACTGCATCCTTTAACAGTATATTTTGCACATCATTGCCCATTCGATCGTACTTCAACTTGGGCTCCTCGTCTGGAGGTAAGCTATCGCAGCTGTCTATATTCAACGCCATTTGGATGATTAATGGGCACTGCCGATACTAATTATCACATATTTATCGTATTTTTGTTGCGGAAAACTGTTAATTATTTAATTTTTTCCTCGTTGCTCCATTTGCCTATATACAGATCGGATCGCTTTGTTTTGACATTGACGGATATATGGATGACAAATTCACTGTAGAAGTCCGCATTGTACAATTATTTACAGTCATGCTGTCTCATGTTAAAAAATATTTTGTGGAGAGCGACAGATAAATCATAAACTCCATACTATGATTTGGACCCCATGATGAAACTGTTTCACTAGACGGTAAAAACTCGAATGATCTTATTGCTGTTTTACGACAGCTAAGAAAAAAAAGGGTGTTTTAGGCGGGAATTTTAAATTACCTACTTGGACAACTCACTCATTTCGTTTCGGAGTTTGCGAACTGATAAGATTGAAAATATTAATTGGTAAAAACTGAATCGAGAATGAATAGACATAATTATCTTCAATTCAATCCGAATAGTTACAAACAACATTTATCACCGTTTGGACGAAATGTATTAGACACTTTGATCAAGCATTGGCGAACAGGTATTTTTTAATCTTATTCTTTCATTTCTTAAAGATTTTTTTCCAGAATAATATATTAAATAGTATTTTTATACTTTTAATAAATGCTTTGTTACCAGGATTTGATGATAATTCGAGCCGCCGGCGTGATCAGTTCGGCTTTGATCAAAACAGAAGGAACTCTACGTAAGTAGACTTTTTAGAATTTGATTAAGTTACCTATTATCATACATACATAGGTACATACATTAAATCACGCCTGTTTCCTAGAGGGGTAGGCAGAGACCACTTCTTTCCACCTATTATCAGGTATAAAAATATTATTATACTGAAAGTTGTTATACCAAACGTTACGCAACACTGTATAGGTAGGTAGGTATGTACCTATTAAGAAAGAAATAAACTTATTATAATATAGGTACTTAAATATAGAATCAACAAAAAGAACATGCAAGCACCTAAAAGGTGACCAGCTCAGCAAGATGCTGCGACTCATAGTCACAGCGCTGATTTTCATCTGGACTAATGATTAGAGTTAGCGTAGTCCCGGAATTAAATAAGCGGTGTGGTAAAGTGTCGTAATACTCGTAATATTATGTTTCTCGTATGGTTGCCGGGTTAGAATTGTGCCACTCCATGTCTTCCCGTGGATGTCGTAAGAGGCGACTAAGGGAATAAAGGCTTGTAGTACTGTTAGGCGATGGGCTTGCAACCTGTCACTAATACAATGCTAAACAACTTGGTCTAGTTGTGCAAAATGTGGTTACAGAATTATCAAGGTTTATTTTTGTAGTAATTCTGTAGCTCTGCGGCTGCCTACTCCGCTGAGTTTATGTATGTATGTATATCAGGTTTGGTTATAGAATCGTAGGTATGTTTAGGTTTAGGTTATCGTCAGTGATATTGCGAAACCGCATAACTAACAAATTTATGATAGAGTAAAATAAACCTTACTGTCTTATTAAAAAGGTGAATTTTGATCCTTATTTAAAATGTTACTTACGCGGTTTTGCAGTTTCACCGACGTTAGATTAAGGGTGCGGCTCCACTGAGGCGGAGACGAGAGGAGCGCAGCGGAGCTGTGCCAATATTAACCAATAAAAGGCGCATGCGGTCACGTCGAGCGCGCCTTGCGCACGTTAGTTTAGATTCCATTGGTTAATATTGGCACAGCTCCGCTCCGCTCCTCTCGTCTCCGCCTCAGTGGAGCCGCACCCTTACAGTTGGCCCGGAGGGCCACACAACCCAGAAATAGGAGCTCGGCGGCAGCGTAGCTCCGTCAAATTTATGTCTTACTAACAATCATGTTTCGCTAATGTGTTTTACTAATAATGATGTTATGCTTGTACGATGTTTTGCGAAAATTATAGGGCAAAAATATGGGCACTTTAAAATAAGATAGAGTTCCTACGCCCTAGAAACTTTGGCTAATATAGTATTATTAACTAAAGAACTGGGTGTATTATTCATGAAGAAAAATATTCAAGACAATACTGTGGTGTTAGTTTTTCGTTAAAAGTTCGTTTCTATAATCTTCATTTACAGCTTTAGATGCTGTAAAATGATTTGCTATACTTTTCGATTCTATAATATGAATATATTATAGAGTTTATATGTTTTAATATAATATATTAGTAGGTTATTTTATAATTGTGTGACTAATCAAGTCCCCGATTTCAAGAAAATACCTACTAAATTTTACAAAGCCAAAGTTTATATGGACTATACATATAGGGTGTTCGGTAGCTAGGTGCAAAGCTTTAAGGGGGTGATAGAGCAGCTCATAAGCTATCGATTTAACCCCCACGCATGTTCAGCAATTGTTATTAGTTTCCGAGATCGGAACTTTTGTCATTTTTCCTTATGTCCGTGATACGAAAAACCCCTAAATTCATGTATGAATTTAAAAAAAAACAGTGTTAACACTATGAACTAAGGAAGTTTTTGAAGCGTTTAAAATGATCAATGTCTCGGAAACTAATAACAATTGCTGAACATACATTAAATCGATAGCATATGAGCTGCTCTATCACTCCCTTAAAGCTTTGCACCTAGCTACCAAACGACCTGTATATAATGTTTTCAAGTGCCCATATTTTTCTTCTCCGGTGAGCTAGGTACTTGCGGCTATAGTAAGAAATGATGTTTTATCTAATTACATTTTAAACATAGGTTTCAATTCTGTTGGTGCCACACCCAATTTCCATACAAAATTCCCATGATCCATTTGCTACTCTCTACCATGCATGACCTAAAACTTGGCTCTGGTCTGGTTATTTCTGCTTCTGCGCCCGTTGAGGGCGGGATTTTACTTACAAGCTCTTGTTTCACTTGCAACGTATGTATGTATGTTAGGGTCAAATCTTGCAATTTAAATTTGACCCACTTCCCAAGCTGAAATTCGCATACGCCTTTAGTTCTGATGACAATACAATAATAAAGTACCATCGAGCTGGTCTGATGATGGAGACTCAGGGTGGCTAAAGGAACTCCTAAATTACTCATGATCAACCCGTCGTTAGGGCTCGTTAGAATCGTCTTGACAAGTAGACGACCCCTGCGCGAAAAAAAGGACAGTTGGCAACAAAATCTTGTCCCAAAATTTTCATTTTTGACGGAAACTTACTTATTTTATAAATATGAAAAACTTAATAGGGCCGTTTTCATGAAAAAGATAAACCTACCTGCCTCAAGTGGCCCTTAGCAAATGATAAATGTAGGTAATAAGCTAATAAGTATCTTCACATAATTAACCGGATACAAACTGGAAAAAATAGGATATAAACTTAAGGCACAACAATTCCGTGTTTAAAATAGTCACACTATATCGTGTGTATTATTTTCAGCTTACGAGACTCTCGGGGTAGTTGCCATCAATTTCCATCAGCGTCGTCGTCTACCGCTGACGGGTCCCACAACGATATCCACCATGATGCACAACATTTTGATACTTTTCCTGTACCATCGATACCACCTAGTCGCAATCTGAACGTTAACAAAGATTTTTCACCTGAAGTACCCATAGGGCGATTCTTGCATGAAGATACTCACGATGATTTGCCTAATGCGTTCATACCATCGTCTGTAGAACATGTAATAACAGCAGAAACTGCTGATACAAATGAAGACGAAATATTAACAGCAAACGATATGATTACTCCAGTAATTAATTTTACCAATAAACGTTCCGAGAAACTTCTTTTAAGTAAGCAATGTATTGATAAAACTGATATACCGCCTGAACAGTTCTTGAAAATTTTAAACAAAGACTGTGCTGAAATTAAAAATAGAGACAACATATTTAAAACCATGGAGAATAAGAATGAGGAAAGAAATATTAATTGGAATGATATGTTTGATACAGAATTGTTCTCAGAAATTAAGATAGCAAAACCTTTAGGGGAACCAAAAGAACCAAATAACGCTAACAGATTTAAAATATTGTTTCCTAAAGCTAATGTCAACGCTAGAAAAAATATAGAAAACTCTCAAACGAAAACTGGTGATATAACCGAGGAGAGATTAAATAAACGCAAAAATCAAACAAAGATTACCAACACAATCTCTAAAAAAGTTAAGAAAGTGAATTGTCAGCAAGATGTTATTGGGAATGTAGCAAAAACTAGCGATAGAAAAATAAAATATAAGAAGGCGGTCAAAAATTGGCTGGCTGATGTAAATCCAGGTATTATAGTTGAAGAAGAATCTTTCGAAACTAATAATTTGGAAATCAAGAAGTCAAAAAATCTACTCAAAGATATCTTACAGAAAGATACAATAAATGGTGAAACTACGACAGCATCAAAGATTACGTCATCAGATAACATCGAAATTGATGAAGCTTTTATTGAGAACGCTAAAACGATCGGAATTGACAAAAACCTTAATGAAAAGGACAAGTCGGCTGCCCAAGCAACATTAGCTCAGAAGGAACAAAAAATATTAAGTAAAACCTCGAGGACAACTTCTAAACCAACATATACGCCCATCCAAATTGAGAAAAATACAATTGAAAAGGGAAAGAAAGTAATTCAATCAAGATTAGCTCAAAGAGATGGTAAAATGAAATTTGGATTACCCAATAAGGAGAAAAATATGACTAAAGTAGAGCTTCCGGCAATAGAGAAATTTCAGATGCCTCAAGTTAATAATGAATTAAAGAGCAAAGAGACCGTCAAGGAAAAGAAAGGTAAACCGAAGTTTATAGCGCCTATAAAATCGCAGATTCCTGTGAAAAATGTGACATTCGATGTATGCAAAATAGATGAAACGAATGTACAGCTGATTGAAAAAATAGCTGCCTTGGAGCACAATGAAGTAGTTATGATGTTGATTTACAAGTAAGTTTAAAAAGCATGTAAGTATTTAAGGCAATCATGTATAGGAACAATAAAGGTGAAATAAATAAATATTCCTCTTTTTAGCAATGGATTTTGCCAGCTCAATAATCACCACACCGAAGACACTTGTGTTCCCGAAGGAATTTTAATAGAGTTCAACGATAAATTCTTCTATTTAAAGGAAAATATTATATGCGGGTATAAACAATAAGTATCTAATAGCTATACAAATAATTGGTTGAGATTAATATTAATAACATTAATGTTTAGTTATACTTATATATCCTCTGTTTGCAGTGGCTTATTGAAAGAGCTTTTACAAAGAATCCATGTGATTTGTTACAATGGTAAACAAATTCTAATTTGTCTTACATCAAAATACAGCATAAAGCTTAGGCAAAGTACATTCAATATTACTGACGCCAAGGTAATCCTACCTTAAATATGTTTATAAAATTATTAGATATAAAATGAAGTACGTAATTAGTAGAAGATAATTTTATTTTTTTCTATGTACAGATAGGAGGAAGCCTTATAGATCCAGACAACCCTCCAGAAAATTTCACTGAACTACAAAAGCTACTTGGTTTTGCTCCTGAATTCACTATAGCAACTGAATGCGCGCTGCAAAAGGCTGCCTGGTATATAACCCTCTTAAAGGAGTGTTACGCAAGGCTCAAGTCTTTGTTAGTCGAGAATTCAGTTTGGAATTTATTTATTGACATTGAAATGCGACTCTTACCCATCATAACAGGTACTTGTATTGAGGTGTACCACAAGGTATCATTATAGGTATCACTTAATTTAGTGTTAATTAATAAACTAAATAGTGTTAGTTACTACAAAATATGAATATACAGAAAATTAATCTTTTACAGATATGGAATACAATGGTGTCAACGTAGATTTAGATAAATTAAAATCAATGGAAAACATTCTGCTAAGAAAACTAAAGATGGTCGAACAGGAGTGCTACAAAGTAGCGGGGAAAACTTTTCAGATAAATTCTACGTTGCAGGTTCGAACGATACTGTATGATGAACTGCAACTTGATACAAAGAGTAATTTAAAGATAAAGGAAACGATTGGTAAAGGAGCGAAGTCTACCTCTGAAACGATGGTAAGTTAAATTGCAATTTAAGTGTGTAATTCAAATGATCATATGTAGAGCTGTAGGTTATTAAAGGCATATCAAATTAGGTACATGATAAATATATCAACAGTTACGTGGCTTGGTTTCTGTACATCCCTTACCAAAGCTGATCCTAGAATACCGGCATCTTCATAAAGCTCACGCGACCTTCCTCACCGGAATAGCCCAGCACGTTAAGGACGGCTTGGTCAAGCCTACTTGGTAAGTCCAAATATTCTTGTAACAGTGAACAGTGATTTAGAAAGTCTGGAGATACATCGGCATCTTCGATCTTACTTTTAACCTTTTGGACGCCACAGTCGGCTCTGGTCGACAACTGAAAGTCGTGCCACTGACGCCACCGTCGGCCGCAGCCGACACAAGTTAGAGATTGAAAGAAACTTTGTTTCGTATGGATTAAGTTGTAATTTGCTTAGCATAGCAAACATGTTTGGCGTGTGAGTGACGCATTTTGTATTTGACGTACGGGGCGTTCAAAAGGTTAAATATTTTTTAAACAATTGCGGGTGTCAAGTCCGTAGAGATTTTTGCGCAGGGTACAGACGGCAGCAGCGACCGGTCGTATAGCGTCGAGTAACCCAAATCTCCAGGCTATTCCGAAGGCCCCGTTCAGTCTCACCTTGTTCCCTGATGATGCTGATGTTCAAGGTAAAACAAATAGGCAAAAAGTACTTAAGTGTTCGATTTAAAATAATAATAATATGTTTATTTCATCATAAAAAACAAACACATTCTTAAATTATCTTAACTTGTAATCTTAATCATGTATTTGTTGTGTATTTCAGAAACCAAGTCTTTAAAAAAAATCGTGAAAAATTGGAATTAAGTAGCTCTAAATGTAAATTGATTTTCGCTAAGTATTTACGACTGAATGATTTTTAGGATGATTTATTGATTTTACTTCAGGTAGCTCTAACATGCTTTGTTGCAACTCGCAACTTGCTATACTCCAATTGTTTAGGTATTTACTAAATGTAAACAAAAAAAACAGGTGACATAGTTCGTCAGCCAATAGAAGCAGAACACTGATACGTCAAAGCTGAACCAAACAGTTTTGATTGGCTGTTGAACAGAGCCACGTGGTTAGATTTTTTTACATTTAGGTAAATACCTAAACAATTGGAGTATAGAGAAGGCTTTGCCGTATCACTATTCTATCTATACTTTCAAAATGTTTTGCTTGTGCCAAAAAATACAAACAGTCTAGGAAGTGACCGTCTTTGAAGTAATCAAATCAGCCTCAGATTTTCCACGCCTCTACTTCCATTTCTTCTCCCAAGAGCCCCAGCTGAACTTCCGCTCAGTGTACACGTCCCGGCCGGGCCACCAGCTCCTGGCAGCGGACTTCAAGCACATAGAGTGCCGCGTGTTCGCGCACGCCTCCGCCGACGAAGCGCTGCTGGACGCGCTGCACAGCGGCCGCGACCTGTTCAGGGTGCTGGCTGCCAAGTGGTGAGTCTAGACCTTAATAGGAGACGTTTTTGTCGAGTTTAAGTCCTTTAAAGATCACACCATCCACTCTGAAAACAGGGGTTTATAAATTATAATAAACTCTATTATGTGCAGTGTCATTTGTCCTTTATGATGTTAAAAGCGATAGGATTTGTACTTATGGGAGGACCTTGTGCAGGGTCCGTCCGGGTTGGTACCACCATCTTATCCAATAACCTACCGCCAAGCAGCAGTGTTTGCATTGTTGTGTTCCGGTTTGGGGATAAGACAGCCGGTGAAATGACTAGCATAGAGGCATTCCATCTTAGTCCTCAGGGTTGGCAGTGCATTTGCAATCTTGTGAATGCGAATGTCTATGGGTCACAGTTTCCACTTACTTGTGTGCTCGTTGCCTTCCTATGCCATAAAAAAGGAGCACTGAGGCCCTTGCCAAGATGCATTACGATAACTTACATTTCTATTAGATTCGTTCTAAACCAATCTTGCCACTGGTAGATCACGTGTCATCTACCAGTGACGCGATTGGTTTAAAAACGAAACGAATAGAAACGCTAGCTAGCGTAGTGCATCTTGGCAGGGCCCTCTGTTATGTAGTCGTTAGTAAGTAATTGAGCATGTTTATTAACGTGAATATCCCTGATGGTCAGTGAGGAAAAATAATATTAACCTGCATTAATTTACGAACAGCCTCCAAACAAATTGATGCCGTTTATTCCACTTTATTGGTCAGTGTAGTTCAATATTTTACCATCGTAAATTGAATTGTAGGGCATTTAAACGGATAGGAAAACGAGCCAGAATTCCTATTTACTTGTATTCATGGAGTAAGTATAGTCCCCGTGCGAGCTCCGAGGAATCGAGGATTGGGAAGAAAACGCATGTGCGCCGCGGCCGCCCGTCACATCGTATAGTCGAGTTCATGAATATGTACCTATACACTTTACTACCTTGTCACTTAAATCGTTATGAAAATTCATAGGACGACGACGACGCGACGCCGTAGCCTTGTCGGTAGTGGACCTGCCTACGAAGCTAGTTGTCCCGGGTTTGATCCACGGTAAATATTTGCGTGATGAGCGCGAATATTTGTTCCTGAGTCTTGGGTGTTTTCTAATTATTTAAGTATATATTTATCTATATAAGTTTATCATTGCCTAGTACCCATAGTACAAGTCTAGAGCTTAGTTTGGGGCAAGGCCAATTTGTGTCAGATTGTCCCCTGATATTTATTTTATTTTTATTTTGTTTTATACGGCAGTTTAGACATGACATTAACCATTAATCACATATTGGGGAACTATTTCCCTTTATTTGTATTTTCCACTATAAATAAAAACAAAAACCCGTTTGATTAAAGGACAAATAGATAGGGTTCTGAAGTATATACATAGTTATGAACCCGGCTGTACCCAACTGCTGTACTCTCCCAATACGAGAGTTGGCCTAATATCGCTTTAGTTGGCTATTGCCCGGTTCCTATATTCAAAAAACGAATCGTTTCCCTTACGGGCAGTAGCGTTATGACATTTGCTCCATACAAAATGTGTCAAATATTAACGAGACGTCACAACTCTACCAACGGTTTTGAATATAGGAACGCACCCTATATCATTAACGTAATACTGACTAAATCACTGCAATAAATCCTGACGTCAGCTTTTTTTTGAGATGCTTCGAAGCTCGCGCGCGGAAAATACAGGGTGTAATCGTTAATAGTAGTTTATGAAATTGTTGCATAAAGAGGGGTATTAAAACACGAGTGTGTGTTTAAGAACCGAGCCGCTAGGCGAGGTTTTTAATAGTTTCACACGAGTGTTTTAATACCTAGTTATGTGCAGTTTCATACACTACTTTATCTACTCTCATACATTGCGATTCAACCTACTAAATAAAAGATCAAAGTTAATAAAGTAACTACAGCAAAACGTATTCAATGAATGGCGCCAAAACCTAGCACATCACCGCGCATGCGTTAAAGCGGGCGCTGTCACAGACAAGTAAAAATTGGAATGAAAACTTTTTGTAATTCTGTAAAAATGACGCGAACCGCATGTGCGTTCCATTATAAAAAAATAAAAAATATGGAACCTCGTTGGTGACCTTAACTTTTTGGATTAACTTGTATCGTAATCGTAAAAAAAATACTTTATAACATTATTTTGTTAGAGAAATAATGTTATAAAGTGTTTTTTTTTTTTTTTTTCGGTATTCTGTTTATAAAGTATGCCAATATAAATTCGTTTTGAATTTTATAATTCGAACTTTACGATATGAGAGTAGATAAAATATATTATGTAGCCAGGCGATTATTCTATACTTAAATATTACTCATATTGCAGAAAACTTTAAAATTATATAGAAAATGAATAAAATCAAATCTTTTTTTTTTATAAAACCAGAAATATCTCAAATATTCACTTCAATCCTAATACATTTAGTACGCCGTTCGTTGAGGTTTATTTATTTATTTATTTAATCTTTATTGCACAAAAGAATACACTTCGTATACAAAAGGCGAACTTAATGCCGTAAGGCATTCTCTACCAGTTAACCTTTGGGCAAAGCAGAGATTGTGGTGGCGGTGCAACATAGGGTCTAACATATATGTTGCTTAAACGTAATAATATATACCTATATACCAATATATTAAAATAAATATAAATACTTATATAAATACATACTATAAAAAAAATATATAAAAATGAGGATAAGCACAAAACATTACAGATAACACCATCAGAAAAACAAGATGATGACTATTCTACCTACAAAAAGAAAAAAAATCGCGAAATTTCTTTTTAAAAGCAAACTTGTTCGGAGCTTGCTTGATATCAAGGGGAAGGTCGTTCCAAATTCGTGCTGCTTGAAGTGCGAAAGAGCTGGACATGAAGCCTGTGCGGTGAAGAGGGATGGATAGTGTGAGATTGTCAGAGGATCGTAGCTGACGGAGGTGGGTGGAACCAAGAAATTTAAAAAAATATTTTAGATAATCAGGAGATTTAGGATCGTACAGGATGTTATATAGGAAACAAAGTAATCGCATTTTGCGACGTTGACGAATAGGAAGCCATTTAAGTTGAGAGCGGAAGGAAGACACATGATCATATTTACGAAGACAGAAAACAAAACGAATACAGTTATTAAGAAGGCGACTTATCCAGTTGTCCCTCGCTCAGGTCCGGATAGCACACGTCACCGTAGTCAATGATGGGGAAAATTAGGGACTGCACAAGGGATACCTTGGTCTTAATAGGCAAAAAGTGTTTTAATTTATTAAGACAATGAAGAGAGCCCATGACCTTACGACTTACTTCGGCGACATGTGTTCTCCAACTGAAGGAGTTGTCGATGTAAATACCGAGATCCTTGACGCTGGAGCTAAATGGGATATCAATGCCATTAAAATTTGGTGGTTGAACAGCATCGAGGTTAATTTTATTCAGCTGGCCGGAACTGCCAATGATAATAGCCTGACACTTGGTAGGGTTAACGAACAAGCCAAACTTTTCGGACCACTGCAATATAGAGATCGTCATTAATCTTGACGATGGTAGATTGTAAGTCGGTCACTTTACAACAGTCATACAGTTGGAGGTCGTCGGCATACAGATGGTGGGAACAGCCAAGATCGGGTGTGATGAAGTTAATGAAGGTGGAGAATAGTAAAGGAGAGAGAATACCTCCTTGTGGCACGCCAGCAGCTAAGTCACACCAATCGGAAAAGGACCGATCGACTCGAACCGCCTGCTGACGCCCCCGGAGATAAGAAGAAAACCAAGTAAGAACAAGAGGTGAAACATTAAGATACTTAAGAAGTGCTAGGAGAATGTCGTGGTCAACTGAATTAAATGCATTGGAGAAGTCAATAAGAATGAGAACTGTTACCATACCACAGAGTGTGAGAGTGGAGGTTGTCTGTCACAGCAGTTTTTCTCAGCAACTATAGAAGCTATCAACTTGAAATTTGACATAGTTGTATAAATTGAGTGCCCGTAAATGTAAACGGGGTGTCATATGAAAGGGCTCAGTCTACATATTTCAAAACAATTTTTTTATAATTTTCCGTGACGTAGGTACTTTTTCATTAATAAAAAAATGACCGTCCCCCCGCCCCCTTATCTAAATAATAAATAAACAAATCTCCAAAGTTTATGGACCAAAAAATCGGATAAATTCCTGATTTAAAGATATTTTACGCGAAAAATAAAATTAAGTTGTTAAACTAAACTATACAGCTTTGGAATAATGATCAAAAACATTAAAAACTGAAATAAAGTTATTATCTTAAATACGGAACCCTCAGTGAGCGATTCCGACTCGCACTTGACCGGTTTTTATTTATTACAGTTTATTCGTGTAAATTATGAATCTTAAACAGTTTTATCTCTTACGGTAGGGAAATTATAGCCTCAAGGAACGTCATACTAAACGCATGGGAGCGTTTAAACTACATATTTTTTATAATACTACTTTTATTAAAAACAAATTATTTTAATTAAATTTATGCCGTGTGGTTGCCGGCTTAGAATTGTGCCACTCCATGTCTTCCCGTGGAAGTCGTAAGAGGCGACTAATGTCGGGTTCCTATATTCAATCCGAGGATAGATAAGGCTTACCTCGGGTTAAAATTTGACATTTGCCCATACAAAATGTGTCAAATTTTAATCCGAAGTAAGCCTATCTGTCCGCGGATTGAATATAGGAACCGGACGTAAGGGAATAAAGGCTTGTAGTAGTACCTACTGTTAGGCGATGATTTGATTTGATTTGATTTAATTTATTGATAAAAAATAATATTTTACATGTCACATTTAATAAACTAACTTAACTAATTATACTAATTATACAAAAATTACACATTCATTTGTTCCAAGCTAGAATTTCCAGCTATAATGTCTTTTGACATTTTCTGACTATAAATTCATCTATAGTGTAGCACGCTAGATCCAGTAGCAGTTTTTTCAGTCTACGTGCAAATATTGCGTCACTGGCCGCGTCAACCAATTCAGTAGGGAGAGTATTGTATATTTTAGGACCCATGACACCAAGCGACTTACGAGTCTTAGCAAGTCTATACCTCGGGACTATCAGATGGTTCTGCCTTCGAGTACTTCTGCCGAAGGTTTGCGCGTGCGCCCTATACTCGTGGAGGTTCGCCCTAACGTGTGAACAGGCAGTTAGTATGTAAACACTAGGCAATGTAAGTATCCTATGTTGCCTAAACAGTTCCTGTGCAGGATGATCCGGGGGTTTTCTAGCGATTAGGCGTAACGCACGCTTTTGTAGCTTAAACAGTCTATCGCGGTCTGCCGCCGTTCCCCATAGGTCAACACCTTGGATTAGTATGGAATGAAAGTAGCCATAATACGCCTTTTTAATATTTTCAGTTGATAAGCTAGGTGCGAGCCTGGACAGCGCGTAGCTGGCCGAGGACAGGCGGTCGCACGTCGCATCAATGTGCGGGCTCCACGTGAGGCCTGCGTCGATGATAAAGCCCAAATATTTTACCTGCTTTACTTGAGGGACCAGGGTGTTATTAATTTTTATATTTATATCATCATTGCTCGAATGACGGAGTTGAAAATGTATTATATTTGTTTTTTCGATATTTAATAGCATACCGTTTACTGTAAACCATTTGGTTATTTTGAGCATTGCTTTGTTGACATGATGGGCTTGCTACCTGTCACTAATATAGTACACTGTTAAACATCTTAGCCTAATTGTGCAAATTGTGGTTACAGAGTTATCAACAAGTTTTTAGAGTTGTTGGTAATTCTGAAGCTCTGCCTACCCCACTCTGGGAATGAAGGCGTGATTAAGGTATGTATGTATGTATGTATTAAAAACAAGTTACTAATGTGATTTTACTCATTGGGTAACGTAGTTAAGTATTGAGTAGAGGACGTAATTAGTTTAACTAAGATCCAATACGCAGTTCGCTGATTTATGCATAATAACAGGCCCTTCGTTCTGTATCAAATTAATCTAATTCCAAGAAATGAGATTTAATCATTGAGTAATGACAGGTCGTAAAAAAAATATATTTTTATTACTTTATTGGTCGTAAAAAATATATTTTTATTACAAAATTTATCAAAGACTTCTTTGTTAATAATTGTAAATGAGTCAATTAATTATTGAATACGTGACACAACTGGAACGAGCCGTATTAGACCCGGTGCCCATTAGTTTTCACTTCACAGGATTTTACGACTTTGGTTATCTTATGGATTTTCCGCTGGATTTTTCCATTCTCCCACTGCTCACTGGAGCAGTCAGCGAGCAGCGTATATATAGAGATAAGCCCATAGGATTATTCATTCTATCCTCACCTCTGCCCGAGAGTACTGTACTAAGATTTTCAAGTTATAATTAAAATAAAATAGTTATTTCAAAATAAAGCAGTATAATTTCTGAAGCCCGTAATAACCCATTCTTCGAGTGCGAACGTTCCTGCCGCATCTAACACTGAAAGCGATTCGAGCCTGCAAGTTCCGGCTACCGTTCCAGAGCAACAGAAGCTTCGCACCAGCCAGGCGACTAGAAACTTCTTTGGCGCAGCCGGTAGGATCCCATTCCTGCGGCGAAACCTGTGAGTTGCACAATTTATATTCACTGAGCGCCGTGGACCTTTTAAGGACCTAAAGGAAGAAACGGATCACGCCACTAAAACAAATTTTTAAGAATTCATTCGCCCGGATAGAAGAAAATATTACTGCTTCAACAATTACGGAGAGAGAAGGATAGGATCGGGAGGATCCATAGAACGAAACATCGTTTTTCCTTCCTTAACAAATCCCTTATTCCTAATTTGTTATTTTAATTTTAAGGTGCACCATTCTTTTATATTTTTGTGTTCTTTCTATGTATTTTTGTCTTTCTATCAAGAGCGTATCCAAACTTGACTAACCCTCATGGCTGAGAATACCTCTTTTAATTAGTAATAGCGCGCTAGATTTAAGAAAATAATATTAACACCTTAAAATCTCACTGTTGGGCACAAGCCAATTCTCATAAGTAGAAGGTTTGAGGCATTATTCCCTACGCGGGCCCAGTGCAGATTGGTGTATATTTTTTAGTTCTGTGAGAACAATTTGAAAAGCTTTTAAGCGAATTTAATACACAATTGTGTACATGAATAATAATAATTCTACTGAGGAACGCCCCTCGCAGAACGCAAGTAGAACTGGAATCTCTGCAAATGCCACAACATTTGGTCTTAATTTACCAGAAGTAAATGTTCGTGCAGTTTTGCGAACGATTCTTACGTTTTTGCAAAGTATTGTTGATAAACTAGCTGAGTTATTTTCATATGTCTTACGTATGCTAGTTCAAAGCGAATATTTTATTGTATTTTAAATCCAATAGAGTTTGTGTCAAATTCATAAATTTGTGTTTGTGTAAAAACAAATTATCTAAAATATGGACGGTGTACTCGCTGCAATAACAAATACTGTACGCGAAAGTGTCGAACAAATGGCAGCTGAAGCTATGTCAAGTTCACGTGAAAGGGCAGAGATAAGAAATCCTTTGTCCATTCCACGTGAAACTTTAGAACAGCTAGGTAAAAATGTTCCAGGAGAAAGCAATATCGCTGATTCACTAACAAGTTCAAGCGAGCAAATTAATCAAATACACACTAATACCCCGAAAATAAACGGCATAACTGATTGTCCATCGAGTACCATACGAGAAAATATAGAACAGGTTATAATGACTATACCCAAAGAAATAATACAAATAATACCAATATTTGAAGACGATAAGCGTACCTTAAATCTTTTTATAAAGAAAGGCGACTATCTTGTCGATAATTTTGCTGGTGATACCACTAATGAAATCCAGCAACAGTACATTATGCATATTTTAACTTCACGCCTGAAAGGAAAGGCCGCAGCTTTAGTTAGCGAAAATGAGCACATATCGACTTGGTCGGGTATAAAAAATCTATTAAAACAACATTTTGGAGACTCCAGGACCGAAGATTGTGTCCTAATGGAACTAGAAAGCGTTACTTTAAAACCGAACGAATCGTATCTCGAATTATGTAATAGAATCCAACTAATTCGTAGTAATTTATTTTCTAAAATAAACCAGGACCCGGATAGAACAAGTAGAAATAATAAAATGCAAATATACAATCACGTCTCGTTAAACGTATTTTTATATTGTTTGCCTCAGGGACTCACGCGCTTAGTCCGACAAAATAAACCTGCTAATTTGGAAGATGCTCTTAAAATCGTTTTGGAAGAAAGTAACTTTAATGAACAGTTTAAAGCAAGAAATAATACATTTAAACCCACTGTAGCAAGAAAAATGCAATTTAATACACCTCGTAATTTAACGACACCTAACTTTCAAAACTATCGTCCGAATTATCAACATTCAAGACCCAACTTTCAACAAAGTGGTCCTAATAATGTAAATAATATGCGTCCTGCTTTTCAGCAAAATCGTCCCAACTTTCAACAGAATCGTCCCAACTTTCAGCAAAATCGTCCTGCGTTTCAGCAGAACCGAAACAATGTGAATAGAAGTAACCCACAAGTAGGCTTTAGAAACGAAAGTACGAACTTAAACCAAATAACTGGTGGAAGCCCTTCGACTAGTTCTCAGTCGTCTTATCAAACTGAAAACGAAACAGCTAGTACTTCACAAGCTACAAATTTTATAGTACGGGCCTCGAGACAAAAGAATCAGTAAACGATAAGCCGCAAACGCTACCATACATTGTAATACCAGAATTGGAAGCGAAACTAATGATCGACACAGGGAGTACCCGTTGTTTCATTAGTAACAAACTTGCAAATAAGTATTTCAAGGCTTTTAAACAAATAGAGCAATTCGAAGTTGTTAGTACTCACGGTACGAGCCAACATAATGAAATAGTATACATTCCAGCGTTTAAAATATTTAAAGTAGACTTTTGCTGTAAATTCTATATTTTTGACATAGATCTTTTTTATGATGGATTAATAGGCATAGATCTTTTAAAACTCCTAAATGCATCAATAAATATCAAGAAACAACTTTTTATAACGCCCCACGTCTCTATCCCTATTTTATATAAAAATCCCATAAAAAAATATGTAATTGAAATTGAACCATGCGTAGAACGCGAATATAAGATTCCTACAGATTTATTAAACGGAAAAGGTTTTATTGAACATACAGATTTTTGTGACGGTGTTAAAATGCCTCGTGCGTTAATTACCGCTAAAGAAGGCAATGCATATGCTAATATACAAAATTACACTGATCAAAAACTAAACATTGAAATCATTGCTCCATTTAAAGTGAAAGCTTTAACGGACAATACGATATATTCAAATTATATTCAAAACCATAAGTTAATGGATCAAATATTGGTGGAAAATCTGTCCAAAATAAGAATCGATCACACGAATTCAGAAGAAAAAACCGCGATATTAGAAATTTGCTATGAATACCGTGACATATTTTATCACGAAGATATTCCACTTACCTTTACAAATGAAGTCAAACACAGAATTCGGACTAAAAATGAAGATCCAATATATGTTAAACAATATAGACAACCCCCAGTTCAAACTTTAGAAATAAAAGAACAGGTCAAAAAATTATTAAAAGACAACATAATTCAGCCTAGTCACTCCCCGTGGAGCGCACCGGTACACTTAGTGCCCAAAAAGGCAGACGCCTCAGAAAAAGCTAAATATAGAATGGTTATCGATTACAGAAAACTTAATGAGATAACTCTTGACGACAAATACCCTATACCAAATATAAGCGATTTATTCGATAAATTGGGAAAAAGTATATACTTTACCACCCTTGATTTGGCTAGTGGATATCATCAAATAGAAGTTGATCCACAAGACCGATCTAAAACTGCTTTTAGCACGCAGTTTGGACATTACGAATTCAGCAGAATGCCTTTTGGTTTAAAGACAGCACCCGCTACTTTTCAACGTGCTATGGATAATATTTTACGTGGTTTACAAGGCACTCATTGTTTAATCTACTTAGATGATATTATTATATTTTCAAGTACTCTTGAAGAACACATAATAAAACTTGAGAAAATATTTAATGTACTGCGTAAAGCCAACTTAAAGGTACAATTAGATAAATCAGAATTTCTAAGAAAAAGCGTCTTATATCTTGGACATACAATAACAAAAGATGGATTGAAACTAAATGATGATAAAATAAAAGTGGTCTTAAATTATCCCATTCCCAAATCACAAAAAGAAATAAAATCATTTTTAGGATTGATAGGATATTACAGAAGATTTATTAAGGACTTTGCTAAAATTACTAAACCAATGACACTACTTTTGAAGAAAAAATCAAAATTTATTGTCAATGAAAATTTTATACAAGCATTCGAAACATGCAAATCTTTATTGGTTAATGCCCCACTTTTACAGTACCCAGATTTTAATAAATCATTTATACTCACAACTGATGCCTCAAATTTAGCTCTCGGAGCTGTTCTTTCACAAGGAAACATAGGACAAGATAAGCCGATTGCTTATGCAAGTAGAACTCTAAACGAAGCCGAAACTAAATATAGTGCTATTGAAAAAGAGTTATTGGCAGTAGTATGGGCAGTTAAATATTTTAGACCTTACTTGTATGGTCATAAATTTACCATTTACACCGATCATCGTCCTTTAGCTTGGTTATATTCTTTAAAAGAACCCAATAGTAAACTTACTCGATGGAGGCTAAGACTACAAGAATACGACTTTGAAATTATATACAAAAGTGGTAAACAAAATACAAATGCTGACGCATTATCAAGAATTTCACTTCATAAACTTGAAGGATCGACCCCTTCAAAAACAATTAAAACGAATACGTTAGATGACACGCAATCTGATGATTCTTTAATAGCCGCTATAGATTCTGAGGACAATTATTCAATGGAATCCGACGAAGAAACGATAACGGCGTCTGAAATGTCAGATGTAGAGGAAAATCTCGAAGGATCAGGCATTTCGCCTTTTGAAATAATTGATGATCCGATTGATATAAAATCCAATCAGATTATATTCAGTAAGTGGTTTAAAAAGGATTATGCAGTAACACAATCAACACGTGGAATTTATAAAATACTCGAAGTAAATCTTCCACCTGAAACCGATGTAATGAAAAAGTTTCTAAAAGATCACATTAAAAATGACAAAAAGTACTATGATTATTTTGTTAATGATGACCTAAAAGAATTATTTATTAAAATTGTCCCTCAACTTTTTGAAAACGTTCAATTTATAATATGTACTAAAAGAGTGTCAATAATTGAAAATGAACAAGACCAAAAGAAATTAATACTTCAATATCACGAAGGAAAAACTTGCCATAGAGGTATAAAAGAAACATTAACAAAACTGCGCAGAAATTATTATTGGCCTAAAATGATGGAAACAGTCTCAGCCATTATAGGAGGTTGCGATCTATGTAAACGCATGAAATACGATCGTCATCCACTTAAACCAAAAATACAACTAACGCAAACGCAACATAAACCCTTTGAAGAAATCTTCATAGATTTATTTTCTATAGAAAGCAAATTATATTTAACACTCGTCGATGCGTTTAGTAAGTTAGGACAAGCCATAGAAATACAAAATAGGTCAACGCCAGAAGTCGTAAAAGCACTTTTTAAATACTTTTCAATGTATGGTGTACCCCAAAAAATCAATAGCGATCCCGGATCTGAATTTAATAATGTTCTCATAAAAGAAACAATGGACCTATATAAAATTAATCTACATATCGGAACACCCAACAACCCATCCTCAATGGGAATTGTAGAAAGATTCCATAGTACGATAATCGAAATTTATCGTCTAGCCCGTTACCAACAAAAATCATCCGACGCAACAACAATCATGACTTACGCTATTATGGCATATAATAATACCATACACTCTGTCACAGAACTTACTCCTTTCGAAGTAGTATTAGGTCATACCGAAAGTAGAAGTATTTTCGATATTAATTATGATAAACAACTTTATCAGCAAATGATTAGAGATCATGTAAAAAGAACTAAAGTTCTATATGAGCATTTGACCCACAAAATAATGGCTCAAAAGAAGAAAAAATACAATCAAAATCCAGGTGACCCTAGCACAAGTTTCGATACTGGAGATATTATCTACACCAAATTAGTCAATAGACGAAAAGGAAAAGATAAGCCTAGGTATGAATCCGCTAAAGTACTAGATACAGCGAACCGTAACGTAGTTCCTGTAGAGATAAGAGGACGAGTCACAAAGGTACCTGTTAGGAATATTAAACGTCCCACAAATCATTAAGTGACAAATAATAAATTATTGAGTTGACACACTCTCCATAAAAAAAAATCAAATACTTATGTTAATTTTAAAAATCAAATTATGGGAAAGTTACGCTAGAAAATAGATTATAATATGTTAATAATATGTTAATTAGAATCGCCCATATCTAATCATCATATTTGTTATAAGTAAAGACAAAAGCATGATTGTCTTTAGTTCTTAATGTTAATAATAACCCTACTATTAAGTTACAATAATATAATTGTCCCTTATCCCAGAACCCTTTCTCTTATCCTGGAAAAATATTCAACACTCCTAAAAGAAGAGTAGTCGCTCTAGTCGTTGAGCAATCGATTTGGACCATGATAACCTGCAGTAATTTTATGATCCGATCTTTTGTCAATGAATTGACGAACTACAATACTTCAAGAACATGAGAAATGAGGAAAACAAGGAAGAAAATGTACCATAATAGAATTCATACATGAAGAAGCATTATGGCACATATATAGGATACTTTGTAATGACTCCAAGTTCCTATACGTGTGTTCAAATGATTAGTATGCGACACCACGAGACACTCTGGATACGCGCAGATAAACTATAAGTGCTAAATGTGTTCAAGTGAAATAAAAGTGTTCCTTCAGTGCAAAGAAACAATTACCGAAGTGATTCCCTTTTAAATTTAATAATAAGAAATTAACATTAATATTATCTTTAAATTATAACAGTATAACCATTAAGATATATTCTATATGTAATGGTAAACGTAAAGCAAAATTACCTCCTTTTCAATTAGGTAATTTTACTCTAAGGGGGAAGGAGTTAAGTATTGAGTAGAGGACGTAATTAGTTTAACTAAGATCCAATACGCAGTTCGCTGATTTATGCATAATAACAGGCCCTTCGTTCTGTATCAAATTAATCTAATTCCAAGAAATGAGATTTAATCATTGAGTAATGACAGGTCGTAAAAAAAATATATTTTTATTACTTTATTGGTCGTAAAAAATATATTTTTATTACAAAATTTATCAAAGACTTCTTTGTTAATAATTGTAAATGAGTCAATTAATTATTGAATACGTGACACAACTGGAACGAGCCGTATTAGACCCGGTGCCCATTAGTTTTCACTTCACAGGATTTTACGACTTTGGTTATCTTATGGATTTTCCGCTGGATTTTTCCATTCTCCCACTGCTCACTGGAGCAGTCAGCGAGCAGCGTATATATAGAGATAAGCCCATAGGATTATTCATTCTATCCTCACCTCTGCCCGAGAGTACTGTACTAAGATTTTCAAGTTATAATTAAAATAAAATAGTTATTTCAAAATAAAGCAGTATAATTTCTGAAGCCCGTAATAACCCATTCTTCGAGTGCGAACGTTCCTGCCGCATCTAACACTGAAAGCGATTCGAGCCTGCAAGTTCCGGCTACCGTTCCAGAGCAACAGAAGCTTCGCACCAGCCAGGCGACTAGAAACTTCTTTACGTACTTTCGATATCAGTTTAAAGTTTTCTGATATCTGTTGTATTTACGGAATAATCGCCTCGCTACACTTAACGATTACATCTGTTCGCACCCAGGTTAAGTATTCTTCTTCTTCTTCTTTCGTGTCGGCAAGAACTCGGGCTAAATCTTACTTGCCCAGAAAGCGGTAGCGGTAGCCGTGGTAGCCCTCTGGTTACTGACAAGTAAGTCCTCACGCGAGCAGGTGGTCGGGCACGCGGGACAGTTAGTGAGGTGTAACATGGTTTGCAGGGGTTCTCTACATTCACAGCTAGCGTCTGCGCTACTTGAGTACCCCCACTGACGCAGGTTATTTTTGCTTCGGCCAACTAGGTTAAGTAAGTTGTAAGTAAGTAGTTATTTATTTGTCAAACATAGGTTAAACAAGCCCGACGATGAGATCTCGAGCGAGGACCGCGAGCGCACCAAGCGCATCGTGTACGCGAGCCTGTACGGCGCAGGCGCGCGCAAGCTCATGGAGATCTTGCACGTCGGCTATGAGCAGGCGCTCTCCGTCATGAGCAGCTTCAACCGTGAGGAACTTGCTCTATTATAGTTAACATGTGGTGGATAGTACTTCACGTCATTACTTATGTTGAAGGTTTTCGTCATCATCATCAGTTTGTTACTAAGTCAAGTATGATTCGCGGGCATTTTCATTAGCTCTTGCCAAGTACTTTAACTATTTTAAATACTCCCCAGTACCAACCGGTAAATTTTTGATGATGCACACACTTAGGCATTGGTCCCACTGCCGGCGAGTGAGATATGAACACACAGCAACACAAATCACACACAATCTGAAATATTGCATGAAAGAGAGTCGCCCTAGAATGCATAGAAGTTGACATAATACACATATATACATCTCTTTCTTTTTCTCTCTGCTCTGTCTTTAATGGTTAGTTAGGTGTGATGTTGTGTGAACTATCGACTTTTTTCTAGCTCAAGAAACGAACAAAAGATTATCGATTCCGTGTAAATAGAAGAGAGAGATATATATTTATAGTTCATCGCTCACTGTTCACACTGCCGGCGAGGACTCTCCCAACGCCCGGCGAGTAAGCTATTAGAGTCCATAGATTTTTTACTAGCCTCCCGTCGATTGTCAACTGTTTCTAGTACATTATTTTACTAGTTGCTCGCCGAGCTCGCCGATATCTGGCGGTGGGACCGCTGTTTACTAGTTGACCGCAGCGATAAAAGCTATCGAATGTCCGCGAACACTCGCTTTATAGCCGAGCGTCAAAACTTTACTCGCTTCTCGCCTCTAGTCCACACTTTTGTAGTTTATAGTTCTACTAGGTTATAGTCTAGCCGGCGGTGGGACCAGTGCCTTAAATAGTTAATTTACAGGTTACAAGTTTCCAATTGACACCACCTCGACCAGTGACGACCAGCCATTTGAGCAGTCTTGCCAGTTTAAACCTGTAAAATTGTTGCTTGTCTCTTTATAAAACGTGCCCCTGATGATGGAGTCGCAAGGTGGCCACAGGGTATCTGTTTTACTTAACGCAAATTCGTCGAATTTGAATTTGTTATTTTGGTTTTGATAAGGAGACGAAGACTGGGCGGAAACAAGTACATTCGGCAACAAAAGCTTGTCTTTCGATAGAAACTTATTACTTACAGTACTAAACAGAAAATAAGTAAATCCGAACACATTGCATAATCATGAGGTTTCTGAATATTGGTATTGCGCGACGCGCTCCGCTTCATTTCGGTTTATGTGTGTTTTTATTAAACACGTACATGAACTACAATTTATTATACATTGGTGCAAACCTTCCGTGAAACATTATTTAATTGATGGTGAAAACCGCATCAAAATCCGTTACGTGGTTTAGGAGTAGTTAATCGATATACATACAAATAGACAGAAAGACGCGTAATGGTACTTTTCTCAAAAATGTCCGGAAATGTTGACATTAACTCCATACTGAGACGCGAAGTACAGTCAACAGCAAAAGAAACTGATGAAATAGGGTCTCAAAATAGTATATACAATAAATTAAGACAGATGTCTCTGATTATTTTAGTTTAGCATAAGTAAATTAGCTCGTAATGTGTCATAAATAAGTGACATGCCATTCAAACAGTTAAAATCATTACTGAGTGTTTCAAATTAAACTGATTTTCTAGAATAGCAATAGTCAGTAATACCACCAAACTATCATAGACTACTGGCCCATGCTGAAAAAATTATGGGTCATTTGAACCACCAGGTGACCTATCTAGGACGATATAAGAGCTTAAAATAATAAGATTCAGCACTATGCCGTCACTTGTAAGCTGTCCAACTGAGTGCAGGTGAGAATTCGAAAGTACAGTTAGAGTGAGTACATTTTGGTCACATATTTTTGTACGGCATTCTTACCACCGATAGATCCATGAAAAATAATAAGAAAACGCACAGTGCCGTAAAAAAATGGTGCGCCACAAAGTCGGATTTTATTTTTTATTTTCCGACAATCACCAGGGTAAATTTGGTCATTTGATTTTGTACGGCATCTGTGTCATACTATTTCAATACTGCTTCTAATCCATTATTCCGCAACGCCGTACAAAAATCATGCGACAACGGGAAAAAATCGAGGGTTGCAATCCCCTCTCTTTCCGTGGTCCAGGGGGTGATTTGACACAACATGAAATAAATTTATTTTAAAAGTATTTTATGCATAGATAATATTTTTTCATATGCCGTACATTGTCGTTGGTCCAAAGGAGAAAAAAAACTGAAAAAGAAAAAATCAAAAAGAAAGAAGGTGTTTGCGCTCTCTCACACATAGTTCGATTAGTATGTGGGTACTGTTCACTTCGGAGTCGACGCGGAGATTGAAAACAGCTGTTGTTTACGTGTTGTCAGCACTCCGATCATGTCTGACCTCGTGGAGAATGAAAAATCTAGTGAAAGTGAAAGAAGTGTTCAAGAAAATGAGCAAGAACGTGTTTGTTTTATTTGTGATTTGCCAGGTGATCCTATTGATAACCGGATAAAATGTCTGTCAAGCGCAATTTTAAAAAATTGCATCGAAGCAATTGAGGTTAGGAGTAAGCAACAGTCTAACACCTCCAGAAGATCCATGGATGTTGCTTCAATTCAATTGCCCAAAGATCTTGAGGAAAAAGGATACCATCAAAAGTGTTATAAACAATTAACAAACTTATCCGGCAAACGAAAAATAGAAGAAATTGTTGATCCCGACGCCAACGAGAATAGCGGAAATAACGAAGAACCTGAAGAGCACGTATCTTTTGAACATGGTCCAACTGCTTGTGTATTTTGTGCGCAAGTACGCAAACGACATAACCGCCAGCTCATGGTATGTAGCTTTGCTGAAGCGAAAGAAGATTACGAAACATTTCGTATTATTATCGATTTAGCTACTGCAAAATATGATTTAGCGATTTTACAAAGGATTGACCAATGTCAAGAGATGTTAGTACCCATACCATATCATAGGGTTTGTAAAACTCAATATTTAAATAACTCTAGGCAAAAAAAACAAAATACTGATTGGCTCTTAAGGAGAGAAAAACACGAGCGAGCTCGTAAGAATCTGTTAACATTTATTCAGGAAGAAATTGTCGAAAATATGCGCATTTTCCAATATTCCTTCTTGCTCAATTTATTCAGACAATTTTTATTGGAAGAGTATGATAATCAGAAGTTACCTAAGTGTTTTGACACGTCCAATATACAGAGTGAAATTTTAAAACATTTCAAGGACGCTGTCATCTTTATTTACAATCGTGGATGCAAACACGTTGTCTCTGCTAGTGCAACTCAAGAAAATATTGATATGACGTACGTGAATGAAGAAAACACCATTAATTCTTCAGCTTTATTCCTGCGCAAGATTGTTCTAGGAGTTGAAAAAAAACCAATCAATGATAATGTAACTGCGCCAAACCTCATCAAAGGTGAATGTGAAATTCCATATGCCCTATTACGTTTTTATAGTCTTTTGTTAACTGGAGGTGACGTGGATAAAATAAAAGACCCGAAAATGTTGGTCTTAGCCAAGTCTTATGCTTCTGATGTTATCTATACTATTCACAGAGGAAGAGTTAAGACATCTAAACATATAACTCTTGGAATAACAGTCAAAAGTTTGAGTAGTAGTGAAAAGCTTGTACGCCTCTTACATTCCTACGGACATTGCATTTCGTACTCGAAAGTATTAGAATTGGAGACGGAAGCAACCTATACTATATCGGAAACAGAGAAGGTATGCCCTGCTGGTATGGTATTGCAACCATCTCTCAATAGTGGTTTTGCTTTCGATAATTTTGATCGATATGTAGAAACATGTGATGGCAAAGACACTATGCACGATACGGTTGGAATTTCGTTTCAAGATCATGCTCCACGAGTTGACATATCTTCTGAGGAAAGTATCGATGGTATTGGAAGTGACCAGCCTTGTAGAAAACGATTCCGCAGACACTACGAAGCCGATACTCTCGTTATACTACCACTTAGAGAAACTCCAAAGTTTGAAGGCACTCTCCAATTGCCAGCAAACGTTAATGCACCTACTAATTTAGAAGAAGCTAAAAGGTTAGATAGAGTATGGATGATAAGCCATGCTTTGAATATACCTACACCAATGTGGGTAGGATTTAACGCTCTAATTGCCAATGACAAAAATATTACTCAAGATATATTTTATTTAACCCCTATCAATGAATCACCTACCAAAGATTACGTGGTACATGAAACTATGATGCGGAGTATCAAAGGTGCTGAAGAATGCCAACAACAGTACGCGCAGGTACATTATGATTTGGCCATAGCTAGTAAATCGTTGAAAATACAAAATTCTGAGCTGAGAAGAAATGAGGACTCAACATTGAAACGTATTTTTGTTCACTTGGGACCTTTCCACATAGCAATGTCGCAGTTCAAAGTGATTGGTAAATACATTGAAAATTGTGGTTTATCGGAAATTTTAATTGATTCTGGTTTATTGGCAAGCGGATCTGTAAACTCATTTCTTATGGGGAAGCACTTCAACAGATGTAAACGCTTACATCCTCTTATGTCTGTTGCTATTGAAAGAATGCATTTCAAATTTTTCACAAAGAAAGAAAATGTAATAGTAAGCGATGAGTGTTTACACTTCTTCAAAGCTTTTCAAAATAGGAAAGGTGAAGATATTAGTGGAAAATTAGTTACATACCCTACAGTAGATAATGTTGATGTTATAAATATATTATCTAAATATGAAGACTTCCGTAGAAAAACGTTAAGTGGTGAGCATGGAAGTACACCGAAATTCTATCTTACTTATATTGAAATGGTTAACAACTACTTTCTTTTCGACCGAAGTATTCGCACAGGTGATATCGATTTGTACAAATATACTCTGCCACTCATCACTAACATTAGCCATTTAAGTATTCTTTGTTACTAACAATCTATGGGCCCAGTTGCCTGAAATAAATAAATATTATTATTATTATTATTATTACCAATCTGTTTTTTGTCTTCAATCATCAAAACTATGCTAGGTACCTCACTTTATACCATTGCAACTTGGAAAATGTAGAACAATCGCATCCTGGATTAAATGTCGTAGTAGGGATAAAAAGAACTAATAAGCCTTTTTCCAAGCGAGAAGTAGACTTTACTGTTGAAAGTACGATCAACGCTGATGCTGCTAAACGATCAACTGGCATTGCATGTATGAAGAACTCAATATCTGCTCGGCAAAGGTGGAGCAAAAGCCATGCTCTACGAACGGAAATTATCTCTCACGTACTCGCCGAAGTGCGGATGAACAAAAAAAAAGAGTTTACTAATGATTTGAGGAAAAGCAAAATAAAAAAAAGTCAACTACAAATACAACAGTTTGAAGACAGTATTAACAATCGTTTGAATCCATTTTCATCTTCATTAAAAGATAAGTTGTTATACAATATTAGTAATGGACAGTCTGCAAGTCATGAAGTCCATGAATTTCTAATGAATGTTGTGGAAATTGGAGAAGAGCAGAGGAAAAAATTTTTAGAACAATGTGCATCAAATCCATATCGATTTGAACAATCTATCCAGAAAAAGGTAATTCATACTTTCAAAGCCAAGAAAATAGTGAAACGTCAAGATGGAAAGGTGACAGAGGTTAAACTACACAGGGATTTATTTGGAAGATTGTTAGGTATATCTCTACAACAAAATGTTGACATTGAAAAGGTTCTGGAGTACCCTCTGACCCCTGTTCCACTATCATTATGTCATATGGATGGAACCATCAATAAAACAGATAAATCGAAGCTGGTAAAACCTTTGATAGATAGAGAAAATATTGTTGAGAGTATTCCTAAGGAATTGGATGTCGTGATTATTGATGGATTTTTTTATCTCTATACTCTTCGAGACATACCTTCTACCTTTGGCGCTATAAGTTATAATTTGCTCCGTAATCTAACAAATCACGTGGCTAGGGAAATCCACGTAATCTTTGATACTTACCCAACACCAAGCATAAAAGATTACGAGCATTCTATACGAGATAATTTAAGAAATGATGATTTCGTTATCGAAGGACCTCAAACGAAACGTCCGGCAAATTTCATAGCCGAATTAAAGAACATTAAATTCAAGCAAGCATTTGTCCAGTTTCTCGTCAATGATTGGTCGACTCAAGACAAAGCTACGTTGATTAAGCCTACACAGAAAGTGTTTCTAAATTATCAGCTGTGTCATTCTTACAAAAAAGTGGCAGAATCTGTCGTTAGAGAAGTATCTGAAAGGTATACCTGCAGTGCTCACGAAGAAGCTGATACAAAAATAGTGTATCATGTTTGCGCTGTTGGGTCAAATACGAACACTTTGATCAAGTGTTCTGATACAGATATTCTCATAATATTATTATCTAATATGAAACAAATCCTAGTAAATGTGGGCGAGAATCAGTTCAATGTCGATCGCAAAATATGGATGCAACTCGGAACCGGTAACCACGTGAAAAACATTGACGTTTGTGCTGTGTACAGAGACTTGGGCGAAAATCTCTGTTCTTCGTTGGCTGCATTCCATGCTTTTACGGGATGCGACTTCAATCCCGCATTTTATAGGAAGGGTAAAAACAGACCATTCAAAGTATTGGAGAAATCAGGGAAGTTCCAAGACGCATTTATTAAAATGGGGCATAATACGTTTGTTGCAGATCCACTACTCATGGAACAAACTTTTAATGTTCTGCAAGAATATGTATGCGTTTTATACAACGTAAAAGCAAGAAAAACAGTCAACGAAGCAAGGTGTATCATATTTGAAAGGATTTATACGCCGAAAAGTAGTAATGAAGCTTTCAAAAAGACAGCTATGAGATTGGAAGCAACATCGTTTCCCCCTTGTTTCCGGGAGTTGGAGCAACATCTGAAGAGAAGTACCTATATAGCACAGATTTGGTGTAATGCCTACAAACAAGTACCGTCGATCTTGTTTCCAATAAACTATGGATGGGTTGTTAATGACGGTCGGTACGATTTCGATTGGTTTCACGGCGAGGAATGCCCCCAAAAAGTCTGTGACATAACGGAACCGGATGAGGAATCAGGCGAAGAAGATGATGACGTCATAGGTAAATAAATAAATCTTTACATCTTTAATTTGTACGTAAGACTTTGATTTTGACAAATACATATTTATGTTTCAGAAAATAATAGAGAAGATATTTCGGACGTCGATGAAGACGTTGATTCCGATAACAACTCAGCAACTGATTCCGATACTGAATAAATTTATCGATTTTTTCTAAAAAATTACATTTTTTTTATTATTATCATAGAATATATAATATACACACCGTTTCAGTTCAGTTAGACGTCATAGTGATTTTATCATATTATCAATTGTTCTCTTCGAAAATATGTTAATACCGTACTGTATCAGATGGCCATAAAGTACCCTTGTTGTAGTGTCACTTTCATCAGCCTAAAAGATATTATGGTCTGCATAAAAATGTACGGCATCATTTTTTCCTAATTTATCTATGTTAATACTATTTAAAACAAGGGATAAAATGTAAAAAACTGCTATATTTCATTAATCTATGATATTTAAACTTTTACAATAATTTTCAAAATTTCAGTTTTTGTATTTCTCTATAATTCTTTTTAGAACGGTTTCTTTTGAACGGCAATACTATGTAATAATAGTATTTTACAATATTATGTTTAAAAAAAAGTTCCCGTACAGGATCAAATGATTTTACAGCTCTAAAAATCAAGGATACGATGAAATGAAGATAATTATTGATATACATTCAAATGAACAATCATTTTTTGACGGCATTATTTTTAATAGTACTTTTGAGTGCTAGATAATGTTTTGGAACCGAAGCCGTACTTTTTCAAATCACCCCCTGGACCACGGAAAGAGAGGGGATTGCAACCCTCGATTTTTTCCCGTTGTCGCATGATTTTTGTACGGCGTTGCGGAATAATGGATTAGAAGCAGTATTGAAATAGTATGACACAGATGCCGTACAAAATCAAATGACCAAATTTACCCTGGTGATTGTCGGAAAATAAAAAATAAAATCCGACTTTGTGGCGCACCATTTTTTTACGGCACTGTGCGTTTTCTTATTATTTTTCATGGATCTATCGGTGGTAAGAATGCCGTACAAAAATATGTGACCAAAATGTACTCACTCTAACTGTACTTTCGAATTCTCACCTGCACTCAGTTGGACAGCTTACAAGTGACGGCATAGTGCTGAATCTTATTATTTTAAGCTCTTATATCGTCCTAGATAGGTCACCTGGTGGTTCAAATGACCCATAATTTTTTCAGCATGGGCCAGTAGTCTATCACATGTAAGTGAATATGAATGTTTGGGCCCTCATGTCTTCTCGAGACCACCTCGGAATACAAGTCAGACGTTCGGTTAATGTCGGTTATACTCGTAAGACAATCACGCGAAACACCTATAACACCTCTCATTTCCGTCAAGGGTTGAAATAAGTTCCTACTACTTCGCTTTGTTTTTTTTTTTAAACATTTAGAATAAATCCTTTTTAACTGCCGTGATTGCCCTAGTTTTCTTTTGGAGATTTTGTCATTTTGACTTTATCTTCTTGGACACTTGACACTTGGTAAAAAATAATAATATTCTTTATTGAAATTTTCTGTAGAGACAGTTATGGCATCGTTTATGATCATTTTCTTTTGACTAGTTAAATATTCAGTTGAAATGACACTTTGTTATAATCTGTTTTATCTGGGGCGTCATGCTTGAACATGTTTTGAAATGTTAATTTTGATCACTTACTTTTGACGTTGACTGTACATAGTTTACAGACAGCTCCCAAATTAAAAAAAAATTACATTGCGTGCTCGCTACACAAGCCCGCAATGTTGCATACAAATTTCATTGTTATCTAGTTTGTAACTTTTTAAAAAGTGAAAACGGCCATAGTAAAATGAGGGCACAAGTCTTATACATCCATATTTTATTCGAAACGTAACTTTTTAATCTGTGTCTTGAATAGCTTGAGTTGTTTTTTCTAAAAAAAGCTTGTGTTTCTCCTTGTCATAAACATAAAGGCGGTAAAGAGTAATGTTATTTCACGTGAAGTTTCTGTTTATATGCGACTTGTATCTTGCGATTTTTGAGAAAAGCACTATATATGCCTCGGCAGGAACGGCAATTGCGGGCCTCGTATTTTTAAACGGACTCGCAAGCTCGTCCGTTTAAACCAATTCTCAGCCCGCAATTGCCTGCTTCACTGCCTAGGCAATAATGTACTATTGTTTTATATCGGGGCTTGTAAAACAATGCCGTTACTACTTATTCACTCACACGCAACAAATAAACTTAGCATTGTTTTACCGCCGTCAACATCATCAATATTCAGTAAGTTGATGTCGTGCTGCGTGATTGATTTACCTGTGTGTGTTTGTGACGTGGTTGTGGGCAGGCAGGTTCCCCGGGCTGAAGGCGTTCGGCGCGGCGGTGGCGGGCGCGGCGCGCGCGGGCGGGGCGCCGCGCTCGCTGCTGGGCCGCGCGCGCCGCCTGCCGCACATCGCCAGCGCCGACGCCGCGCGCCGCGCGCACGCCGAGCGGCAGGCTCTCAACTTGCTCGTGCAAGGTCACTCCGCCGTGATCACATACTGGGCGCGGCGCGCGCGGGCGGGGCGCCGCGCTCGCTGCTGGGCCGCGCGCGCCGCCTGCCGCACATCGCCAGCGCCGACGCCGCGCGCCGCGCGCACGCCGAGCGGCAGGCTCTCAACTTGCTCGTGCAAGGTCACTCCGCCGTGATCACATACTGGGCGCGGCGCGCGCGGGCGGGGCGCCGCGCTCGCTGCTGGGCCGCGCGCGCCGCCTGCCGCACATCGCCAGCGCCGACGCCGCGCGCCGCGCGCACGCCGAGCGGCAGGCTCTCAACTTGCTCGTGCAAGGTCACTCCGCCGTGATCACATACTGGGCGCGGCGCGCGCGGGCGGGGCGCCGCGCTCGCTGCTGGGCCGCGCGCGCCGCCTGCCGCACATCGCCAGCGCCGACGCCGCGCGCCGCGCGCACGCCGAGCGGCAGGCTCTCAACTTGCTCGTGCAAGGTCACTCCGCCGTGATCACATACTGGGCGCGGCGCGCGCGGGCGGGGCGCCGCGCTCGCTGCTGGGCCGCGCGCGCCGCCTGCCGCACATCGCCAGCGCCGACGCCGCGCGCCGCGCGCACGCCGAGCGGCAGGCTCTCAACTTGCTCGTGCAAGGTCACTCCGCCGTGATCACATACTGGGCGCGGCGCGCGCGGGCGGGGCGCCGCGCTCGCTGCTGGGCCGCGCGCGCCGCCTGCCGCACATCGCCAGCGCCGACGCCGCGCGCCGCGCGCACGCCGAGCGGCAGGCTCTCAACTTGCTCGTGCAAGGTCACTCCGCCGTGATCACATACTGGGCGCGGCGCGCGCGGGCGGGGCGCCGCGCTCGCTGCTGGGCCGCGCGCGCCGCCTGCCGCACATCGCCAGCGCCGACGCCGCGCGCCGCGCGCACGCCGAGCGGCAGGCTCTCAACTTGCTCGTGCAAGGTCACTCCGCCGTGATCACATACTGGGCGCGGCGCGCGCGGGCGGGGCGCCGCGCTCGCTGCTGGGCCGCGCGCGCCGCCTGCCGCACATCGCCAGCGCCGACGCCGCGCGCCGCGCGCACGCCGAGCGGCAGGCTCTCAACTTGCTCGTGCAAGGTCACTCCGCCGTGATCACATACTGGGCGCGGCGCGCGCGGGCGGGGCGCCGCGCTCGCTGCTGGGCCGCGCGCGCCGCCTGCCGCACATCGCCAGCGCCGACGCCGCGCGCCGCGCGCACGCCGAGCGGCAGGCTCTCAACTTGCTCGTGCAAGGTCACTCCGCCGTGATCACATACTGGGCGCGGCGCGCGCGGGCGGGGCGCCGCGCTCGCTGCTGGGCCGCGCGCGCCGCCTGCCGCACATCGCCAGCGCCGACGCCGCGCGCCGCGCGCACGCCGAGCGGCAGGCTCTCAACTTGCTCGTGCAAGGTCACTCCGCCGTGATCACATACTGGGCGCGGCGCGCGCGGGCGGGGCGCCGCGCTCGCTGCTGGGCCGCGCGCGCCGCCTGCCGCACATCGCCAGCGCCGACGCCGCGCGCCGCGCGCACGCCGAGCGGCAGGCTCTCAACTTGCTCGTGCAAGGTCACTCCGCCGTGATCACATACTGGGCGCGGCGCGCGCGGGCGGGGCGCCGCGCTCGCTGCTGGGCCGCGCGCGCCGCCTGCCGCACATCGCCAGCGCCGACGCCGCGCGCCGCGCGCACGCCGAGCGGCAGGCTCTCAACTTGCTCGTGCAAGGTCACTCCGCCGTGATCACATACTGGGCGCGGCGCGCGCGGGCGGGGCGCCGCGCTCGCTGCTGGGCCGCGCGCGCCGCCTGCCGCACATCGCCAGCGCCGACGCCGCGCGCCGCGCGCACGCCGAGCGGCAGGCTCTCAACTTGCTCGTGCAAGGTCACTCCGCCGTGATCACATACTGGGCGCGGCGCGCGCGGGCGGGGCGCCGCGCTCGCTGCTGGGCCGCGCGCGCCGCCTGCCGCACATCGCCAGCGCCGACGCCGCGCGCCGCGCGCACGCCGAGCGGCAGGCTCTCAACTTGCTCGTGCAAGGTCACTCCGCCGTGATCACATACTGGGCGCGGCGCGCGCGGGCGGGGCGCCGCGCTCGCTGCTGGGCCGCGCGCGCCGCCTGCCGCACATCGCCAGCGCCGACGCCGCGCGCCGCGCGCACGCCGAGCGGCAGGCTCTCAACTTGCTCGTGCAAGGTCACTCCGCCGTGATCACATACTGGGCGCGGCGCGCGCGGGCGGGGCGCCGCGCTCGCTGCTGGGCCGCGCGCGCCGCCTGCCGCACATCGCCAGCGCCGACGCCGCGCGCCGCGCGCACGCCGAGCGGCAGGCTCTCAACTTGCTCGTGCAAGGTCACTCCGCCGTGATCACATACTGGGCGCGGCGCGCGCGGGCGGGGCGCCGCGCTCGCTGCTGGGCCGCGCGCGCCGCCTGCCGCACATCGCCAGCGCCGACGCCGCGCGCCGCGCGCACGCCGAGCGGCAGGCTCTCAACTTGCTCGTGCAAGGTCACTCCGCCGTGATCACATACTGGGCGCGGCGCGCGCGGGCGGGGCGCCGCGCTCGCTGCTGGGCCGCGCGCGCCGCCTGCCGCACATCGCCAGCGCCGACGCCGCGCGCCGCGCGCACGCCGAGCGGCAGGCTCTCAACTTGCTCGTGCAAGGTCACTCCGCCGTGATCACATACTGGGCGCGGCGCGCGCGGGCGGGGCGCCGCGCTCGCTGCTGGGCCGCGCGCGCCGCCTGCCGCACATCGCCAGCGCCGACGCCGCGCGCCGCGCGCACGCCGAGCGGCAGGCTCTCAACTTGCTCGTGCAAGGTCACTCCGCCGTGATCACATACTGGGCGCGGCGCGCGCGGGCGGGGCGCCGCGCTCGCTGCTGGGCCGCGCGCGCCGCCTGCCGCACATCGCCAGCGCCGACGCCGCGCGCCGCGCGCACGCCGAGCGGCAGGCTCTCAACTTGCTCGTGCAAGGTCACTCCGCCGTGATCACATACTGGGCGCGGCGCGCGCGGGCGGGGCGCCGCGCTCGCTGCTGGGCCGCGCGCGCCGCCTGCCGCACATCGCCAGCGCCGACGCCGCGCGCCGCGCGCACGCCGAGCGGCAGGCTCTCAACTTGCTCGTGCAAGGTCACTCCGCCGTGATCACATACTGGGCGCGGCGCGCGCGGGCGGGGCGCCGCGCTCGCTGCTGGGCCGCGCGCGCCGCCTGCCGCACATCGCCAGCGCCGACGCCGCGCGCCGCGCGCACGCCGAGCGGCAGGCTCTCAACTTGCTCGTGCAAGGTCACTCCGCCGTGATCACATACTGGGCGCGGCGCGCGCGGGCGGGGCGCCGCGCTCGCTGCTGGGCCGCGCGCGCCGCCTGCCGCACATCGCCAGCGCCGACGCCGCGCGCCGCGCGCACGCCGAGCGGCAGGCTCTCAACTTGCTCGTGCTACTACGAATGGTCATAAGATGTCGAATGGTTGTATCTAACGAAATTCCATGGAAGCCGGCCGTTTGGCAAAAATATGTTTGCCAGATGTATCATTTCCCAAATTGTTCATTTGCCAACCCAATGTTTCATGATTTTTTCAGATTTTTTTAAAAACCCTGAAATGTTTACGATTACAGAAAACGGGTTAGCAAATGAAAAATTGGGAAAAAATACATTTGGCAAAAATAACTGCCTTTACCCGAAGTCGAACCCAAGACCGCTAACTTCGTAAGTAGAGTAGCAGTATTTTTAACAAAAAGAGACGAATACAAAGCTATACAAGACGAGCCAAGATACCTTTTTAGTCAAATAGCCTGCGTATTATGAGAATTCTGATAATTTCCTCGATTCCATTCGAGATCTAAACATGTTTTCAGGCTCAGCAGCAGACCTGTGCAAGAAAGCGATGGTGTCAGTGGAACAGCGGCTTCAGACTCGCAGTCCTCCCATCCAGGGTCGGTTGGTGCTGCAGATACATGACGAGCTAGTCTGGGAGGTTCTGGACGAGCACCTGGAGACAGCTGCTTGTGAGTTTGTGGTTTGTTCTGCGATAGTAACGGTCGAACAGCGGCTGCAGACTCACACTCCTCCCATCTAGGGTCGGTTGGTGCTACAGATACACGACCAGCTAGTCTGGGAGGTTCTGGACGAGCACCTGGAGACAGCTGCTTGTGAGTTTGTGGTTTGTTCTGCGATAGTAACGGTCGAACAGCGGCTGCAGACTCACACTCCTCCCATCTAGGGTCGGTTGGTGCTACAGATACACGACGAGCTAGTCTGGGAGGTTCTGGACGAGCACCTGGAGACAGCTGCTTGTGCGTGTGTGCTTTGTACTATGATGGTGACTGTGGAACATTAGCTGCACTCTCAGTCCCCCCCATCCAGTAATCCTTTGCCAATAGATATAGAGAGATTAAAGATTAATCCTAGATTATCATTAATTGGTGTTATTTCTCAAAAACAGCTTCTTGTCGATCGAGCGAACGAGCGAACTCGGTAGCTTCAGAATCCACGCTTTAAAATGTTATTTGTTCGCTCCGACGCGGCAATTTAAACTAGCCGGTTGATAATTTGCCCGCCGAGTTAAAAGGTCTTTCCTCAAGAGAATAACATAACGGTAGCATTGAATCTCTACTCTAACGGCTATACTTCCATGTAACTCATCTTAACATTTTTAACTGGCAGCAATAATAAAAGACGCGATGGAGAACATCGGCCACCAATGCGGCATGGCGATGACGCTGCCGGTGGAGATGTCGGCCGGGCGAAGCTGGGGCGAGATGCAGTCTTACATTCCTAAATAAATAATACAGTTTATGTTTATATCACGGAAGTTTTCGTTTAACGCTGCGACCACATGTACTGGGATTGGATGGATTCTTGTTGGCATTGAAGAAAGAGACTTCAACACGATTCGTCGAATCTCGCGAATGTGGCCGCAGCGTAAAAGGTTCAGATTAAAGAGATTTATATTAAGGTGTTATCCTATAATATTTGTATTTATTTATATACTGGGCGTCCCACGGCTATGCCACATGGAAAGAAAGCACCTTGAATATTGTAGATGGAACATATATTTAAATAATTACATGGTTGAACAGGGAATCGAACACGAGAAAAATAATAACCCGTGTTTTGTTATATATCGGCTCAAACTTATATTTTACAACAAAAAAAAACACCTTCAAAGTTTCATACTTCTCATGGTTTCACTCACTTCATATTTTTTTGTAAAACATAAGTTTGAGCCGAAATAACAAAACACGGGTCCATTATTTTTTCATGTTCTCTGACATATAATGAACACAGTAATTAACTAGCAATTTGCTTTAACAAAACTCTACAGAACTTAAAGGTTTTGGTCACTTTTTAGTACTTTGGACGACAATTTCTCCATTTTAGACTAGGTACTACATACATACATACATAAACTTACGCCTTTATTCGCAGAGTGGGGCAGGCAGAGCTAAAGAATTACCAACGAGTCTTAAAACTTGTTGATAATTCTGTAACCACATTTTGCACAAATAGGTTGTTCGGTGTATTAGTGACAGGTAGCAAGCCCATCGCCTAACAGTACTACAAGCCTTTATTCCCTTGGTCGCCTCTTACGACATCCACGGGAAGACATGGAGTGGCACAATTCTAACCGATAACCCGGCAACCACACGGCAATAAAGACTAGGTACTCTATAACATATATATATATAAATATAAAATAACTAAATCGGAGCCGGACAGTTGGGTACCTTTCCTTATAAGTATATCTAATATTATACCTTGCATTATGTAATGACATTGGGTTAAGTAATTTCAAACTTAATTTGACCAACACAAGATTCATAATTCGATGCGAGCCCGCGCGCTCATGCGACGTCAGGAGTTACGTCAACCTTTGGTTGCATCCTCTATTCCTCAACGCGTAACTGCGGCGTTCATAATGTTGATAGGCAGTGATTGGATGCTTATTCAGGGCGAGGCCGGGACCTTATCGCTCCAGCTGATTTGTGGGTATAAACCAATATAAATGTCCAGTTAACCTTTTGAACGCCACCGACGGCTCAGGCCGTCAACGTAAAGTCATGCCACTGACGCCACGACGGCTACAGCCGTCACAAGTCAAGATCGAAAGAGACTTTATTTCGTATCAATAAGGTGTAATTTGCATGGCATAGCAAAAATGTTTGGCGTGTGAGTGACACATCTTGTATACGACGTAAGGCGTTCAAAAGGTTAAAGAAGAGTTTTGTCACCGTAACGACTTAACTGTCGATTAACGTCGAACACATACATTTTTGACATTTAAATTGTGTCTTTATGTACATTTATTTTGGTTTTTTTCCCATGTAAATACATCTAACGTAGCTTTCTATCTACTTGCTGATGGTCTTTTTAACCACATATTCGTATTAATTTTGAATCAAATAATTTTTCCGATACTAATATACATAGGTAGGTATGTATAATGTTAATTATTTTTTGATATAACAATTAATAGTCAAACTCAAATATTATTTTTTCAACTTTTTTTTAAAAATGCGTATGTTTTCGGAAATAATCTCTCCGAAAGTTGCATAAATCGTGTCCTTTACCTTTATCTTTTATACCCATTTTAAACCGTATGCCCAAAAATAGAAAAAGTATATAATACGCTTAACAAATTCGTGCGACACGCTTCAACATAATCGGAGTACCATTTTTGGGTTGTGCCGAAACTGCGCTTCTCAACAATAGGATGTAACAGTAGAACACATTTCATATGGAACAGAACTGTTGGCACTTCACCGCGTATTAACAAAATAAACTTAATTTCAAGGTAATACAGACGATAATTCTATAGATATTTTGAATGCCATCAATTTTGTGTTTTACCTTAGTTCTGTTTTTAGATGTAGTGATAAAAAAAACTCTAGCCTATGTGAGTGTCCCACTGCTGGGCAAAGGCTTCTCCCCTAATAATAATTGTGTTGTTATTATTTGCCGAATAAAAATCATAATTTGTGTATAAGTATAGTGACTTTATTCCAACACTACAATCGCCGAGTCGATCTCAAATACATATCGGTATTGCTTATTGTTATTAGTTTATTTTATTTGTCAACGTCACCACTACATGATATCTTTCATACCTGGTCGGTTTCAGTAGGTATTTATTGTTTTTTTTATTAACCTTTCGAAACCCGATACATATAGCGAAAAACCAAACAATCATTAATATCTTAAATTAGAATTCAAGTACTTTTTGTTACTGGCTCCTCTGGGAGCCGGCGGGTACCAAAAGGTTAACGGATAATACAAATTAAATATATATGAAAAAGTGGACAAAACCGTACAAGTGTCAACTTGTCGTCTAAAAACTGGTGTATTTATTACATAAACAAACATAAACAAAAGTTTCCTATACTGAGGCGAAACCGTTACACGAGCAACACATCGGCTCCGCCGCAGAAGGGAATTATAATATTCGGTAAAACTGTTCAGTGTTCAAACCAGGGACCTTTACCGGTATTTTTAATAATTTGAACGCCACAGACGGCTCTGGCCGTCAATTGAAAGTCGTCTCACTGACGCCAAGAGCGCTGCAGCAGACACAAGTTCTAAAAGACTTTGTTTTGTATCAAAAATAAAACTATTTAACCGGTTATTAACCGTTTTTTATGGTCATAACCGGTTGTAACCGGTTATACCCTAATATCAAACACGTTAGGCGTGTGAGTGACACATTTTTTATTCCACTTAAGGCAATATTGCTATTTTTTAATACCAGTTAAATTTTGTATTTAAAAAATCTTAGCTGTGAAATGACATATCTGTAATACTAATCATAAGAAACACATTATATTTTTTTTATCAAACAATACTAATAATATTTTTCGGTAGGTATAGTATAGTCAGCGTTATTTTACTAAAACCAGAAATGAAAATGTATAAAAAGATCTTATTGCGGTAATGTTCAAAGCGTAATGACAACAGTATCCATAATAACATTATACCTAGGGATTCATTATATACCAGTAATACTTTGGCAACTTCCCACAAGTATCGAATAAAACTGGTTTTACAGTCCCTGGTTCAAACCTGACGTTAAAAAGTGACAAAGTGCAAAAGAGACTTGAAGCGTTGACTGAACTTGACACAACCTGTACAACCATAATATTAATACTCAATTAAACAACTACACGTACAAGTGTTATTACAATTGAACACTTCCAGCGCCCATGGTCGTCATTGGTATTGATTGATGACGCACATGCGTCATAGCGATATAGCGGTGAGTGATGTAATAATATTGTCTTATAGGTAATGTAACAATAACAATAATTGGACAATTGGACGTGAAATGATTCTAAGAGTCCAAAGGGTTTTGGGTAATAGTATGTATGAACACCATTTCAGCGGCCGCTAATGACTTACTGCATATTTAATATATATATAATTATGCTTAATTCAAGGCGAACCTCCTAAGGTACCTCCACCATACAACGAAATTCGTCAATGGAATATGAATCTATTGTGAATGAAGTAAAGTCAATTTTCTAATTTGACCATTTGTCATAAAAACAAAAGAAAAAGTACTTTACTTCGTTTGCACTAGATCTTTATTTCAATGACCGTATTATATTCTATTTTTAGTACAAGGAACCTCAGGACGTTAATAATATGAGATAGATCTATCATAATATTCATAATAATTATACCATATTTACGTATGGCCGCTCACCTAAAAATACAAGACTTAGAAACGACAACAATTTTACCCAAACCCTTCTATTTACTAGAAATATCACAATCACAATAACAGTAAGTCCATAAAAAGTCTCAGTTTATTCCTACCTAATTACGTGACAGAATATCTTGTAAATATAGAAAATAGAATCTTTGGATAAAATAAGTAGATTTTCAAAAAATAATATGGCGTACTCCTAGTTTACAATATATACACAACATAACCTCAAGACAAGTTATTGGAATCGAGCTCATCGTTACATTACAGAAATACAAATACAACTGCAATAAACTGTAAATATTTTAATAAATAACATAGTGTTATCTAAACAAATACATCGTCATGGGGTTAAAAACTTCGATTGAATAAAATTCAATTCTTAGCCTTTTCTTCACCCGCCTTATCTTCAATCTTACCCTTAATGGATACTGTCTACGTATTCTGTAGGTCCCTTACATATTTATAAACATGTTATTAGTATTTTTTTGTCATGATTTCTTAATTCGCACGAATTGTGTGTATAAAAATATTATAAAAATATGATAAATATACCTACTCTTTCTTGGTCAATATAACCCTTTTTTTTACAATTTATTGGTGTCTAGTTTTACTGACAAACAAATTATCGAATGATAATTTCACTGAATTTCACTTTATTGGAAGCTCTTTTCTGCTGAAGCAGTGTTATTTTTAAGTTATCTTGAATTTTTATTGCGTAAGTAGGTTAGGTTATTTTATTAGTAGTAACTTGTGATTAAGTATAGAACATTATCTGCAATACGTTTACTTATAAGTAGGGCTTCCAATCCCGGGATCCCGGGATACCGGTATCCCGGGATCCCGCGATATTTCATGTCTTTTTCAATACCGGTATTCATTAAGCAATACCGGGATCCCGCCCGCGGTATTAAAAATAAAAATGGAGAAATAAACCATTCGTTTATTTATATGGTTTATTAACTTTCGTGTGTTTCAGTTGCTTCGTAACTTTTGTAAGTTACATGTAATGTAAGAGATATCGATACTCAGCCGTTCTCTGGTCATTATTTTAGCAAACGAAAAGAAAATAAAACTGTTGACAATAAGGTTCTAACGGTACTTTCGCTCTGACTGCTGTCCTGCTTATATACATATGCCTCGTGTTTATCTTTTATCTTACTCTATGCTTTGCATAGCCCTTGCTAAAGGGAGTAAGTCAGTTGCCTGCCGGAGTTTGTCGTGTGTGGTCACGTGCCAGTCACATCACGTCACGTGCCAGTAAGTGTTAACCTATCCGACGGCGTCTCGACGACTGATGTCGTCATTGTAAATAAATAATGTAAGTATTTCAATAACCTAGTTGTTTTGTATAATTCTATTGATCGACGTACGTTAATTCAGTATTAAGTAGGTAATCGGGAAACAAAGACTTCTTCTGGTATTTGGAGTGCACTAAAAAAAAAAAATTAGAAGGACCGATTATTTTACTTTCATATCTACAGAAAAATCACCAACCAACCATGACAATATTAATAGGAAATACTTTAATTTTTACTTGTTTCAATTGTGATTCAATTACAAGGATGATTTAGTTTTACAATTATATACATTATATTTGTAACCTGAAAATTTTAAAACAAATAATTCATATTTTATCTAAGTTTGTTATTATAAATCAACCAGGTTTTGACGCTTTGTGCCAGAATCGAAAAACGCCAGATTCGCGGAACGCCAGATTCGCAGAACGCTAGATTCGCATAATGCCAGATTTTCAGATTCGCAGTATACCAGATTCGCAGAATGCCAGATTCGCACGATGCCTCTATTCTGTACCTTTTGAGGTACGGAACTCTAATTAATCTTACTCTCTCTATTACAGTTATGTGAAAAATAAATCTGGCACTGTGCGAATCTGGCAATCTGCGAATCTGGCATTCTGCGAATCTGGCGTTCTGCGAATCTGGTACTATGCGAATCAGGCATTCTGCTAATCTGAAATCTGGCATCGTGCGAATCTGGCATTCTGCGAATCTGGCGTTTTTCGATTCTGGTACAAAGCGTCAAAACCATAAACCACCAAATTATAGTTTTATAAAACTAAAAAATATAAAAGCTAACTTGATTATTAAGTACTATTGAATGTTTTTTTTTTTTAATTAAAGGGTATATCGAAATTAATCTGCAAGTTTTATTTTTAATAAAAACTCAATTTTTATTACTTTTTCTTAATACCGCTCCGGGATCCCGGGATCCCGGTATTGAATAACGAATACCGGCATCAATACCGGTATTATGAAAAGTCCGGTATTTGGAAGCCCTACTTATAAGTACAGCGTGAACGTCACTGGACCTTGGTAAGTATTTTTGACGCACATGTGCGACATGGGCGGTTAACGCGTTAACTGCTGTTTTTTTTGGAACGCTTTTATAAATAAAAATTTAAAAAAATCGCCAGAAAAAATATAACAACCTTGATAATTACATGCATGTATATTGTGCATAGTTCATTATTGGACGGAGGAACTACAACCTTTCAACTTTAAACGTGGTCATAATGCTGTCAAGTACTATTAAGCACGGATAGACCAATGATATTTTATATTAAGATGCGTCATCTTCAGTGCATCGGTTAAAAGCATTAAACAATTTATCTTTTCTAAATTATAAGTACCTAACCAACTACTTTGTTATTAGACTGTAATTTTTTTTTTGTTTTATTTTGTTATAATTTCTTCATTTATTTTGTTATCTTTAAGTTTAGTATTGAGGGCGATTACTCGTGTGCATGTTGTGTTCGCACCTAGAAGGCCATGCAGCCAAACTTGTTTGTTTACCTCTATTTATAAGTCACAATGCTGTAATGTCCAGTTTGCGAACCTAATAAAAAAAAAAAAAAAAAAAAAAAAAAAAAAAAATCTGCGCGCAAAAGTGTTCCTCAAAAAGGAAGGCAAATTGCCTTACTACTGTTCAGTCGCGCCGCGGCTGCTGACGGCGCTGACAGCACGCGTCGAAGGCAATAAAATTATATCACCGAAAAGTAAGAAATATACTTTATTAAAAATGCCGTGTTGTGTTTTTCGAGGATGCCGAAATTATACTGTAACTGTAAAAGGAAGAAGGGTGTCTCATTTCATTCGTAAATGCCATGAATATTTTTGACATTTTGTTTACATCACCATACTTTGCACCATGGCGGCCATGGGCCAGTGTCTAGCCACGCCTCGGCACTGCTGAGTTTCTTGCGGCGTTTCTTCTCAGCAGTGGTCTCCTCTTGTGAAGCGCTGGTAGATTCTTGACGTGTAAAAGTGCCCGTGCGGCCTACTTACTGAATAAATGTCTTTATCTTTATCATTCAGGTACGCAATTTGAAACAACTATTTATCTCTTTCTAACAATAGCGTTCGCTATTGGACTCTGTCTGTAGAAATTTGGTAACGTAGCAACTGTCAGTAATAGGCGACGGGTTACGAATGCTTCTAGTATGAGCATAACGTATCTAAATATAAAATATCATTGGGAAAGACTAGCAATTTAAACTGCGGAAGTTGAATACTGTCCTTATTTTCAAGTGAGGTAAAGATACCTTTTTTGAGCTCCGGTAGCCTAGTAGGCGTAAGGTATCCACCTACCGAGTTAAAACCTCCGTTGTGGCAAACCTTAGGTACTTAAGTACAGTCACTTCCCGGGAATGTAAAGCCAATTGCTACTCTTCATAATTTAGCCGAGTAATACCTACTGGACATACGAGTATAAACGACTAAACCCGATTTGCATTACACGACCAAAATACGAACAGTGGCAAGTGGCTCAACAATCTCGTGTTGTGTCTGTAGATTACCCGATATTCTGACAGTGAATTAAAACATCATGAGGAAAGCTGCGTATTCGAGCAGTAGGTATTCCTTCTTTCTTTCAAATCTCTACGATATAAGGTAAGTCAGTATTTAACTTCTGCAATATTAACCTAATCTAGGCACTGTGGTTAGAATGGAACATTAATTAGATGTTATATTATACTTACTTCATACATAAATATCATAACTCTTAACTTATACTAACATAACATTATTGATTTACTTATATTCATACTTCTGACATGCGTGACGATAACATATTGCGGTATTAAAATCGTAACTTTCGTTTGATAACACTAGTATACGATTTTTAGTATGAATTTGAGCCTATATTTGTAAAAAAAATATTTATATCCAAATTTTTTGTAAAAATATTGCTTTGTTAATTTTATATAATAATATATACTTTAACAACAACCAATTATTAACATCAAAAATATGTCAATATGTATACTTTTAACAGAGTTCACATGTAGAAAGTGCTCACTCGCAAATGCAGCTCATGTGTTTACAACCCTAAAACAAAATGTCCATTATCAAGGGAACAAATTAACCGTCTTTAACTATAACCATTACATTATTGATTTATACAAACAACCTCGTAAACCTAGAAAATTGTGTATTATGATTCTACAATAACTCTCACTATGCCAAGTATATAAGAATAGAAGGAGGATATACAGGTTTCAACCATTTGAAAAGATTTTCATTATGTACAGCTTGAGAATCCTTTGAAGAAATTAAAATAGCAGGACTAATACAATTTCTAAACATTGTATCCAAATTATATTCTATCCATTTTTAAGTTTAAATATTAACAAGACAAATGTGACGATCAAGTTGTTATTTCAATGACCTATTTCGTCTTATATTTGGGCTTTTGTGGTACAGGATACAATAGTAAACAAAACATTTGTTTTAAAATTCAGGGTCTTGGTAGATCGATAGGGAATGCAAATAATAAATAAATAAATATGGGGGGGACAATGTCACACCGATTGACCTAGTCCCAAACTAAGCTCTAGGCTTGTACTATGGGTACTAGACAACAATATAAATACTTATATAGAGAAATACATACTTAAATACATAGAAAACATCCATGGCTCAGGAACAAATATTCACGCTCATCACACAAATATCTGCCCTTACCGGGATTTGAACCCAGGACCGCTAACTTCGTAGGCAGGGTCACTACCAACTAGGCCAGCGCGTCGTCAAACCGGTTCTAACTGGTTTTAACTAGTTATTTTCATACAACAATGTCTAATAACCGGTAAAATTGCATTCCCTATAGATCAGGCACTTCAATAACATAAAAATAAATAATTAAATGATTTTGTGTCATGACTCAACACATGTAAAATGTGTAAAAATAAGTAAAACTGAAAATTGTTAAAACTCAAGCCACGTGATTGGAGCCAGCCGATTCATGAGATGTAAACTGATAAGCATTATCAATGTTACTACTCTATAATCACATTCTATGCTTGTGTAATACAAACCAATGAACATTTACATAAAAATCCTTACATCATAACCCTGTAAATCACAACTGAGGAAATAATGTATCCTCTTAAAATTTTCAACACTCTTTTGCGTACAATGATGAAGAATGCAGAAAGGCATCTGTTTAATAATCTTATATAAGAATATAACATTGCATTCATTGTTTATAAAAGAGCCCTCAGGACAGGATTATGTAGAAATCAGTTGGAAGACAAGAATATTAACAGTACACACTGTTTGAGCAATTGAATACCTAAAACATAAGATCTTATCTATCCCTTGTTATATAAAATGCACAAAATCTTTACTTATCTTAAACAAACTAGATGGTCTAGTGAGATAAATCATAAATGAACTTTGACTAGAGTGAACAGTCGATGTGGCGTTACCTGTAAGTAGCGGTACTTTATTGTACTCAAACCATCCCGCGCAGCAGCATCCACACCTCCTCGTTGGTTCTCCCACAAGATCTGATAACGATCTTTGTTCTTAACTTCTGGCCGATGAGGGAGCATTGTGTAGCGTGACATCTCACGAGGAAACCTAAAATTATAAGGAAAATAGATGTACACTGCATTTAATGAAGTTTTCCTTTACATAACAAATAACGCTAAAATATTCACCTCAAAATATTGAAATTATGAGCCGTTATTCTCATTGAAAAGTCATCATCCTCCCCACCCCATCCAAGGAAGCGGTTTGAAAACCCATTCAGTTTTTTATATTGATCTGATTTTACAGCTACCACCCCTCCAACTAGCCAGTCATAGGTCAGCACAAACCTAAACTTGTCAATACTGGCACTTAGATGACGGGGCTCTGTAGTGCACACGTACAGGTTGCTGTTGTCAAGAGGCAGCAAGTCTACGTCATGGAGGATGAGGCATGGGAACTTGTCTGCTATTGCTTGTCTAGCACCAATGTTGTACAGAAGACCTTTATTCCAGGGTTTGTCATCCTCTTGTTCTATTAAATAAATTCTGAAATAGACCAAATACATACATTATAAGAGTTGTCCATCAAGGATTAATAATCGCCATATCTCATGGATAAGCTAACCTAATATTTACTTACTTGTAATGAATATTTTGTTTTCTCAAAAAATTATGGATAAAAGGTAAAAAAATATCAAGTTGCTTCTGTCTATTTCTGTAAGTGACGAGTATGGCTACACTGAAGAGAGGGTTGCAGTGTTGCGGGGCGTAACTTCCATTTACTATATGGTGGGCTACAAAATCGTCATAGGTGTCCACAATTTCCCAAGTTTGCCTCGTTTCTGTACTCTGTAGTATACTATCATAGGTGCAATTAGGCTTTCCTCTTCTCACTACGCTAGGGTTCACTCTCTTATAAAGTACTGTTTCTATGCTATCCCTGTCTACATGACTGTAGTTGTAAAACCCATAAAAAGTAAAAAAGTGTACACTTGTTATAATACAGAGGATAATTAGAATGCATGTACTTATTTTCGTTCGAAGACATTTTACATATGAATGCTTTGTTAGCATTTGAGTTTTACTATTCGTATATGATAAAATTAGTTTCGAGTTTGATATAGTTATTACTCAAGGAGGAACATTAGAAAAGGAACGAAAGCCAAATATAAAATAAGTGTATTTGTTTGAATTTCACTCGTTTGACAGGTTTGACTCATGTTTGACTTGACTATTTTTGACAGAAAGCTATAGATAGTTGCCAGCAGCAGAAATCATTTTGGTCTGAACTTCGCCTAGAGTCCCAGATAAACGGGCGGGTGTACGCGTACCACACTCGTACTTAAAGTTAGACGACCTTTATTCGCACGTGCTTACTTTTATGCGATCTACATTCACGCGCATATCGAGGACTACGTTTATCTTCTAGGCTCCACATTCGCAGTGTTCACAATTGTGTTCATAGTATAGTTCGCGCGCTCGATGATGTACCTAGGTCAACGTTTAAAGTAAAAAGCAAATTAAAAAGAAATGGAGAAAACGAAGATGGTGGATGACGAGTATTCATCGTAATAGAATAATGTTTCGAATATTTTGTGCAGTATTAGTGGTATTGGGGTAATATTTTATAAAAGTTGCGCGTAAATGTGGGACTTGTTGCGTTCGCGCTTTCGCAGGCCCTTTGACGCTTGCCAAAATACCGACGGCAAGGCGTTAGCCGTTTATAACAAGGCGCGAAAAATGCGCGAACCCGCGAACGCCGTCCACATTCACACTTTCACACGTTCGCGTATTGCGTTCGCGCCCATTAGAAGTTCGCGTACACTCAGAGTGACAGCGGCGAGTAAGGTCGCTTACCCGCACGCCTATCTGGGACTTAAATTTTTTTAACTTGCTCGGGCTTCAAAAATAAGACAGTTTATTTAATTTGATATTGATGATGGTAGTTTGTATCACCTTTAGTCCTCAGGGTCCTAGGATTGCAATCTTTAGATTGTAGATTTGAGAATGCAAATGTCTGCGAGTCCTAGACCCCACTCACTTACCTACTATCGTGGCATAAAAAACATTACTTTGTTTTTAATAATAGAGGAGCAGGGAGTAGTATTGTCTTTTTCTTTCTTTGCCCCCGCGGCGACTTGAACAGCTACTACCGCGGGGATATGGCGTTTCCACGTGAAGTGATTTCGCCAGTGTAAAGTATACAGGGTGTATTGCCAGTCGTGTGCCAAATGAATAGGGTGGGTAGCTAAAAGGTCACTTGCAACACGTTTTGGGCCAATTAACACTCATCCTACCCACGGTGTTTTTTTTATATTTTTTTTGAAAAAATCTCGGAATCTTCCAAAAGTTAACCATTTTGTACACCTATCTCTTTCAGGCGTGATTTAATGTATGTATGTATGTATGTATCTTTTTTTTTAAATTTGACAGCACAAAAGTATTTGTAGTTTTTTTATCTCTAATGTTTGCGCATTCTAATGAAATGTTATTTTTATTCATATAGTAAACAAATAAAAAAATATTAGCCAACAAAGTGTGAAGGACAGAAAATAAAAAATCGTCACGGTCAACTTTACGGCACAATTAAAAAAAATGTAGAAGCTCCTCAGATCTTCCAACATCATAAAAACTTCTCCAGTTCCTGACAATTCTTACGGTATACCACATGTCTAGAATCACGTTCAGTTTTTCGTCAAAATATGGTTTCAATCTAAAATGGTGGTTTTATTCGGTCAGTAGATCCAGCCAGTTAAATGGGCTAATAAATGCACAATACAAAACGCAATACGGTTAAAAATCATCTTGTAGCACCGGCTAGCTTGCTTTAAATGGAATTCGTGCGCATGGCTTGTGATTTGTTAAATAATAACACTCCCGCACATTAAAATAAACTTTATTAGAGACAGTACACACTTTTATAACAGTTATCGCAGTGTTGCCAGGTCTCCTGATTTATCAGGAGATCTACTGAATTTGGCATATGTCTACTGATCTACTGAATTTGCAAAAGAAATTTAGATAATCTACTGAATTTTGTATATATCTGAATTTACTTTAGGTTTTTTGTAGAAAGATCAATGGATTTTTTAATGTAATTGCAAGCATTTTCCGTACAAAGAACGTATCTAGCACTCATTGGGAATCTACCTTTATAGTGCGGGTGCGTAAAATGGAATGATTCGAATCATAGGTACTCTAATCTATGGAAGCGACTGCGACTACTATATTATCCTATAATCTGTGACTGTGTTTAACGTTCTTTCTATTTTGTTTGAGTTTGATTAATTGATCAGATCAGTTTGAGTTTGAGTTGGCGGCAAACAAAATACAAATGCAAACACTGTCTTTTCTGCTGTAGCACTCCAGTTGTGTAGTGAAGTGAAGTACTATTAGTGTTAGTGCTAAATATAATTAGGTAAGTCAATGAATTTATTATGATTAACGTGGTTTGATTAAGAAGATAATGCAAAAGCTGTTGTAAAAGGTTATTCAGGTATTATAACAAAATCTCCTGATTTTTTTATAAATCTCCTGATTTTTTGACCTTATATCTACTGAATGTTTCAGATTGGACCTAGTGAGTTATGCAACGATTATATAGAATATTTATGATTCCAATAAGAAGAACTTAGGACGGGGATTTTTGGGTACGGTATCGTGCCGGAAGACGAATCGAACGAGAGCGAGACGACCGGATCGGAAGCAGTGTTACCGTTCATAAAAATCAGAATTCGGTAGAAATGATTTGAAAAATCGGTATATTAAAAAAAAAACGCAATTAACCTTTATTTTTTACTATTCATTTATCGTCGTCACTTTCACCTTCTTCACTGTTCCACTTTTTGTCCATTTGAATTAGTAAATTACTGTCTATAGCAAAATCGAAGCAATTATTTTTTCATCACACTTGCATGTAAACAGTATCTAAACATACAGGTTAACTTGGCCGCAATGCCCCATATAAAACCCTCGACCTTTCTTCTTACCATGAAACCCAAGGTCGGTAAGTATTTTTTTTTTAATTTATAGCACAGCACACAGGTCATGCAAGTTCAAGCAAAGAGTTTACACGCAATTGTAAAATTGACTTAAAATGTTATTTAAACAGGAATTTTATTGCAATCTCGCTACATGTTACTTAATACTCAATCAATATTCTTAATAATCGATTTTAATAGTTTTCTGTAACAAAACGTCGTTTTTTTTTACACTCCTTCAGGGCTGTATGTATACCTACGTAAGTATATTTTGCCCTTAACGTTTCTGAACGAAACATTTGTATAATCTGTGGAGTCCGCCCGCCATCCGCTTAAAAAAAGTTCAAGTAATTCGTAATAATAGTTGTGCTGACTTGTCTTGTGTATTTATTTACTCGCAAATGTGATGAAAAACATCGTATGTTTCACGGGCGGTACGGGAATTACGTACCTCGACTCAGTGTGTATGTGTGCCAGTCTTCAAAAAATTGCTCACTTTTAGCTCTTTTTTTCGAATGCCCGTAAAATCGGTACATTTTAGCTCGATTGATAGACGTGTCGGTAGATCGGTAGATTGTTAAAAAAATCGGTTAAAATACCGATTTTTTGGTAGCATTGGCAACACTGATCGGAAGGGAGTCGCTGCGCTCCCATTGGTCAGTGAGAGCGGGCTCATTCACGAATGCGTTCGTATGGGGTTTCCGCGCTACAATCTTTATTTTAATGATTACTTAAAATTTTGTTCAAATTGTCTTCCTCCACAATTGATACATTCGCGACACCTTTTTCGTATTTCTACAGTTGTTGTACGAAGTGTCATTTGTTGCCGCATTATTGCGAACGCGTCATTAATTTTTGCGATCAGATGCTATCTGCTCTCTGTACCTGTGTTGCGTACACTAGCTCTTTGGCCCTTCCCCAGACGTAAAAGTCAAAGACACTTCGTACAACAACTACTGTAGAAATACGAAAAAGGTGTCGCGAATGTATAAATTGTGGAGGTAGACCATTTGAACAAAATTTTAAGTAATTATTAAAATAAAGATGATTTTTAACCGTATTGCGTTTTGTATTGTGCATTTAGCCCATTTAACTGACTGGATCTACTGACCGAATAAAACCACCATTTTAGATTGAAACCATATTTTGACGAAAAACTGAACGTGATTCTAGACATGTGGTATACCGTAAGAATTGTCAGGAACTGGAGAAGTTTTTATGATGTTGGAAGATCTGAGGAGCTTCTACATTTTTTTAATTGTGCCGTAAAGTTGACCGTGACGATTTTTTATTTTCTGTCCTTCACACTTTGTTGGCTAATATTTTTTTATTTGTTTACTATATGAATAAAAATAACATTTCATTAGAATGCGTAAACATTAGAGATAAAAAAACTACTTACAAATACTTTTGTGCTGTCACATTAAAAAAAAAAGATAGGTGTACAAAATGGTTAACTATTGGAAGATTCCTAGATTTAAAAAAAAAAATAAATAAAAAAAAAACCCGTGGGTGAGTGTTAATTGGCCCAAAACGTGTTGCAAGTGACCTTAGCTACCCACCCTATTCATTTGGCACACGACTTGCAATACACCCTGTATATAAGTATAAATCAATATAACAATAAATCACAATCCAATCTTCTCTAGGAAGATTGGGGGCAACGTTGTACGGTGATTTGTAGGTCAGAGGTCAAGATAGTTTTAACCTCTGCACCACTGCGAGTCCACTTGAAACGAGAAGAAAGATGCCAGATACACGAAATAAGTCCAAGTCTTCAATCACTGTGCGACACAAAGGCATAAAAAGTACAAATCACTATCAGTAAAGAACTTTGAACACCTAATTACCCAAAAATTAAAGTCTAAAACAAATTACACGTCCGCCATCTTTTATCGTTGCAAATGGCCTCCAAGTAGTATTGTATTTTATAGCGGGTTGATTTCCGCAACTCAACGTTTAACCTGTCAAGAAAGTCATGAAATGAAAATGAGTTTTTCTACTCGCGTACTATAAACCGGTATCAGATACCACCAATAGCGTAACCAAAGCAGGAAACCATTCTATAATGAGCGTTGCCATGGTAATAACAGTTCTATTATAATTGTTATTATTGATCCACAGAGTTAATTACAGTATAAAATAGCCAATAACAAATACAATAAATATACAAGGTAGAATACTATATTGCTGTGTCTTATTATGCTATTTTATACTGTAATTTAGCTCTTTGGATCAATTATAAAATCATTTTCATGTCATGACTTTCTGGATAGAATATAATATGTTACAAATGCCTAATAGATGCTTGGTTTATGAATAAATAGCAAGAACTCATTTTTGTTTAAATTCCCATTTTCATTATTTGGTTCTCAATTTAAGTTAATTTAGAATGCCAGTTAAATTGATTTAGATATAATAGAAAATATATTTTTGTTCATAGATAAAGTTGGTCACTCAATAAAAAGAAATAAAAATCTCAGGATTAATGAAGTGGGTAATGTTACATTTTTAGGATTTTAAATAGATAGCTACTTGAATGTGAATTCATTAAAATATGTGGCCAGGTTACATAATATAAAACATAGTCTCTTTTCGTGTCTGTCTGTCTGTAAATCCGCTAACTCGTAAACCACGCAACGGATTCTAACGCAAATTTTAACTATAAGTTAGATGTTTTTTCACGGAAGGAAGGATGTTCAATAAATTCTGGTTTATGTACCTACGTGTGTTACAGAAAACTCATATAAACAGAAGCGAAGCGAGGGGGGTCGCTAGTACATAGCACTTTAATTACTCTGTAAGACCAATATTGTTATTACCATGGATGCAATAATGCGGTTATTCTCGATGAAGAATTGAACATTGAATCCCAATTGCTGCTTTCCACTCTAAAAAACAATCCAATTAAAGTAGCGTTTAAGGACCCAAGGCTTATAAATAAAACATCAAAATAAATACAACGATAATTATGTTATCACCTAATAAACTAGGGCATATTTCCTGAGCCATTTTGCTATCAGCAACAATAACAAAGGCTACACTTTTTTGCTACCCACACAACACAAGCCACAACAAATGGAAAAACGCAGTTCTTGTCTGAGGTTAGTGCGGTTGCCAGCCTTTACTCGGCTTCTGTGGTGCGTATTTGCCTGAAGAGTCAAGGGGACGCAGTTACAGGTACGTTAGAATAAAATAGTAGTCCCTCACGATGGCCGATTACCTACGCACAAATAAGTGATTTGTATTGACAACAATTACAATGAATTTCGAAATTAAAATTTTCCAGTTAGTGTACTAAATTATTAAGCAAACATTTGAAACTACAAGATAAAACGCAGGTTAACCATTTCCCATCAAGGGGACGATTTTACTGTATTATTCGCTTGAGTTACAGTTACAGTAAAATTGAGGCATTGGTTTCAAGGTAGAATTGTCTAGTGGCAATCCCCCATTAAACAGTATATTTGGCGCCTCGCTTTTATTGATCAATTTTCATTTTGGTGAGAGTGGACATATTCATCAATTAGGTATTTTAAATGCTCTAGTTTATTCGCAAGCAAATATTGTTATTCTTAAATATTGTATGCGATTAATGCAATTGCAGCCGGAGACCGGAATAAAATATAATACACACTATGGTGATAGTGTGTACAAGAGAGTGTGTAATTGGTACCAACCGATAATTTTATTTTTATTTTTATTTTATTTTATTTGGAAAACCAACAGCGTTTGATTACATTTTTAGGTTAATTACAATATTTAACTGCATAGCTAATTAAAGGTTTTTACAAATAAAAAATAATAATTTAATTATTAATAAGGTCAACGATAAGAATCAAACCTGTTAATCGGGAGATTACTAAATCTACCAAGAACATGGAACACTATTATGGCCATTAGATTTTACGTCGTCACGTGCCTCAAATATTTTATCCAATAATTTTAAAAATAATTTTCAATCACCTAGCTCTTTTTTACCTGTTAGATATTCAATTTCTAACGATTTTAAATTTTTCAATATGTCTCATGATCTTGTTTTTGCGATTAAAAATTACTTGATTAAAATATAACTCGGTGTAGCCCCAATACCCTTTTGCCTCTATATATTTAATAGTTTTTTATGTACCGTTTCATACTTATTTTTTTGTAGAAGCTTAAAATGATCTTGATATAAATAAACAATGGCTAACTTTTCTTGCATACTTTCCTTGGTTCTTCTGCTAAAAAATTACTTGTCAGTAAAGTTGTTTTCCTTATTTCGATTGGTGTTAACTTGTGAACTTCTGTTTAATGTTTACAAATAATTTCATGCAAATTTTATAAGTTAAGCAAGTACTAACTAAAACAGTTATGACAATTTTATTTATCATAAAAAATGCAATTTCAATATATTTATTAGGAAAGTACTAGTATAAGTTTTAAGACTTGTTAGTAATTCATTAGCTCTGCCTACCCCACTCTGGGAATGAAGGCGTGAGTTTATGTACGTATGTATGTAGTAGGTACTACAGTAAAAAAATTAACTAAACTTATATAGATTAAAACAAAACTAAGCTACTCAAATAATAAAGACGTAAATAATAAATCACCACTACAAAAATAACACCCCCTCTAGCAGGTCCGCTCGCGGCATGGCCCCAATGCCAACGAAGCGCCATTGTTGATACCTATATAATCAATATAATCATATTGAGCGTAACCATGGTAACCAATTAACAAATTCATGAATATTTTTAGTGATTTAGTAAAAAAAATAATCAAGAACATTATTAAGTACTCTCTAAATTAATTTAGTTTTTAATATACGTCCTTGTAATTATTAATAAAACAATTTTTAACAATTTATTATACAAATTAGGAAGTCAAGTGTTCACTAAACGCCGAGACTAATATCCAATGACCGTAACCATGGTAATAACAATGCTATAATTATTATAGAATTGTTATTACCATGGAAACGCTCATTATATAACTGTTTTCACGCTTCGGTTCCACAAAAGGTAGTATTCGGATACCGTTAACGATATCAATATTATCGATTTATTGTATGCGAGTAGAAAAATAATATTAAAGAAGTACTTTACAAGTTTTCGCGGTGGCTCAAACCCAAAAATGCTTAACAGCTCTCCTACTATTTGTTAATAGATAAGAAGACTGACCAGCGTTCGAATAACCCTCCAATTCTGCCGTGGACGTCCAAAGAGCCGGCTGTCATTGTCTTGTCAAATAATAGCCAGCCGATGATCTTATAGAAAACAAAACGTAAACAATAATTTTAAAATGGCTATATTGACCATATATACCTAAAACTAGCACAGCCCAATTCGGAAATGGTCAATTAAATGTGTAGTGCACTGTTTTTTACGGTATTTGTTCTTCTTTAGTTCCTTTAAAAATGGCTCATGTTTCCGCTATTTCCTTATCATCGTACTCGTACTCCATATCTTCTATGTTGAGAGTAGAAGAGGACGAAGGATTAGTGTGCAGCCCTTTGCGTACACTAAGAGAGGTTAAAAACTTCATCAAGAACCCTCCGGTCTGGAGATCCCTTTGCGTCGACCTCAAACCTCACAGCGAATACGCTATACGGAATATGGACATCGTCGAACAAAACAAATCTGGAAAGGATTTCACAATTGAACTGACTGCACCAGAAACGTTTTGCCATTTCGACCCAAGCCACGAAGATGTTGCTCGCCATAGGAGGGAATTACTGCCGAAGACGTTGGTGTGCCATGACATGGCTAACGGCTATCATGATGATTGGTGAGTCTTCTTTGTTGTATCCTGGTTTTATTTTCTATTAACCTTTCGAAGCCCGATACATATAGCAAAAATACAAAACAGTCATTAATGTTACTGACTCCTTTGGGAGCCGGCGGGTACCTAAAGGTAATAATTAGTAAAGTAAATAATTTAATGGGTAGTAAAAGTACAATTTAACCCATTTATAATTTAATTAATTTTAATTTTCTATTAGTCTCTTTGGATTTTCATATATTCCAAAATTGTTCAAAAGAAGTACAAAAGGATTCAAACTTTGAGCACCGGATACTGCTTTATTTGTAACTATGTGATTTGTGAAAATAAAGAAATATTCTATTCTATTCTATTCTATATGAGGGGTGAAGTATGTAAATTTATATATTGACAATTCTATAAAAAAGGTTTGAAGCAGGTACTTACTGCTTTTTATTACCCTTTAAAGTGGTTTCAAGTTGGACCGCCAACTTAACTACTTACTATATTTATTTTTGAAAATATTTGGCTCTTGTATGTTGTTTTTATTATTAATTAAATTGTCAAGTTTAACCCTTTCGAGTATGGTACCGTGATTAGATATCAATTAGCGATACTGCTTGACGTCTGTAAACATCACCACCTGTGAAAGAGTCAAAATATAAACATTATGTAAACAAGCCAAGTTTTTTTTTAAGTAAGCCTTATAATATAATGATTCCTAAACATATTTCGAACATGTTTTATTCCCACCGCTTAAGATCCTATGATTGTAGAGGGCATAATAAATAATAATTCTACACACACATGGACATGTGCTTGTTGTCATAATTTTTTCCTGTTTTGGTATTAGCACATTTATTTATAATTTTGAATAAAATGTCTAGTATTATATTACTACTGGATATTTATTTTAATACTGCTGGGTAAGTTTTTTTTTAATTATAATAAAATACCTTTGATGTAAAATTATGTAGTAACTTGGAAAAAAAAATGTCAAAATGATTACTCAAAAATATATCTTAATTGAGGTAGGTACAAACTTTTAGAAAAGCTCATACTAGAAGTCTTGTCATAATAAACAAACAGACCAAGAAATGACAAGCATGATGATGACAAGGTTCTAAGGTTGCTCAATAATTAATCTAAATATTTTGAACTGAGCTATGGTTATAAACTAGCGAACTGCTGAAAGGTGCCCATTGCTGCATAGGTCTATTTAATCACCATGGCAATACAATCAAAATATGCAACCCCCATCAACTAACCATTTGTGCCTAATGCACTAGGGTTTTATAATTTTCTTTTCCTTTTTTTTTAGCAAGGTTGATGGTACTTTTAATTATGAAGCATACACATTCTACAACTGGGCCGCGGTCGATATATTCTGCTACTTCAGCCACCATTTTGTCACTATTCCTCCTCTAGGTTGGATCAATGTTGGACATGAGCACGGGGTCAAGGTTTTAGGTAAGCGTTTTTAAAAAGAAAAATATAAGGGAAAATACTGTCTGTGGGTTTAAAAAAATTATAAAAATCCATTGATGCCGCTCTGACAGTGCTAAGCGGCCGAATAGAGCACAAAATGAACACATTAGCTTGGATTATTAATGAATCTGGAAAACCAAGCCTCGCTCAGGTCCGGGTCCAGGTCTAGTGGCACAAAAAGATGAATTTTATAAAATTAAAAAAACAGGCTTGCTTACAGCATTTGAGTAATGCATATACCTTTGAAGCGGGAGGCCCCTCGGACCGCGCGGCTGTAGGCGGTGGCCCACGCCGCCCACACTACGCGCAACTCTGCTGGTCTGTTACATTAATCCAGCTCCAGAGGTTTTATTATAAACTGTAAAAACCTGCCAAGTTTCTGATGGCCCACAGGGCAGCGCAAATGACTAGCATAGAGGCATTCCATCTTAGTCCTCAGGGTTGGCAGTGCATTTGCCGTCTTGTGAATGCGAATGTCTATGGGTCACAGTTTCCACTTACCATCAGGTGGCCTGTGTGCTCGTTGGACTTCCTATGCCATAAAAAAAAAACAATATTCATCATTATCATGATTCCATCCGAAAGCGTCCGCTGCTGTCCAGGGTCCTGCACTGCGTGCATCTATCGGTTTCCCAAAACCTTAGCCACTTTAAGTTAGACCTTTACATATTAATGTAATTATTTTTTAAGGTACTGTTGTCACTGAGTGGGCAGTGGGGGCGCAGTTGTGGGACGAGATATTGTCGACCCCCCGGGAGTGGCAGGAATTCGCCTCGATTCTCGTCACTATTGCGAAATCGTTGAAGTTCGATGGGTGGCTGCTTAACGTTGAAAATATGGTATTCATTTGTTGGTTATATTCCTGTAACTCGATATTTAATTTGAATAATTGGTTCTTTTGTGAATCTTGACCAGAAATGGTAGGGTAGGGAAAAAATCCGATATTCATGATATAATCAATATTTTGATATACATACATCCATACCTTCACGCCTTCATTCCCAGAGTGGGGTAGGCAGAGCTACAGAATTACCAGCAACTCTAAAAACTATATATGTATATTCTTATTCCGTGGCGATAAGGTTTGGAATTCAATATAAAAACTAAAGCTTGACCAGAAAAATAAAAACCTCTAACAGGGTTGGGGTTGCCAGTGTTGCCACTAATACTTTTTTCATCTGTGTGTCGTGAATTACAATAGAAATTTCAGTTTATATAATTTTCGCAAATGGTGAGCTTTTTAATTTTTTGGTTAGGAAACTAGGCGATTCCACGAAAGTTGAGTTCGGTAACAGAAATTAAAGTGAAAAATAATAATCTAGTGTTGCCTGTGTACTAGTACTACCAATAGGTGCGTCCTCACTGAGAGCATTCGCGTGTAATGAGCATTCTGCGCGAACATCGAGTGGTGTGTAAGCTTTGTAACGCTCCGCTCAAGTCCACACCACTCGAATATTCACGCGAATGCTCTCAGTGAGGAACCTCTTTTAAAGGAGAGAAATCTGCTTTGAAAAATAAATATCCATTGATACATATCAACGTGTACATATATCCGCCGATATATATCATGATATATTATTATATCGGTAGATATATAATATCGGCGAACCCTGCAAAGAAAGTAGGTTATCTGACTGTCTAGGAATATTATTAATAAAACAAATATTTTCATATGTTACTAAATAACTCATTATGGTTATTCCTAAGGGTGTTATTAGGTAAAACCTGACCTACCCAATACATGATGCAAAATTAGTTGCTTTACATACAGTACTGTCAAATAATATATCATATTTTTACCTATACTTACATCTCATACGATTACCTACAAATGTGAGTCACCGAAATTGACAACCAATCAAGAACTAGTTGACCAATTGTATTGCTATTATTCAATTCGTTACCAGATTAAATAAGGTTCAAAATGGTATATAACAAATTTTTGTACATATCCTAAAGTTTAAAAAAGTGTAGTATTTAAAAACCATTGCTGATGTCTTCATACAAATCTCTTAAATTTAGTACGAACGCGTCGGCAGTTTTTTTAAAATACTAAACATTTTAAACTACGATGATGATTATTTGCCGGTTCTGTATATTTGTAATTTTTTTAAAACAAATTGCCCTTAAGTTACTTGCATAGTCCCGTTACAGGGGTTATTTGATTTATATTACACTTTCCCAACCCTTGCAAATTGGAATACACTCCGCAAGTATTAAAATCCATAAAAAACCACTGAATTGTCACTTGTCTCTTTCACATTTCATTTATCAAAATTACATTAAAGTGGTAACAAAAGTGCGGTGGTAACACATGGGAATATTCCGTCACCGTTACGTTTGTGGCGTTGTAAGTAGTGTTGGGTGGTTGCGTCGCAGGTGAAGAAGCCGGAGACGCTGCTGCAGTTTGTGCAGCACCTGCACACGCTGCTGCACAGCGAGTTGGACGAGCCGGTGCTCATCTGGTACGACAGCGTCAACATGAACGGCGAACTGCTCTGGCAGAACGCGCTCAACGAGAGGAACAAGTCAGTTTTTTTTCAAAACCCCATTTCTTAATTGTCAAAATAAAACATAACATATATCCCGATTAAAAAGTTGTCAGGAAGGTAGGGTACATAAAACTGTACTTATAAAAAAATATTTCCGAAAGTTCCTACTGGGTTACCAAATGTTATCCCTTTTTAGTAACACATTTACAAATGCCCGTCTAATGAAATTGCATGCGTGGGGCGCTAAACGATCTTCGAGTATAGTTGTCTCACATGGCGCATTTATACAAAGAGGTGCAGAAAGCTCTGAAAAGAGTAACTTCTCTGAAAGGAGGTGATCCTTGGAACACCTCGCAAACCTACTGGACTGAGGCTACCTCTCGGGGTCGGCATCGTCTCTCAGGTCATCGGTGATCAGGTGTCCCAAGTACTTGAAAAGGGTCACGACTTGTGGTATAGCTGTCAGACACCTGGTCCCCGGCTTTTCGTGGCGTTTTACATTAAGCCATGACTGTTGGCAGTGTTGGTACTCAAGTCCTTGGAGTCTCCAATTCTAAGACTCGACTTAGTTTTTAATTTTTAGACTAGTCATTGAATCGAAGCTCGAGTTATTTTTAACTCGCTCTTCGTGGCGTTTTACATTAAGCCATGACTGTTGGCAGTGTTGGTACTCAAGTCCTTGGAGTCTCCAATTCTAAGACTCGACTTAGTTTTTAATTTTTAGACTAGTCATTGAATCGAAGCTCGAGTTATTTTTAACTCGGAGGACTTGAGCCGTCGGTAGTCTTCTATAGAGACTCCGTATTTTTATAGAGACTAGTCTTCTATAGAGAATTGTGTGTTTTTTTACGCTTAAGGCTTCTGTTACGTAGTTATTATTAGAAATCAACTAGACTGTATCCATTTCTTGCCTGGTCCGACCTTGCTTAATCCAATAAGAAAAAATAATATTTTACGAAATTTGTAGTTTCACTGAAACTGACAACCATTTCGGCAGCACTTATTGTTTGAAAAACATTTCATGTTTTTTTTTTCAAACCTTTCTGGAACAAGACATTGTGTCTATTTCATTAGGTAGTCATATTTCTTATATTTGGATAGAAACTTAAAAAAATTAGTTTTCATTACAGGACCCGAGTCTTTTATAAAACTTGAGTTGTGATCGCAGGACTCGATAAGTCTCGAAAAAGATCTCGACTCACGACTAAAAAGACTCGGATGTGAGTAGAGTTCTTTCAATGTAGACCTCAAAAACTTGAGTCTTTACCAACACTGTTTGTATACCCCTCACACGTACCAAGGAGTTTCCTAATACCACAGATGGACGCACTCAGCAGAACTACATCCTACGACCGCCGACCTACTTACTTGGAAAATGTTTTCAAAAGTTGGTTCTGAATTGTCTACCTCGTCAGCTGATGTATTTTTTTTCGCTCCACCTATTTGTCTGTTGTGTGGGTATTTTAGCTTCGGGCGGTGTCGCTTGAATTTCGCTATACTGAGAATTCTACCTCAAAGCATAAACCTCTGGATTCACTTAAGCCGCGTCCAGAATGTAGCAGTACTCGTACGTTTGCAGGCCGTTCTTTGACGCGTGTGACGGCATCTTCACGAACTACTCGTGGAGCGAGGGCGACGTGCAGGCCAGCCGCGCCGCGGCCGGCGCGCGGCACCGCGACGTGTTCATCGGCATCGACGTGTGGGGCCGCAACTTCATCGGCGGCGGCCAGTTTAACACGCAAGAGGTGACCCCTCTAGCCTACAAATTTCAGCTATGGAAGGCGTCATTTCGAGCTTCAACTCGTTTTACGTTGAAATACCGCGACTTTATAGTAACTTCATAGGCTTGTAGGTAAATAGCGGTGGAGGGCAGGCATTATAGGGTCAAACGCACACAAAAAACAAAAGTTGTCTCTCCTGTGGTCAATAGTTGAAGGCTTGTGTGCACATAAGATATGTTTTTATCTGATCGGGCCAAAGTAGACCTGACGCCGTATATGCGGATATGGGTTCAGCTAGAAAATTAGACCTTAAACACGTTAACTTCGGGTATGTCCACAGGAAAGACGCGAACCTAACTCTGCGTATGACCCTATAAGTCTTAAGTCTCCGAAATAAAAAACGAACCCCGTTTTGGAGAACGTATAACTTGCCTAATAAATATCACAAATACGAGAGAAAGATACAAATACTTCTTTGCTAATTTACCTACTTGTGTTAAAATCCTACTGCAGGGCAAAAGGCTTTCCTCTCTTTTGCTATACTTAAATAGATAATGAGCACTTGTATCAGCCCTCGCTCACTAGACCGCGAGCTTCGTAAGACCTGCAAACTTCAAAATTACAGGCCTTGAAAATTATCTACAAAAACGAGTGTTCCGTGGCCATATTCGCGCCGGCGTGGACGCACGAGGCGCTCGACGACGAGCAGTCGCAGATCAGCACTGTGGGCCAGGTGGCCGAGCTCGAGGTGCTGGACAGCTTCCTGCTTCGCGAGCGCGCGCTCTGGGGCAGCCTGTGGCCCTACCTGAACACCAAGCTGCCCAGCACGCTGCCCTTCCAGACCTCCTTCTGCAAGGGGCAGGGGAAGAAGAGGCGGCTTTATGGAGAGGTTTGATTCGACGATTTTATTTCTATAATATGAAGGCAAACGAGCACACAGGTCACGTGATTTGGAATTTCAAGATTACAATACCAAGATTTTTAATATGTTGCCAACCCTGAAAACTAAGACCCATATGAATGTAATTTCAAGTATGCTTACAGATATATTCACGAGAGTTGGCACGAATGGATTGAACGAGTGAATGAAAATGTCTATGTGTGCATGACATAATTATTAAATACAGGTTGATGCAAAAAGTAATTACGATAATTGTGTCTAAGAAAATCTGGCATACCCGCCAAAATAAGAAACCTTTGGAAACCAAGAACACCTAACGTAGTATACTGCAGTGCCACGCAAACCATCCATGAAGATAAATCTAGTAAACTAAGGTCTACTTTCATCATGAATAAAATGTATGAAAAATCTTTGACAACGTTGTCAACGGGAGTTGCCTTCTAAGCAGCGGTCCTGGGATTGATGGGTTTGATAGATCTATCAGTCTTAAATTAAAACAACACCATTAATGTAAATACTTTATCCTCATATGTACAAATGCATTAACCCACTTAGCCCGACTAGGTGTTATAACACCGCTCAAATTGATAACCTATTCGGGCTACGACACCTAGTCGGGCTAAGTGGGTTTAATCAATTTGAGCGGTGTTATAACACCTAGTCGGGCTAAGTGGGTTAATTGACTGTGGTTTATGTGCAGTCAGCGTCAAATAGTTTGTAGCAGTGAAAGTGGTCAAATAGTTTGGTATAGGATACATTTAGTATGATGTACCGAACTTTTCGACCACTTTGACTGCTACAAACTATTTGACGCTGACTGTACAGTCGAGTTCATAAATATGTGTACCCTTTTTATCTAGTCGAATGCGTTTGCAAACTAATTGTTAGCGACCGCATTCGAGTAGGTAAAAAAGTGTACACATATTTATAAACTCGACTGTACATACATATGCATAACCTGACTATAAAATTTATTTATAAAATTGTTAATCCGACTCTGCATCACTTGAACTACTAGATGTTGAAGATTCTTCGTCCTCGCTGTCACCTATATTAACAATGAAACCATCAGTAAGGTCGTCTAGCCGGTGTTCCATAGACTCGTACGAACGCTCTGTTTCTTGGGCCTTTCTCCAAGTATCATGAAACGTTTCTGTTTTAACGGCATGAACTTCATCGATGAATAGTTTTTGAACTTCGTTCATATTAAAAGTGACGTTCCTTGTCCCTACTTTACCTTTTATAATCCCCCACAACATCTCAATTGGGTTTAAATCTGGATGGTAAGGTGGAAGACGTAGTACAGAATGACCGTGGTCTCGCAGTATTTGATCTAACTTGTAAGTTTTCTTTGTGTCTTTATGTTTCTTAATTATTTTGTACAGAACGATTTTAGTATTTCTTTTTGGGTATGATATTTTATTTTTATCTAACCAGGTCAGCATCTCTTTTTTATTTGAGTTTTTTACTGGAGCTCGATCCACCTGAACGTTGTGATAAGGAGCGTTATCGACGACAAGGACGCTTCTGGGCTTTAAATTCGGTAACAAATATTCCTTCACCCATTTTTGATAATTTATAGCATTCATATTACTGTGGTAATCTCCAGACTTCTGGTTAGATTTGAATGTCAGCAAAGCATTTTCTACAAAGCCTTCCTCTGTACAAGCATGAACCGCTATAAGTCTTTGCCCTTTTGATATGGGAACTCTGATGCCACTGTTGCTGTTGTCAGTCCATGCGTTTGGCGTAGTATGAGTGCTATGCACGTAGGTCTCATCGGTATACACAATAGGCCGTTTTTGGTCTCTATATTCTTGTAATTTTTGTAAATACATAAATCTTTTGTAACGAATGTTGTCATTTTCAATTATCCGCATCCTGTTGTTCTGAATCTTCTTCCACCGGAATCCCATTTTATGTACCAGTCGTAATAAAGAACTGACACTGCCAGGAAAATCTATCGACTCCTTTAAAACTTTGTGTAATGTTTTAATAGTTGGTAGTGTTTTGTGTATTTTGTGAAAATCGTAAATACACCTTCGGATGACGTTTAAATCAAAATTGTCCACCTCCGATCTTTTCGACAAACGTGATCGTTTTTCACCGGGTGTCACGAACACATTAGAAGTCGATCCCTCAGTCGCATTTTTGCAGATACAGTTAACGATTCGCTGTACACTTCGTTCTGATGTCCCAGTCGCCGCAGACGTTAATTTGTATAACTCTTGAATTTTTAGAAATCCACCTTCAGCATTTTTAGTTTTTTGCTTAAAATAATTAAAAACGTTAAAAATTATTTCTCGAGACTGTCCCGATAATGTTTTTCCTCGTCCAAAAGTAGGTGTAGTCATTTTGAGAATAAGATAAAATTACATTACGGTATAAGTATTGTTTGTCGCTTATATGACAGTAAAAAATGAGTGAAGTGTCATTCTAATAAGAAGGTTATCAAGCACAATGTAATCTTATCTATGTAAGTTCTTACTTCGTAATCTAGCCTGCATTTTGCATTTTACAAATTAATAAAATATAAACATTTTTCATGCGTAATGACGATGTCGTGAAACTTTTCGCCATTATTTTGTTAATTGCGGCGTCGGTATGAAAACAGGATAAGACAGTATATTATAAATAAATTTAAAACTCTGTTGACGACGGACTCCTCGGTCTGATCCTTTTTAGATTATTTACTATTCGAACACGCCATCACCTTTCTTCACAAATAAAAATATTTATGTTTTTTTTAAATACAATGGACTTCAAAAATTACTAAAAGGATTAACATTGATACTTGGTGCAGATTTTTTTTTTTTCCTTAACAACGAGAACGTGTTAGGTACGTGTTTACAGAATATAAGGAGGCCCCTGTATAAGAAAGGCACTCACACTGCCACTCACAGTGACAAGTGACATTACTTTAGGTCAATCCATTCGTGCCAACTCTCGTGGATAGACCTGTACTACTTACAAATGTTACAATGATTCTATATGTTCATGTTTATGAGGCGGAACTGGTAGCAGGCTATGTTGATGTGTTCTTATTACTGTATACTGTATTACAAAAAAAAACTTAGATATTCAGGCCTATTTTACAAACCTGACAGTGATAGGGGACAGATTTTAATCCGGTTTTCGGTACAACGTTGACAGCGCCAGGTGATTTAAGTCCTTTATGTAAGCTGCGAAATAATACACAACTGTCACTGTCAGGATCGTGAAATCCTGGGCCGGGCCGAACGCGACCAACGCGAGACTTTCGATCCGTTTATTACAAACATCGCCATCGCACGGCGCAGGTGCTGAGCTCGGGCGCGTGGTACAACCTGCGGCACCAGAGCTACCAGCCCAACGCGGCGCACGGGCCGCACGCCTACCTGCTGAGCTCCATGCAGGCGCTGTACGACGTGCACGCGCACGGCCTGCAGTACGCGTACGGCGCCACCAAGCTGCGCGAGATCTTCCGCGTCCGCGAGAAGCCGCAGCTCCAGCCGGCCGCAAACTCCAAGACCGCCGACCCTGGAAAAAATGTCGAGCCTGACAAGCCGGCCCAGTCTGCCAAGTCGACCAAGGAGACCGAGCGCGCCAAGTCCACCACGTCCGGTAAGCCGGCCGAGCGCGCAAAGTCAGCCACGCCCGGTAGTCCTGCTGAGCGAGCCAAGTCAGCCACGCCCGGCAAGCCGGTCGAGCGCGCCAAGTCAGCCACGCCCGGTAAGCCGGGCGAGGGCACCAAGTCCGGCACGTCCGGTAAGCCGGCCGAGCGCGCAAAGTCAGCCACGCCGGCTAGTCCTGCTGAGCGCGCCAAGTCAGCCACGCCCGGCAAGCCGGTCAAGCGCGCCAAGTCCGTTGAGTGCGCCAAGCCCGCTAAACCCAGCAAGCCGGTCGAGCGCGCGAATTCCAGCTTAACCCCCGATCCCGCCGAGACCGTCGACGACCAGATGTCCGACGACCAGACGCTCGACGACCAGAGACTAAGCTTCAAGGACAAATTCAAAAACAGCTTGAGAAAGACATTCTACAGCTTCAGATGGAAAAAATACAAAAGAGAAGCCCCCATTGGCTCGCTCCTCGACGAGTCCCCCTCCGAGACCTCGTCGGGCGCCGGGCGCTCGTCGCGGGAGCTCTGCTTCCAGCTCCGCATCGGGCGGAGGCCGGACCAGAATCAGTTGGCGCTCGTGTACGTCGCGAACGAGGCGGAGTGCCTCGAGGTGTACATGAAGGACAGCTACACGGGCGGGTCCTGCCTGGCGGTACACCCGTGTGACGAGATGGACCCGAGCCACAGGTTCACGCGGCTGTTCCACTGTAATTTTAAAGTGGACGGGAGGCTGGTGGTGTGCGTGGTGACGAAGCTGCTGCCGGGAGCGCAGGAGCAGACGCTGGACGTGGTGCTGTGCACGCGCGACGGCTCGAGCCCCGAGACCCGCGTGCTGCTGGACGGCCAGGGCGGGGCCGCGGGCAGCTCGCAGGCCGGCCTGGCGCCGCTCGACCCGACCTCGACCCAGTTCAAATCCCTGCAGAACTACCTGCTGCTCCGCAAGCCAGACTTCTACGTTGCCGTCGAGAACTCCTACGGCTGGGATGTCAGGTAATCACCACTTTATGATATGCTCTTAATACTGTTGGCGCGTTTATCGACTCGTCACTAGCTGCTGAGAATTGAAGCCGCTTGCGCTATTAATATTAGAGCCTTTTGTAGGAGGGCATTGCGCCCCATTGCCAAGAAAACAATCTTTGTTTTACTGCATTGGTTCTGATACTTCTGATACGTGTGAATGTGTGAATGTTTTTGCAATTTATAAAGAACCGGTCAAGTGCGAGTCGAACTCGCGCACCGAGGGTCTCATATTTAAATACGCAAATCTAACGTAGATTCTTAACATACACACCTATTTTTTTTTAGTAATCGTCCTGGATTTAATAGTAGATTGTTCAACAAGGGACTAAAGCAAGCCATAATGACACGAGATGTTTAGCCACGCGAGCGGAACGAGGGTGGCTATAGTTCGAATGTGATTATGCTTGTTTATTCTTGCGTCAAACACTCTACTTTTCACTTTGAATGCGAGGAAAAAATACGACGTTCCGTAAACCGTACTATGATTTACGGGGTGGTTTGATAGCAACTACCATTTCACACAAATATGTATTTTTTGAGGAGTTGGAATACGCCTCTTTATACAAGGTTACTTTCGGCCCCTCGCCAAATTTTGCCAAATCATCCCGGAACAGTAGTACAATAAATTTATGAATAAAAAAATACATCTATTTTGGCCTTTTTTCTTCTACTTTTCCAAACATAACAAAAATATTCGCACTGCTAGATCAATACCGTATCAACTCAAAATACAACTGTATTTTAAATTCAACTTTATTACAACTACTATGAATTTGAAACCAAACTAGAAAGGATTTTGAGTTGATACGGTATTTATCTAGCAGTGCGAATGGTAATACTCTTCTTGTTTGTTTTCGCCACCTTTTTTTAAAAGAAATACTGAAGGTAAAAACTATTTAAAACATAAAATAGATAGATAATTAAATAGATTCATATTCGTAATCATTAAACGTGTTTCACGAAATTAAATAGTTTTTTCTATATTTTTGCTTAGTTGTCATATTGAGGTTGTTTCCACGCCCTTAAAATTGTGTATACACAATCACCGAAAATGGCGATAAGCTCTATTTATTTATGTTATTATGGATGTAGACAATATAATTAATAAATTCAAATCGTTTTACATAACAAACCTAATAGTTACAATTAATTAAAATTCTACATTCAGATGTCAGGAGTAGTTTATTGCATTAGGAACAAAGTTAAGTGTGCGGTCTGAGTGGACGCTCGAAGCGGGTCTGACAGCGGGGCGGGCAGCGTCGCGGGCAAGCGTCAACCGCACTTGTGCAGTGTCCACTCAGGACACTAGCTTGGGTTTCATTTGTTTATCATGCACGCTGCACGCCCAATTCGAGCGTCTACTCTGGCCGTACACTGATGGCATTTACGTCACGTTGGCGCCACTCAGAACCATCGTCGCAGTTTATGCCGTGACATAGTGCTTAAAGGGTGCCCGTGGTACTACCACGTGGTTGTGGTGGTGCTGAGTTGGGACCGTTTCGCAGCATTAGCACATCTATTCTCTTATCTCATTTTCTTCTTTTTTATTGCTACTTTTATTTTTTGTTTTTGTGAATAAATATTTTACTTAATACCAGTGGTACTACTGCGTTGTACTACTGACCAAAATTAGTATCATAAGTATGAGGTAGGTTTAGGTTATGTTAGTTTTGCAGCAGGCCCGGAGGGCCAAACCACCCAGAAAAAGGAGCTCCGCGTTAGCGGAGCTCCGTCGACCTTGTTAATTTGATATTCAAATAGAAATCTTTGGTCAGTAGTACCACTGGTGGTACCACGGGTAAGAACCGGTGCTTAGTGGTGTCAATTTCGACGTCACAGAATCACCCATGGCACACATTATCCTACACTTGCGTTTATCTTTTATTTTTTATTGATTTTTTCTGTTCTGTTTTTTGTGCTCGTTATATAAATGTTTGTATTTCTATTTGTATTAAATCATGGTGGGTGCAGATACTACGAGGCGCGGGTGCGGGGCCGCGTGACGTCGGTGAACTGCCGCGCGGGCGCCGCCGCCGGGCCCATCCTGCTCGGCCACTTCGGGCTCTGCGAGGTAACCACAGATCACAGAAACAAGGGAGATATGTTATGGGGGCGTGGTTCGTGTCGCCTCGATATGGTCAAATTGACCATATCGGCACGAGGCGTGTCAAGCGTTGACACAGTCACTCACTGAACGCTGTCAGTATAGAAGCTCCGTTTAAATGATAAAATGGCTGTATGTAGCGTGAAAGTGTGCAAAAATCGAAATACAAACGTTATTATAAAATCAAAGGGCATAACTTACCACCGGTAAATTTTGTTTTTAAGCATTATTTATATTTTTAAATGAATATTTTACATTTGAATGGATTTCAGAGCGTAAGGTTGTGAAAGTTGTGTTGACGTGATTTCTATCGACTATCGATAAATGGCTTATTCTACAGCTATCAATAGAATTCAATGTGTTAATAGTTGTAGTTATTTATCACTACCACGACACGCTTAAAACAGAAGAAAAATAATTTTAACAAATTTTCACGTTATACAAAATTTAATTTTCTTTACAATATTAACGAACGACGAAGGACTCTAGCAATTCAAATATAAGTAGGCGAATCATACAATTAAGATAAAAATAAATTAACCAACCACAAAGGCAAAGGGCTCTGGTTCCGTATTGAGCTGTGCTTGCACACAGCGCTGATTGACAGCTCGCGCCGACTCACTCTTAAAAGGATTCAAGCCTAAAGGTTGGATGGTAGAGCTTGCCCCAAGTATTAAGTCTATCTTTCTGTTTTAAGTAATTTGTACCATTTATGAAATAAATTTTACATAATCAAGTCGGTAAACTACTGGTTTGTCCCAAACTGAGATCTTGTGACGTGACACTCAACCGAACCCATTTTATTAGTATATTTGTATTAACATCATAAAGTCCAAGTTTACAATTTAGACTTTTATGTACTAATCAAAACGAAAATCTTTAACAGCTCCAGAAAATTTAACCAAAGAAATTCGGCCATTTTTTTGTTACGTTCTTATATAGGTATCGTTCCAAATTTAAAATCTCATGTATCAATTTTACGCAAACCGTATTCTTGCTAATAAAATAGTATTCTATTCTAACAATAATATATTAAGTTTAAATGATGTAATTGTATTAACCTAGTAGTAAAATAATAAAAATAGTACTTATTGCCTGTAAATTGAATAGTACCTGGGCCATTCTACTTTTCGTTGTACATAAATTTTTAGTCACATTTGCACTAAACAATTTTTTTTTCAAAAACGGTGAATTGCACCGTTTTTACTCGAAGAGGGACGTAAATAAGCTTGTATTTAGAATTATCCTAATACATAAAAAGTTATTTGTAATAACTATAATGTCAGTAACGCAGTGGATGTTGATGTCCCCGCCTTTTCTATGGAAAGAGTGCAATTTACCACTGAGTTACCAAGATTTTTTAACGATAATTGAGTAATTTAAGAGTTGTTTTTTTGGAAACCGTCAAACTTAAACATTCTAAGTTTATGTTATTTATTTAGACGCGGATTCATAATTTGGTATACTTTTTATCGGACTATAACCAAAAATGTACACTGAAAAGTAGAATGACCCACCTATATATATATTAACGTTGCAAACAAGTTTGAATTGTTTATCGATATATTTTGAAACATTCCTTGTGGCATCCCTAAGTGGACGACAGGAGAGAAACGCACACCTCTTGAAAAAAGTATAACTAGATGTCGCTGTGTGTGGGTAGTCCTTAACCTGCTGAACATAGGGACTACTATCTTGGCGCCATCTAGCTCTGAGGAACTAATTAATTACTCGTCGCATAGATGGCAGCTAAGTGACGAGTAAGCGCTACCTTACGTCCAGTGACTGAACTACGATGGAAAAAAAACGATCTTTCAGCATTTTTCAACCTTGAGAACTTAGTATAAAGCTTAATTTTCTGCTACTATCAAAACTATGTTACGGCGTTTTTAGTTCGTAAGCTGTAACCAATTATGAGGAGGTTGTTTTTGTAGTAGTTAATAGAGCGTATGCGTAAGACGCACACATGTTTAAAAGTGGCGACACCGGGTCTTGTACGAATTGGCGTTCATGACATATCTCCCTTGTTTCTGTGATCTGTGGAGGTAACCCATACTTACGGGACTAGATATTAATACATTACATTAAATCACGCCTGTTTCCCACCACCACTTCTTTCCACTTGCTACGATCTTGACAAATTTCTTTCGCATCTTCAACATTCATACATCGAGTCGATATTAATGTTATATATTTTTTTATTAAATAGATTATAACCTCCGATAATAGGGAATATGCATGATTTTTTTAAATCACATTGCTCAAGGAAATATGAAAACGTCAAAGCACCACAACTGAAATTAAAATTAAAGTCGGTCGAGAAATACGTATGATACAAGCATTTTGAACCGCTAATTAGATAGCGATTCGACCGAGAGATCCGATATGCATTGTGACGTCATGTAATAGGTCGGCCATAATCATACTCATACTCATTTATTCATATTTTTCGATAAAATTACACGTCAAAGGTTACATTATTTTATAGATTAATTAGATGTAGGTACATAATAGAATTTACATTTCAATTAAAATTACTAATTACAATACATTATGAATTATAGTAGTCGTCAAGTGAATAAAATGCTTGTATAGTAAGCCATTTTTTCAATTTATTATAAAATAAATCATTGCAATCAGTATTTTTTATTTCGTCGGGTAGTTTATTATAGATAGTAGGCCCAGCAATACTTATTGTTTTAGTAGACTTAGCCAGTCTGCAACTCGTTGTGGCCAGTATGTTTTTATTTTTTAGAGCGATCCGTACACATTTTGGCATATTTTTTGGAAAAAATTCTAAAAACTCCATGTTAAATTCTGTTTTGCTAGATAGATATAAGAACAAATCTTTGTGGGCTTATATCTTGATTATTTTTATAGTTATTCAAAAAGTGTTTTTTTTCAACTGTTTCTTCCTTGAATCAGCTTCTACTGAATCTGTGAATAAAATTAATGAATATTCCCTGTGGTTTTAGTAAGTCAAGTTTTAAATTCATAGGTACCAATATACATTAAATCACGCCTGTTTCCCGGAGGGGTAGGCAGAGACCACTTCTTCCCACTTGCTACGATCTTGACAAATTTCTTTCGCTTTTTCAACATTCATACATCGAGTCATGCACGCACGTTGGTTTCGGGTACTTAGAATTCGGCCCTTTTCCAGTATTTCTCCGATTTGATTCGAAAAAGTACGCCTAGGGCGGCCCCTTCCGAACCCTTCCACTCACTTTCGATCTGTATATTTCATAGGTACGTTGTTATTTATTCGTTTTAACGAGTTTAGGTTTGGTAGTACCCCGTACCAACTTCATGCCGCTCGCTGCGTCGGAGCCGTTCCAACTCATTAAATGGTCGAGTTTGCCTACTCGTGCCGTGCAATGTTAAAACTTTGGTTAAGTAGTGTGATTTTGCTATAAAAAAATATTTAATTAGTGGTCGCACTAAGTGTGTAGTGACCAAAACTTTGAATTTAGATTACAACAGTAAAATAAATTTCTATAACAGACACTTTCTCCTAATTAAAATTATAAGTCTATTTGACATCATAGAGTTCAAGCACAGAATAAGTAATAGTACTATTACAGAAAGATATCTCTGTGAAAGCAAACATGCGAATTTAAACCTACTCAGAACGCGTTAACGATAATATTACCTCGCACGGCACGGAAGTGACCTTGGTTACATTTCTCCTATCGATAGAAAATTCGCGCTCAAAAGGGTTTAGTGTAAGTAGATCTCCCAGTACTAGTGACTGCCTATTATTGTCCTTGCCAAGGACAGTGGAAAGTACAGTAGTGTAAACCGATCGGACAGTTCCGAGTCAAGTTGCCTTACCAGTGGTTCCAAATAGAATCGGTTTCTATTTCTTCACTTCACTGTCCTTGGCACTGTCCTTGACCAATGTAAATCGAGCTTCACGTAAGTAGGTAATTAGTAGCAGTGACTAGGATCCTAACTGGCCACTGCAAACTGAACAGACATCTGTTTCTAATGGGTATGAAACAAGACGCGACATGCAGGTTCTGTCAGGAGACAGAGGAGACAGCAATGCACATCCTCTGTTCCTGCGGACCACTAATGCGCAACAGAAGTATCTACCTAGGGCGACATATAATGGACCCACAAGAGATACAACTCCTCACTGCCCAAAGCATCTGGAAATTCCTGGACGCAACGGGCCTTTGCGGTGAGCTCTAAAACAAAGGGCTGCTACAAAAGATCAGCAATGGTCAAAGTGGCTTACAAGGCCCATCTCAACCCCCAATAATAATAAGTAGGTAATTTATTTTTGATACGTGAATATCGAAAATTTGGAAGCTGCGGGCGGGTCGTGAAATAAATAATATAATAGGTAACTCTCTTTTTGCGTCGCGGGTTGAAACTTTAATTAGTAAGCAAGTTATAATAGTAAATTGTTCAACAAGGGACTAAAGCAAGCCATCATGACACGAGAGCTTGGTTATAGTTCGAGTGTCATGGTTGTTTAGTCTCGCGTTAAACACCCTACTTTTCACTTTGAATGCGAGGAAAAAAAACGTCATTCTATACAAAATTAAAATATTTAACAAATATGTAACAGAGTTTCTGAGGTTCGCGGTTGTTTTTTTTGACACTTTAAATGCTTGCATATTTAGCCAACAGATACAAACTTGAAAACTATTTGGACCATGCCTAATCATCAATTGATTAAGGCATTATCCTTAATATATTTAAATAGATTATGAGATTATGTTTGATTATTCGTAATCATTAATCGTGTTTCACGAAATTAAACCTTTTTTTATATTTTTGCATAGTTGTCATTTGAGGTTATTTCCACAGCCTAAAAAAGTAAAAATGGTCCATATACAATCACTGAAAATGGGGATAATCCTCCATTCACAAACCCCGTGATTGTTTGTTTAGCGGTTACCGAAGTAAATTAAAAAAAAAACTTTGGTCCCTAGAGATGAATAAGGAGTTTTAATCCCGATGTGCATAGACTAAAGTAACTTTTTATCTTAGGCAGTATAAGTAATGACAAGTCTACATTCCTGTCATTATTGAAGCACCCGTGTGCTATACAGTAGAGCTGTAGGTAGGCCTCCATCAAGATGGAGTGACGACCTTGTAAGGATCGTGGGAACGCGGTGGATGCGAAAAGCACAAGACCGGTCTGAGTGGAGAGCCTTGGGGGAGGCCTATGTCCAGCAGTGGACGTCTTTCGGCTGACATGATGATGATGATGATGATGATGCTTTACAGTACCTTTTCGCTTTTCGGGTTGCCATGCCATACATAAAATCCCACATTCCCTAAAGTACCTACTCAAACAAAAACTCGAATTACTTTGGCAGCGTACGCGCGTCAAGATGAGCGCGAGCGTGACATTCAACTGATTAGCCGCGCGTGCCAGGCCGCACATTTTGTAGGCAATAGCGCGCAGTGCGTCCGGCCCGGTTCAAGTAAAGTTTTTTTCTGGCTCAAGAAATCTGTTTAGCAAGAGCAGGTACTATCTCTCTTATAAACTTTAGTTTAATCACTTGCAAATGCTATTATAACGCACCCCTTTTTGCATCGGGGTGAAAAATCACTAATTTCGTGTGTCCTCGACACTGATCGCACTACCTACACATACATACCTTCACGCCTGTAATCCCAGAGTGGGCTAGGCAGAGCTACAGAATAACAACTTAAAAAGTTGTTGATAATTCAGTAACCACAAATTGCACTAATAGGCTAAGATGTTTACCAGTATATTAGTGACAGGTGGCAAGCCCATCGCCTAACAGTACTATAAGCCTATATTCCCTTAGTCGCCTCTTACGACATCCACGGGAAGACATGGAGTGTCACTATTATAACCAGGGATCGGAAATTCGGATCGATATTTACCTAAAGTTGGCAAAATCCCGGAAAAAGATAGGCAAACATGGCGTCGGCTTCTTAAAAATATTATTTTAATAATATAAGTTCCGGGATTCTGGGATTCTACAAAATTTTAATATAATAATTACTTTACATATAGGATAAAACATTCATTTTTGCTCCTATAAATTCGTTAGGTTAATGAGTTACAGGTAAATTAAATAACATTTGGTAAATCAATACATGAAAAATAACTTCAAACAGTTAATATAAATAATTGATTATGAATTAATGCCGGTGCAATTTATTTATTTTGAAATCCCAGAAATTTTAGTAATGAATTCTACGATTGAGTCCGCCTCCATACAACTGAACAACAAAGCCGGTGCGAAAGTATAGGTAAATATCGATCCGAATTTCCGATCCCTGATTATAACCCGGCAACCACACGGGGACACAAAGTGAATGGTCCCTTACATTAAAATTAGTGTCCGACCGAAACACGATTTTTAGCCGAAACCGAAACCGAAACCGAATATTCGGTTTTTTTCTGATTTCGGCCGAAACCGAAACCGAAATTTTTGATGACTTATGAAATTATTCAAAATTACTGTACAAATCGTAAGGAAAAAGTTATTGCAAGGATTTCTTATATGAGAACAGCTACTGTTTTAGTTAAACAAAATAAAAAACGTTTATTTTTAATGAAAATAGATATAATTAGAGGTAAACTTTGAAATTTTAAACTATTTTACTGCAGTTATCAAGACTTCACTAATTCGCGGCATAGGTATTATATTATTCAAAACAAACAACCTATTCTTATCACGTCTAAACTAAATTCACAATCCTAATATCAAACGTATCGTTCATTAATTACAGCATAAAATGCAGTAACAGATTCTAAAAAATAAATAATAATTTAATAAATAAACAACACTCACCATATTTTCTCGCGCGCCACGTGGTTCACAAACAAACGTCACAAACGGGATGAATTCATATTCATCCCGTTTGTGACGTTTGTTTGTGTAAATACTGTCGGTGGTCCCGGCTGGGACGGCCGCCGATGCATTACCTATACCTACCCGGCCGAGCGCGCCCGAATTAAGCCGAGCGCTCCCGATGCGAGAGCCGCGAGAGGCCGCGAAGCAATTTCGGCCCGGCCGAAGGTTTCGGCCGGATTCTGGCCGAAACCGAAACTGCGGCCGAAATCACTTTTTTGGCCGAAATTGGCCGAAACCGAAACCGAAACCGAAACTTCGGTCGGACACTAATTAAAATGTGTTTGTTTCAGAGGAATGACGTCTAGACTGTGATAAATCTATATATATAAAAGAAGAAACTGACGGCTGACACATCGACCAACGCACAGACGAAACCGCTGGCCCTCAAGACTTGAAATTTGGAGGCATTTTGGATATCCTATGGGTGCACTATGAACGGATTTTTGGGAATCCATCCCCTAAGGGGTTAAAATAGAAGTCATACGAAGTCGCGGGCGTCGCCTAGTATGTCAACCGAAGTATAACGATGTGGTGTTAAAATAAGAAATCATAGAATCGAATTATAAAATTACGTATGTATTTAGTCACGGTGCTGTTGTGTTAATTTTATATTGAAAAAGTAATATATTTTATTTTTCTACATTTGTTTAATTTTGTTTTTTTGGTAATTTTGCAACAGTCAGCCGCTAAAGGGACAATTACAATACTTAATCTGCAAGGCCGATAAGCCCATAATCTCGTCGAGCGCGCCCTGCGCACGTTAGTTTAGATTCTATTGGTTAATATTGTCACAGCTCCGCTCCACTCCGCTCATCTCCGCCTCACCACTGCGGCTCCACAGCCGCAGCCTAAAACATTTGAAAGGGGTCCTTTAGGCCCGTGGGCTGAGTTGACTATAAAAATATATAAATAAATTTCGTACTGGGCATTTCGGCTCGCGGGCCGAGTGAGGCATTGGTTCCACTGCCGACGATGAGCGAGATGCGAGTAGAGGCAGCGACCAACTATTAACCCTTTCAGCCCGGATGGCGAGTTAACTCTTCTTGTGCAATGTGCTCTCAGATCCGGTAGACGACTATACTCGTTTAAAAAAAATTGACATTAAGTCCTGGATTAGGGCAATTGACAGTCACTTGCACAACCGGACACGTTGCGTCCTGTACTCTTGACCTTGACCCATATCTATTTGCTGCAGTTATTGTGATGTTACTCCAAGAATATTCGTTTCGCATTTGTATCTAAATACTTAGTTTCGTTTTGCACAAACAACATGGAGAAAAATAACTGTAAGTACTAAAATTTCGACAATATTAGCTAACGAGTTATCTCGTCTACCGGCTCTGAAAAGCGTTTTACGTAGCCGAGTTAAGTCGTCTTTCGGACGTAAGAGCATCATTTCTGTTGACGAGTTAACTCGTCTACAGGACTGTGGAGCAGGTATCATTTCACTGGATCTGGAAAACTGGGTAGATTTTGTGTATGACTTTGCCGGAACGAATATATGCGTCTCTTTTATTGACACTGCATCTATACCTTTTGTTTGTTTCTTGAGCGAGACAATCGCCGATAGCTAATCGCTTCCTCGCCCTCCTCGGTGGGACCAGTGCCTGAGGTGGCCAAAGAACGTTTAAATCAAAACTGCATTTTTCCGAGTAGGTACTTACATTGATAAAGGCACTATCGTTTTATTTTAAGAGCATGCATATATCAGTCAGATCCGAGTGTTCGCAGTCGTCGAGATAGCGCGCCCGTATCTGATAAAGATGAGGCTTGTGCTTTCTTAATATAGATCACGACCCGACCAGCTGTTACGTGAGCATTGAGTGCTTTGGTGAAACGGCGCCGACGAACGACGAAGAATAACTACTGTAGATCGGTAAGATAGGTAATATTTATCGTTGTATTCAACCCCCTACAAATAAAGGGGGGTGTTTTAAGTTGAACGGGGTTTCTGTGTATGTGTACCCTTGCCATGAGTTACAATAACGTACTCTCTAGCGAGTCGGATGCTCTGTCCCTCGCAGACCTCGTATTATTCTTATAGAGTGCGAGGGACAGAGCATTTAATTCGCTAGCGAGTACGGTAATTGTAACTCATGGTTACTGCGTATCTGTGTAACTGTACGTGTGTGTGTCTGTATTTGTGTGTATGCTGTGGCACCATAGCTCCCAAACTGATAGACCTATATCTAGTTTAATCGGGATGTTTCTTAGCTAGGTTTCACAAAAATTTGATAGTTATTTTGAACTTATGAAGTGCCTTAGGCTGTAAACGGGTTATTCCCACCTGTTACCACCAATTTTTTATTCCCAGTAGTTACCATTGGTAACAGGTGGGAAATAATTCCCAGCTTCCAAAGTAAACTGTTTTTCACGAAAGCCGCGAATTGACACAAACACTGAGAGCGAGGACCAAGTTCCGACTGACAATACAGTTGTCATATGGTCATTAGGAGGAGGGGGGTTTTTTTTTTGTTCTCCGTCTATTCATAATCGCCAGGTAGTATTTTTTATGTACCTGGGCCGAGTTTTGTGAAATCGATTTTCTGCCAGCTAAATCATCATTTTTCCCCATTGTGCGACGGATAAAAGTGTTTTTAATTTGATCGATTCATTACGAGGGGTGATCCATAAGTTTTGAGAATCAGTATGAACCATGCACATAATGATATTTTTTTAAAATGGAATATACCATGGCACTAATCAAACTTAAATTAGAGAAAAAAAAAACTATATTGTTCATTTGTTTTTCTGTGATAGCTAAACAAAAAACATCTGTATGAATAATTTTACAAGACGGTAAAATAAGAGTTAGTTTTGTAATAATTTGGAGCGGTGTGGAGAAAATTCTGGTACACTAATAAAAAATATTGTTTTTGAAAATGAAACCTTGATTTATCATTATGATTTAAACGATAAATAAGTTATCATTGCAGTGGATTTTTTATCTCCAGCTCTGTCACCAAAATTTAGGGTAGTTTTTTCGGCCTCGCCCAGGATTATTGAGGCCTACAAATAAATACTTTGACATTCGTTTTTAGCAATTGTGTTTTAATAATCTAGGAGAGTTATATAACATTATTCTATCATAGTTATGGGAAAATATTAAAAATAAGCTCAAGAAAAAAAATACGAATTTGCGGCAGGAAATGTGCTTCAGAGCCTTCTAATTGACAAGGGTGCTGCTCATCTACTAAAGATCAGAACTGAGAACCGCTCTCCCCGTTATTAAGCCCTAACTTTCGACTACTACTTCTCATTCACTAATGTTAAAAAACAACTACATAAAAATCACGAGCTGATGATGACTTAGTGAACGTACAAAATATGACCATTTTGACCTCCTAAAGTAAAATTATTTTTTTAGTGGTAAAATAAAACAATTGAATGACGTTAACAAGTGTTTGCAAATATAGAAAGTGTGCTTATTTCAATTAAAATATAACGATTGACATATCTCCCATTTTTAATACCGATTATCAAAACTTATGGATCACCCCTCGTATATGACATCAAAACTCTAGTTTAGAGTTTTGATGTCATATAATGAAATGCTCAGAGCGATAATCTGATCAGATTAAAAACACTTTTATTCGTTAGTCGACACTTTTGATTTTGTGCCCAAAAATCCCAAAATGATCCTTTAATGTGGTTAACAATAGAATATATAATGATTCGACTACTACCTACCTTACCTTTTAGCCGCCTCTTTGGTAGGACGGCTGCAAATTCGACATTTAATCTAGGTATAACACCTTAATCCAGTTAGTTTAAAAAAAGAACGAGTAGAATTTATCTAAAAAAGGTATATTATAGGCATGTATGTAGTTATGTACACGATTTAGAAGAGACTTCGGTTTAGTACTTCTCTCTCACTCGCTCTCATACGATCTTATTAAGAGCGAGTGAGAGAGAAGTACTAAACCGAAGCCTCTTCTAAGTGCTCACAGACTGTACGACAGTCGGACTCATTTGCACTTTTGGTAACTATAGGTTTCATTGTTCATGTTTATTAATTTAAATAACTAAAAGTAAAATGGGCAGTGACACGATGTCAGAGATCTATAAAATGATATCCTATTATAATAATATACTTAAGTAATACAAGCAAAAAAAAAGCACAAGACCGGTCTGAGTGGAGAGCCTTGGGGGAGGCCTATGTCCAGCAGTGGACGTCTTTCGGCTGACATGATGATGATACAAGCAATATTTTTTACCCGACTGTGGCGAAACCCAAAGGGGTTGTGTTTGACCTTTATGAATGTGTACCTATACGGTACGTCTTTAGATTCGTAGACAATATTAGGAATGTGCATAAACTTGCTTAGTTCATAATCATAATTACATTATCTCTTCGTTTCCTGTTCACCGTCCTATTCTGATAAAAATCAGAATTCAAGAACATCCGTCCTTTTTACGATAAATCCGTCTCCCAACCCAAAACCAATCACCTTACAGTAATAATACTGCCCTCCAAAGGAGAAAAGGCGTATCTACTATATGAATTGTATTGAAAATCTAACCTTATTATAACCCTTGAGAGTTTAATATGCTTCTATGAATTAATTGCACATGCGCCTTTTCTCCGTTGGAGGGCAGTATACCGACAACCGACTTGGAGCAATTTGCAATAACAGAAAAAACTTTCAACCGCGACAATCTCCATTATGAGTTCTATTCCAAAGTGTCAAGATAGGAATTTCAATCGATTTACTTGTTCAGGTATATTTTCTCCGTATCATTTCGAAGTGGGTAGTCGGGGAGATACTAAAACAATAAATACGTTTTTATTTAGACAGTTGTTAGTTAAAGTCGTGTTGTCTGCGACGATGTGTCAGTAAATAAAACTCAACAAACAGGTAAGTTTGCTAACATATTACTTATATTTTTCATTACAACGTTGTGTAAGTATAAAAATGGATATATCGCTGATTGGTTAGATGTTTTAGTGTACGTACTACGTAGGTAAATAAATAATTACCACGAAGACAATGCACCTAGGTGTTTATTTACCTAATACGAGTACTTACACATAAAGAGGTTATATACTTCTCGGGCACATTTGGCGCGTGGTGCGTATTCAGTTTTCAGTTTATCAAATCAAATTATTTAATGAGTTTTCATAAGTACATTGTAAATAACATTAACTAGTTGGCTACTTCTTTTGTAAGTATAAAAATACCTGCTAAGGGGCAGCGTGTGTGTGCGTGTGTGCGTATGTGGCGTATGTGTGCGTGCGTGCGTGCGTGCGTGCGTGCGTGCATAAGTGCGTGCGTCCGTGCGTGCGAGCGTGCGTGGTGCGTGCGTGCGTGCGTGAGTGTGTGCGTGTGTGTGTGTGTGTGTGTGTTTTTTTTATCTGCTTTTGCACTTTTATTTTACATTTTGTCGATTTTAGAAAATCGTTTACTTTTTTGTTAGTGATCAAACAGCTCTCCCTTATTAGGTAGGTATCATCTAACCAAACCACGGTACACCTACCAATATTAACATTTAAAGTGCAGCTGTTCAATGTTGTAGATCAGACGTGACGTACAAGTTGATAAAAAAAAATAAAAATGGAATTGACACTTGCCACCCACAAGAACTCGTTTTAGAAGTGATACTCGTAACTAACCGGTTCATTACCATACCACTCCGGCATACCGGTTTCATGAAAACTAGCTGAAACGTATGTAGCTGAAGTCATTGAAAATCATGCTTTACGCGAATTTAAATTAAAGGTACGTATCATTATGTGTAAGTAGGAAAATAAAGGGTAAATTTGAAGACAGTTACTGTCTTCATGCAAATGGTGTACCCCGGGATAGTACAGTCAACCACTTTTATTGTTGAGCTACTATAGCACCCTGTCGCTGAAAGCCAACGTTTGATTCATTTTGACGTAGGTACCTAATAAATCTCTAATAAGTCTTAGGACGTGACACTACGACGATTAGAGCATCTATGACGGGACTCCCACATACGAAAAAAACATGAAAATTGGTTTTCAACTATACGCACCTTCAGAACGATAGTGACCTAATTCAAAATTTCGGCGACTGCACCGAGCAAACGTCGAGCGTCCAGTGGCGCCCTCAATACTATTATTGTGTTTTCTGATAAACGAAAGAATTTCCATGGAATTGGACGATGCTTTTTTGTAGCGCAAGTAAAAACACAATTTATGGGATACGTAACAAACTTTGATAATAGTTACCCTTTGAGTAGTCAGCTTAACGGGAAAAGGTGGCCACTTTTTTCCGTTAAGTTGATAACTCGAAGGTCAATTGTTAGTAAACTATGGGATTTATCGTATAAGTTGTGTTGTGTTGTGATGCATCGTCCGAATTCAAGAAAATACTTTAGTTTATTAGAAATCTCAATAATAGTAATGAGGGCGCCACTGTACATCCGGCGTACGCTCGGCGCAGTCTTAAGTCATAATTTGATTACGATAGAGCCCAAATTCGAAATTTAAAATTTCTGAATTGTGTCACTATTATTCTGAAGGTGCGATTTCAAATTGCATCAAAATCCGTTGAGCGGTTTAGCCATGAAGGCGTAACAGACGAACATACTTGTTTTTGTACAGTCCAGTACATAAATATGTATACACTTTAGTACCTGGTCTATTTAATATCATATTCAAACTGCCATATAGGTACGAATTATCACAGCCATTAAAGTGACAAGGTACTAAAGTGTAGGTCCATATCTATGAACTCGCCTGGACACATAAGGGGGGTTATAATATAAGCCCCCAAATTACGCTCGTCGCGTGTGGGTTCAATTTCATCATAACCTCAGGGTCTCTATTTTACTCGGTCTAAGCCTAATTACTTTTTTTTTATTGTATGGGAAGGCAAACGAGCACACAGGCCACCTTCTGATAAGTGGTAACTGTGACCCATAGACATTCGCATTCACAAGACTGCAAATGCGTTGCCAACCCTGAGGACTAAAATGGAATGCCATTTCACCGGCTGTCTTATCCCCAAACCGGAACACAACAATGCGAACACTGCTGCTTGGCGGTAGGTTAGTGGATAAGATGGTGGTACCAACCCGGACGGACCCTGCACAAGGTCCTCCCGCAAGTAATTTTGTTTTGACATGTTCATCATCATGTTGTCAACGTTTAGCTGACTATAATGGCGGCCTAATGAAAAACAATACGATAAAAATAGTAGTAGAGACAAAGTAGAATAGGGCTTCTGTTCCACTTTGCCTGTAGCCCACCATCACAGCCATCATGCTCATATATCGGATTTACTTAATCATATTGTTGACGTAATCAACAATAACTTGTGGGAGGACCTTGTGCAGGGTCCGTCCGGGTTGGTACCACCATCTTCTCCATCAACCTACCGCCAAGCAGCAGTGTTCGCATTGTTGTGTTCCGGTTTGGGGATAAGACAGCCGGTGAAATGACTTTCCATCTTAGTCCTCAGGGTTGGCAGTGCATTTGCGGTCTTGTGAATGCTATGTCTATGGGTCACAGTTTCACTTACCATCAGGTGGTCTGTGAGCTCGTTTGCCTTCTCTATGACATAAAAAAAATAAAAAAAAAATAACTCACGGTAAAAATAATCTGGAACAGAGCCATAGGTCATTCACCTGATAAGAACTTTATAACATAACCAATCAAGTGGTGATAGTCTAATTGTAGTGATAGTGATATTGTTATCAGAACTCTATAGTCACTGCCATGCGTCAGAGATACGGTCTGGGAAATAGGCCACTTAGGTGATAAGCAGTTATTAGGGTCCCGTTAATTAGGTGAAACGACGGAACCCTTCTAGGGTCACGTGTGTTTGTCTGTCTGTTACGACCTATTGTCTCCGAATCTACAAATGGATGGAACAATAATATACCGTCGGTGAAACTGCAAAACCGCGTAAGTAACATTTGAAATAAGGAGCAAATGGTACCTTTTTAATGTTACAGTAAGGTTTAGTTTGCTCTATCATATTTTTTTTAGTTACCCGATTTTGCAGTATCACTGACGATATGGTGCACACATAGGCCGGAGAACTTATCGTAAATAAATGAATTAAGAGTTCATTGGTTGATTTGGAGAAAAAAAAGAGAATTAAAAGGGAAATGAGAAAGTAAAAGGGTTCTTCGGGAGGTTTTGTTTCATCATCATGTCAGCCGAAAGACGTCCACTGCTGGACATAGGCCTCCCCCAAGGCTCTCCACTCAGACCGGTCTTGTGCTTTTCGCATCCACCGCGTTCCCGCGATCCTTACAAGGTCGTCACTCCATCTTGTTGAAGGCCTACCTACAGCTCGTCTCCCGGTCCGCGGACGCCACTCAAGTACCTCCTGACCCCATCGGCCATCAGTCCTGCGTGCGATGTGCCCCGCCCACTGCCACTTCAGTTTAGCTATTCTTCGGGCTATGTCGGCAACCTTAGTTCTGCGGATATCATCATTTCTGATTCTATCACGCAGATAAACCCCGAGCATAGCCCTCTCCATAGCCATCTGAGTGACCTTGAGCTTTCTTATGAGGCCCATTGTTAGCGTCCACGTCTCGGATCCGTAGGTCATCACTGGCAACACACACTGGTCAAAGACTTCTGACTTCAAACACTGCGGTAATTTGGACGAAAAGGTGCTGCGAAGCTTCCCGAACGCTGCCCAGCCGAGTCGGATTCGACGAGTGACCTCTTTCTCACGTATACTAAAGATAATTTACGAAAATAAGAATTCCTTCCCTAAGCTTAACATTTAGAGAAAAACCGGCCAAGTGCGAGTCGCGCACGAAGGGCTCCGTACCATTATCTATACAACATTATCAAAAAACGGCAAAAATCACGTTTGTTGTATGGGGGCTCCTTTAAATATTTATTTTATTCTGTTTTTAGTATTTGACGGACAGGCGAAAAAAAAACTTAAACACTTTATAAATATCTCAAGATTTTTTCTTTCACTTGAACGATGTTTTCCTTAATTTATTAACGCAGTAAACTTATAAAAGGTCGCTATTATAGGTTAGATATTTTCTGTTTATTAGTAACTAACTATAGCAACCCGCCCTCGGTTCGCTTCGGTTTATGTGAGTTTTTTGTGAAACTTGTCCATAAACCAGAATGTATTATACATAAAAATATTCCTCTTGAATGACTAGGCATATCTGTTGATGAAAATTGCATTAAAATCCGTTGAGTACTTTAAAAGATCTAAGCGAACAAACGTTTAGTGCCATGTACAGAATATTCATATTAAGTAAATTTTTCTCTTTACTAAAAATGTTACTTACGCGGTTATGCAGTTTTACCGACGATATGCCCTTGAAATCCTAGGGTTGGATTCAAAGTTCTTCATCTGCATTTTCTGGAAGATAACTAATTAATAGGCACTGAATCGGCGATCTTCATACCTTTTCGCTACTTCATCAGGCAAGGCAGAGATCAGTCGCTGCACTGGTCAGTTTTTTACCAAAAGAGGCGACATTACCCCCTTGAAACATTATCATACCAGTTTGAATACTAGGATAACATACGTTCCCAGAGATGACGGTTCCGTGCGGCGGCGGCGGCGCGACAGGCGCGGCGGTGACGGCTGCGCTGCGCTTCTTTGCTGCCTCACAGTGCTTGGTGACGGAGACCTGGCTGCCAAACGCCGCAGTGGACAGTAAGAGCTTTAATTTCACACTCAAGCTATCCAGCATAAGTCCTCGTAATCATACCTAATATATGCGGAAGGTAGGAAATAAATTGCACAAATCAATTTATTTTTTACATGATGCACTTGCTAGCTGTTTCACAAAGCTACGATTTGTTTTTTACGTAATTTCAAATCGGCAAGGCATCATACTCGAACAAATGATTACAGAAAGATTAGAAATACAAGGTTAACTGAAAGAGATATCTTCAAAGGACCGTCATCCCCACGGACGTCCGGATGCTCCTTTGAAGATATCCTTAACCTTGATAACCTTGTAATTCTAATCTTTCTGAAATCATTTGTTCGAGTATGATGCCTTTTAGATTTGAAATTTCCGAAAAAATAAATCGTTGCTTTGTGCAATGAGATATGGATACCCATGGTTTTCCAGATGGGTCTACGTTCGACTTCGTGGTGGTGGGCGGCGGCACGGCAGGCGCGGCGCTGGCGGCGCGGCTGGCGCGGCTGCCGGGCTCCGTGCTGCTCCTGGAGGCCGGCGGGGACCCACCGCAAGAGTCCATCGTCAGTACCGATCGCCACAGCTTCTTTCCTCAAAATTATGAGCTTCGGAGAAAGGAGCTAACATTCAACAGATCAGTGTAGAGGTTCCTTTATCTGCTTAAGGAGTCCATAGTCCTTTTACATACATACATACATACATTTACGCCATCTAAACATACAATTTTCGCTACCTCTACATTCATCAACCTGTTCATATACGTCGGTTTCGGGTGCTTTTGATTTGGCCTTTATTCAGTTCATCGCGAATCTGATCACTGTTTGTGCATCTAGGGCACCTCTACCGTAATCTCCACTCATTTATTTTTACCCGACTGCGGCAAAGCCCAAAAGGAGGGTCATGTGTTTGACTTCAATACATATATGTCCGACTCAATGTCCGCTCGTAACTTCTAGACGGCTAAACCGATTTTAATAAGTTAGATTCGTATTAACCACTGTCATAGGCTATATTAAAATTATTTAAATGTGAAATTGGCGAAAAAAATATATATATTGATAAGTGCCATTACTTCGACGACATTATCCAAACAGCGGTTGGATTTTTTAAAGCTTGCTTTTCGTTATAATTGTTCAAGTTCTTTTATTGTAGGATAAAAATAATTTCAATTACTTTTGACTTAATTTTCTTAAATACTTTATTACCATGGGGTAGAAATAATCTATTGTTTTCTATATTCAGATACCAGGGTTCCGCGGCGAACTAAAGGGGAGCCCATACGACTGGAACTTCACCAGCGTGAACGACGGCATGTCCAGCCAGGCGCTGCGCGGCGGCAGGCAGCGCCAGCCGCGCGGCCGGCTGCTCGGCGGGAGCGGCTCGCTCAACGACATGGTCTACGCCCGCGGCTTCCCCCGCGACTACGACGAGTGGGCCACCTTCGCCGGCGACGCCTGGAACTGGACAAACGTCCTCCCCTACTTCAAGAAAACTGAGTATCTTACCGATGAAAAGATCATTAACAACCCGGAACTGATGAAGTATCATGGGAGGCATGGAGAAATTGAAGTAGCCGGTCTCAATGAGTCCACTCATGAGACCGATATATTTCTGGAAGCATTTAAAGAGTTAGGGTTCACTATGGTGAATGATATGACGAACCCCGAGCATATAGGGGCAGGGCGGTTTTCGCATACGATCAGAGACGGTCGCAGAGACAGCACGCTGACTGCCATGCTTAACAAGGAATATAAGAGAGATAACTTGAAGGTGGTGAAGGATGCTATTGTTACGAAAGTTTTGATTGAAAATGATACTGCTACTGGAGTCGAAGTGCATCTTGGGCAAGATCGATTGGTCTTCTACGCTGCTAAGGAAGTGATCGTATCTGCAGGGACGTATAACACGGCGAAGTTACTGTTGCTCTCCGGCTTGGGACCGAAGAAGCATCTGGAAGATTTGAATATAAGCGTGGTCAAAGATCTACCGGTTGGAAAGAACTTGCACGATCACGTAATGGTTCTGAACTTCGTGGCAGCGGATAATGGAACCTGTACCACGGAGGATTCTGATACCCACATGGACGTGATCAGGTATCTTTACGATCGGACCGGCTCGCTGTCAAGATCGAACAGTATGGGAGCTTATATTAAGGCAAAGGAGGGCAACGTGCCAGAGTTCGGGATTTACCCGTCTTGCTTACCCATGGCTGCGAAATTCTATGACCAATGCTTACACAACTTGGGTTTCAAAGAGAACATCTGCCAAAAACTGCAGTCTGAGCTGAAGGAACACGAATTAATCACGTTAGCCGTGGTGCTCCTCAAACCTGCGTCACGGGGCTGGGTCGAGCTGAATCCGGCGGACCGGTTGGGCCCTCCGTTAATATTTTCAGGGACTTTCAGCAAGTCTTCTGACTTGGACGGGTACCCTGAAGCTCTAAAGGTAGCTTGGGCCGTGGCTGATACGGCGTACCTTAAAACTAAGAATGCTCGCGTCATCATCTTTGATATTGAAAGCTGCGTGGGTTTGACTGATGTAGATGAAATAAGATGCAAAACAAACGCTATGGCGACATCGGCATGGCATGCTGTGGGGACGGCCGCCATGGGCACAGTGGTGGACGGAAGACTGAAGGTCAAAGGTGTGGGAGGGTTGCGGGTGGTGGACGCCAGCGTCATGCCGAAGGTCGTCCGGGGAAACACGAACGCTCCCGTGGTCATGATCGCTGAGCGCGCTGCCGACTTCATCAAGAACGATTACTTTAATCTTTAAACGTGCCATTACAAAGCAGATTTCTAGCTACATTTAAGTTATATTTTAAGGTGACTAATAGGGTTTCGCCTTGATTAGTACAAAACAGTGGTTGTGTAAACACCAGTATTAAGTATTTGGTAACGATTCATATTTTGCTTGTTTTTCGACCGAGCGTCGAAGACAGTCGACTGATTCCAATATGTAACAAATGTTACCTTTTTTTTTTACTTGTACTTGTCTTACAGTAAGTTAGTTTTAGGATTTGACATTGCGTGTTGTGGGCTTTTTAATTCGATTCTAATGACGTTTGATACATGTGTTAAAATGTAACAGTCTTCATTTTGATTATTTTTCTTATTTGACATAGTCGCGAGAATGTCTCTGGTGTCAATTTTAGGATAATTTTGGTTAAAACAAGATTAATAAAGGAAATTGTTTTATTCTTTCAAATGTCCAAAAACATGTTTTTTACTGTTTTTTCTTCTTTCTCCAGATTGCACCTACTTATCTATCCATCGATTTTACCAAACTAGAATGAGACTTAGGTACTCCGAGATTAGTTTATACAAATTCGGCGTTTAATCTAGGTAAGTATAAGACCTTATTGTCGTTTGGTCGAATCCGCCCTCAGTTTACTTTTCCTGTATATTCCAGGATATCCGTCTATGGAACTCTGATCGTAAATGTCAGGCAAGCAGACACAACAAACATTTCAAAATACCTATCAATGGTATCAAACGACGTTGCAGTTTCAGATCAGCAAAAATACCAATCGAGCTGATTGATTCGACTGTCGTTATTCTTCTTTGGTTTAGTCTATCTTGCTTCGACAATGTAATCATATTGTTAATGTCATATATGGCAGTTTTTATTTACGTGATAGTAAGCTACTATGGCATAACAGTGTGCTTCCATGGTCCAATCCGAAGCAGGATAAATGTTCTGATTTCATTTTGGAAGGATGTCACTGCGCAAGTCAATCAACGGCCAGACAGGCAACAGGGTCTTCCAGCTCAATGGAAATACCCTTGTAAATAAATAATTCATGACATGGACTCATGAGATTACAAATTCCCAAGAGAAGAATGTTTGCTATTTAACAAATGCAGGCGTTAAAAAACCCAACACATTTCAAAATCATATAATGGCGTCGATGTAGAACTATGTAGAAGAATTACAATATTAAGTAAGGAACAGTTATTGACATAAATAATTTTCGGGATGAGATATTGAAAGAGCGATTATTAGGTTCTATACACACGCATGGACATACGCTTTATACACATTGATGGGCAAATTACGGTTGCGAGTTGAGTGACTGACAAGCTCGCCGGCTAACTATTTTGACTTAGATTGACTTGAAATTTACGATATACATACATACATACATAAACTCACGCCTTCGCTCCCAGAGAGGGGTAGGCAGAGCCACAGAATTACCTACAACTCCAAAAACCTGTTGATAATTTACGATATAAAAATAATAAAATATGGTACCATCGACTTGTTATGATGATGTAGACAGAAGGTGGCCTTAGAAACAAATTTGGTCTTATAGAAAGACTAGTGAAGGTCTTTTGATGGTGACTTTATTATCAGTGTTTGTTATATGTAAGTACCTAAGTATATAACAGGAAATAAAGTGTGTTCTAAAAATGATTTTTTTAACCACTTTTAATAAGAAACCGCGCCGCCTCAGTTCTCAGTGCGCGGCTTAAACCACAACTCGGCCCCTGATTACCTCAAAGCGAGCCAGTAAAAAAAAAAAGGAGTGGATCGTCTATTGTTTTCACTTTAACTTTTAAGAACGTAGGTACTAGCTCAAATCAATGCTCACTTTTCAATGCTTCGCTTTGAGCTGATCTGGTGCGGAGCGGTTACGTCCGCGCCAACCTGAAATCGTAACGTGGCTATCAACGGTGGCACTTATTACTGTTACGGCGATGATCTAACAATCGTCATCAACAAGCAATTAGGTAATGTAACCTTACTCCTCTTGAAACGCATACCTGGCAGTCACACACGTTGCGTCAGCGTCACGATTCTGATCGTTTTCGCCCCTTGTACGGGGCGGCGGTGACGCGACGTAACCGCTGCGTTACGTTACGTTACGTGCTTTGTGTTCTTTTATTTACGTTTGATTGTCGATGTTTAACTAATTGCTGTGACGAAATAAAGAAGAGCATTGGTTACTAAACAAACCCCTGTGGGTCATTTTGTCTTGAAAAAACTTGAGTTTTAAGAACCTGCGCGTTCAGTGGTTCTGGACTTATTTAAGTTTACCCAGTTAATAAGTTAATTCATAAATTTAATTGTTGTCGCACTCAAAATCTCTATATATGAAAATTCGTCAAACGAGTCTGAACTTGAGAAATCTAGTTTTAGTCATTGAGGAGTTCTCCATAATCATACCAGCTTGATGGTACCATGTAATTATATTGTATTGTCATCAAAATCGTATGTAAAATTTCAAATGGTCACACATTTAGATTTAAAGAAAACTAAATTCTAAATGTTTTATTGCACTCACGTAGTGGTAAAAGTTCTAATAATAAATGCACAGTTAAAAACGTGAACCCTGCAAGGGCATCGCAGACTTACCTAAAACTAGCCTTACATACATACATACATTAAATCACGCCTGTTTCTTCTTTATTTAATTATTCTATATTTCTTTATTTTTCATTTTATTTTACGTTCTGTCTTTCCTAACAATAAATTACATTCAAGAAATCAGTTTTTTATTAAAAAATGTTCACAGAATTCGAATACATACTTAACTATTCATCTAATAAAAAATCTTCTACACTGTAAAATGCTTGCTCCAAGAGATATATTTTTAGAAGCAGTCTAAACATCTGGTTCATATTTAACAAGTGGTTACGATTTTTAAACACTTGTTCAGTTAACTACTGATCAAATCGGCCCTAAGTGTGTTACAAAATAGGTCTTTATTGCTTTATAAAATCGCGGGCGGAATCCTCCACATACATTTTTTTTGTATCGCAATAATAATAGTCCGCAGTCCTCCCCTAATATCAACCAAGAACCCTCCTGTCTCAAGACTCTGCGCACGCGCCACGCCGGAAACGGAAACGGAGCACCTGCCGAACACCACCAATTGACGATCAGAAGCAACAGCCCGCATCTTACTTCGCTTAGGGGATCATCAAAGTTGAATTAAAGATCGAGTATTTGCTGGGTGATCGGGGAAGGTAAGTAGGTACCTATTTGATGGATATTTTGTAAAACAGACGATTTTTCGTTCTATAATATAAGTAATAATAAACAAATAGTATTCTTATAAAAAAAAGAAAAGGTTTTAGACCGAGTTACGAGTTAGTACTTAGTTAGTTAGCCTATACCTACGTGATAGGTACTTCTTTGTACCCATAACTATTTTTTTTCTATCAAAACCTGTTTAGTATACGAGTACCTATGCATAATGAGAAGACTGTTTAAATTAATTATACAATATCTGCCCTCTAAGTCCCCTCCAAGCTAAGTCTTTACTACAAAACAACAACTAATTAAGTATTTACATTCGCATACAAAATATTACTAACACTGATTGGGCAGCATCAATGACTAAATAAAACACGTACCACCTTTGATCTCGTCGTCACTTAACATCAGGTGAGACTGAGGTCAAACGCAAACCCATTATTGATTAAAAAAAAAAAAACTTGCCCTGGGCACGGTCAGCATAGTTTATCGCCCTTTCCTTGGAAACTGTTTTTTTTCTGGAATTATAAGTATTTCGTATGTCCTAGTCCAGGTCTTTCTCTACGTCTATGCATCCAAATATGAAGGTAAAACAAGCACACTTTGAAAAGTATAAGAACTTTAACACATACACTCACACCTTCACTCCCAGAGTGGGGCAGGCAGAGCTACAGAATTACCAACAACTCTAAAAACTGGTTGATAATTCTGTTACCACATTTTGCACAACCAGGCTAAGATGGTTATGTGTATATTAGTGACAGGTTGCAAGCACATCGGCAAACAAAACTACTAGCCTTTATTTCCTTAGTCGCCTCTTACCAAATCCAAGGGAAGACATGGAGTTGCACTATTCTAACCCCGGAAACCACACGATTATTGAAAAGTGCACTTGTGGGAGGACCTTGTGCAGGGTCCGTCCGGGTTGGTACCACCATCTTATCCATTAACCTACCGCCAAGCAGCAGTGTTCGCATTGTTGTGTTCCGGTTTGGGGATAAGACAGCCGGTGAAATGACTAGCATAGAGGCATTCCATTTTAGTCCTCAGGGTTGGCAGTGGATTTGCAGTCTTAGGATTGTGGTCATGTGAATGCAAATGTCTATGGGTCACAGTTTCACTTACCATCAGGTGGTCTGTGTGCTCGTTTGCCTTCTCTATGACATAAAAATAATAATAAATAAATAAATAAGTATTATAACATTAAGTAAGTATTTGTTGGCACCAATAATTATTGTTGGTCAGCGCTCGCGGATACTACACAGGTAGATCATGCAAGGGCATCGCCGTGTGCACGCGGCGCGAGATGCGCGCGCCGGCCGGAGATAGTTCCGCCGCTTTCTCCGCGCGTGCGCCGACGGAATTCGAGACCGCTTCCTAGCCGTAATGATGGCTTACCACTGCAACTCCATTTAGGAGGCGTTTTGATGGTCAGATCCACGATCATAAATTTAGAGTTTGTTGTGGTTATTTATGTGTGGTTGATAGGGTTTTCGATCATGAATTTATAATAATTTGAAGTCAAGGGCCGTATTAATAAACTGTTGGGAGTCCTACCCATCTCTAGGCACGTCAAACAAAACGTCTAATCACAGAAAATAATAAGTTATTTCGGGAATATTTAGTATTATTATTTCGAATTACTTATTTAAAATATCAGTTTATTAATACGGCCCTAAGTGAAGTAAGAACAAAACAAGCTTTAAAAGAAGTAAAATGAAAATTCTGAGCTTTTTTAGAACCCTGTCATTTAATAAATTAAGTACACTATATTTGGCTTTCTATGTTCAGTTTAGTCATTAAAGTAGGTAGTTACATTCTTTTTTTGGGATATTTGTATTTATGTAAGTACATAAAAGTTAGGTAGGTAGGTTCTTTACCTTGTCAAGAACATAGGTGAAAAGTATAGTGGTAAATTTATTACACCTCATTAGGTACACAAACACATTGTAATGAGGTGTAGTGTAGGTAATGTCCAGTTATTAAGATTCGTCATTCACTTAAGTAACATTGATAAGAGTCACATTATGCGTTATCACTGTACCACCTGTTCAACTGCCCTTTTCCCATACCAGCGCCCTGCAGGTTGAAGAAAACCGCGACTTTCACCGGCGCGCGCGGCGCAGTGAGCCCCGCGTCGCGACCCGAGCTCGACGTGCGCCCGCGCATGCTGTTGCTATGACAACGCGATGACCGACGAACGCGCGCGATCCGCGGAGGCCGACTTCCCGCGGCCGACCGCCACAGTCTCCAGCCTCAAATCCGAGGATTCCACCGAACAGTTGATATGTAAAACTCCTCAGGAGAAAGTGAAGAATGTTAAGAAGGATAAACAGAGTGTTAGCTCGAAAAGTGTTGAAGCTGGGAGTGTGACGGTGAAGAGGAAGAAGTTGGTGGTGTTTCTGGGGTTGGGGCAGGTGGTGCTGGGCGCGCTGCTGGTGGGCGCGGGCGCGCTGGCCGTGGTGAAGGGCGCGGCGCTGTCCCGCGTGGGCGCCGGCCTCTGGGCGGGCTGCGTCGCCGTCGTCGCCGGCGTCGTCGGGGTGCTCGCCGGCATCAACGACTGCTATGGACTCAACGGGAACAGCAATGGGTAAGGATCTTTGCTGAGGACTTGAGAGCGTATAGCCACTTCATCAAGGTGTGAAGACAAGGTTAAGCTTGCTAATTAAAATAACAAAAGAAGATCAAATACGTGCCTTATTTGCCACTTTACAGAACATCTTGTCGCTTTTGAAAATTGGCCTTAGCACGTTTTTCATCAGTATCTATTTCTTCAAAGCCCAAGCTGCTATCCTCAATATAGATTTAAAAAAAAACCGTTACTCGTCAACTAGTCTGTGAAATAATAATTCCACTAAAATGGGGGAAGCTAGGTCAAGCATTGGTAGTTAAAGCATGGAAAGAACCTGTTAATGCCCATTTCGGGAAGAGTCTCAGTTACACCACGCTCGACGCCGTGCTCTACGATCAGACAACAATGCCCCGAGTATCGGTTCCCATAACGGGCCTTGCATAATGCCCCATTAATTGCATCGCTGCATTGTTCCGGAAGCGTAGTATTTGTACCGGCTCTCGTTCGATGTTTATGTTTAGTAGTTTCCAATCGGGGAGATGCTTGTTTCTTGTGGGAGTCTTAGCTCAATTTTGATATCACTGTTACATTGATTCCACTAGCCAATTGTTACTGCTGCTGGACGAAGCCCTCACATCTCCATTTGAGCGTCAAGTCGTAAACCATTCCGATTTAGAGCAGCCTGTCCATAATTTCTCTCGGACGTCATCGTCAGTGGCAACAACGGCGTCATTGCCGCACACTACATGCTAAATGTATGAAAGACTAAAATCGCCAAAACTTCAGTGGCTAAGGAGCGGATGTCATCCAGCCCTCCTCAGGTCAGGTCTCATTTCCTTTATTCAGAGATAGCCCAGGTCTACAAACGATGTATCTGTTCTCTTGAGGCGGGAGGGAATACGGCACCTATGGCCTTGGTTGATGGACGTCAAAGTACAAACAAAGAGATCATCGATTATTGCTCCGTAATCAATCACCTAATTTAGAACATCAAGTATAGTCACAGTAGTAACGATCTACATATTTACTTAAGCATTTAAGCGACTTTATATCTTTTGCATAGTTCATTTATAGATAAGACATTAAACGTGCGGGAACGCGGTGGATGCGAAAAGCACAGGACCGGTCTGAGTGGAGAGCCTTGGGGGAGCCTATGTCCAGCAGTGGACGTCTTTCGGCTGACATGATGATGATGGTGATGATTAAACGTGTTTCCTGTGCTCATTAATACTCGTAGTAAACAATTATAATTTTTGTGCGTCGACTATCTACAATTAAAAGTTAAAACTAAACTTATTTAAATTAAAATTAATCTAAGCTACTCAAATTAAAATAAAACTAAGCTACTCAAATATTAAAGATGTAAATAATAATCACAACTATAAAAAGAACACCCCTATAGCAGTTCCGCTCCCGGCATGGTCCCTATGACACTGGCTGCATTACCTCTCTGGATAGGTAGCCCAATCCTTTGGGAGAGGTAAGCACCAGCTCTAGGATCTCCGGAGGTTTCTATGAGCCGGGATGACAGAGCCTTCATAAAGTGCCACAAATTCGTAATTATCTACACAAAACATGTATTCCATCACGTCAAAAGATGATTAAAGCGTTAGACAATCAAGAGGACGCTGTTAAAAGCGTAATTTTATAATTTAGTAATTATCGTTGCCAAACAATGTTTTCGTCATCGAATGCCGGCGTTGCGACGTTACCTCATCGATGCGGTAAACAAACCGACAATCATTGCACGATCACGGTTTTATAGCCACCATTAACATTTTGAGTAAGTACCTAGGTATGTACCTAACAGTAATATTTGCACAAGTTAATGTTTTTTTTATTGGCAAAGACACAATAGCGCAAAGGCTACATGATGGTAAGTAGGATCTGGGATAGACAATTGGGATAGACCAAAAAAAAAGAACTCATAAAATTTTAAGAGATTGTTTTCATTATTTTTGTATTTGACCGAATAGTTTTGTTTTTATTTAGCAGACATTTTATGGATGACATGATGATTTTAAAATTGGGTAGGCATTTTCTAATAAATTACAACAATTAAATGGTATCTAATCAAAAAGTGATCGAAATAGTGTATTAAAACATACTATTTCAAGCGAAATGCCGTTCTGCCGAAAACGAAAGTCAAACAAAGGTTAAATATACTTTTGTCGAAATATCCAAAATAGATAAATATTTCAGAAACTTAATAGTGCAGAACGGCTTAAAAACTCCATTTCTCGAAATGGTTTTCGAATTAGATTAATTGAGGCATGGAATTTACAAATGGGCTAAGTGCCAGAAAAGCAAAACTTAAATTTTACCTTTAGCTAATGCATTTTTATTCAATTTCTCAATAATTGTATTTTGGCACTTAGCTCATTTGTAAATTTCATGCCTCAATTGTAAAAATAAGAACGATCCTAATTGAATTTGAAAGATCTTAATCTCAAGACTGCAACACTAGACTCCAAATGCGATGCCAACCAAATTGTGTCAACTTTGATCTGTGGTTGTGGCGCCCCTAGCCCAAAATGCCCTAAAAGCTGCTTAGTTTGTTAAATGGCTAATCCGGTATTGAAAATAAATGTGAAAAAGAAATAGTTCCAAATTAGACAATTTTTTTACGCGAAATGATTGTAACTAAATTTCAATGTTTTGTGGTTTATTGAAAGGGTTGCAGTTTAGGATGGTTCTGTGCTGGGTATGGGACCTATCCTCCTAAGGGCCAAGGTCCTACCCATGGTACTTATCAACCAGGGATGTTATGGATATATAATTTCGAATCCGGATATGGATATGGATATTGGTAAAATATAATATCGGTTTCGGTTACGGTTATGGATATTAAATTATTTCGGATTATCCGATAGTTTCGGTTACGGATATGGATATCCATAACAACACTGGTTTCAGGTCAATAGGCGGGTATTTAAAAAAAAAACTAAAAACGTCAATCACTCTCAATCACTGTGATGAGATTTAAGGTGAAGTTTGAGTGAAGTAGTGCCACCTCCTTTGCGTGAAAATTGTTTCCCACACTGTTTACATTTTGCAAAATATACATTCACTTCATCAAAAAATTACCAAATTAAACTAAATTTAGGACGCATTTTTCCAGTCACTGACAATTTATTTACTAATTTACAATAAACCAGACCTTTAATAAGTAGGTAATCGTAAAATGAATTACATCGTACGTAAAGTAATCCCATAATAACCTCTAAAGTTACGACTAAACGGGCGCGCGGTGGTCTGCCGGCCGGGCAAAAACAAAAACTTGTCACGACGTGTCATATTTACTATAAAGTATAACCTTAATCTATAATTAGGTAGCGGGAGAGGTGTCGCATTCCAGCGGAGTGCACAGTTAATTCGTACGAGTGTAGTATTTAGTTAGACTCCGCCCTATCCGAAACTATCCAAAACTTTTATTTCGGATTCGGTTACGGTTACGGATATTTTTTTATTTCGGATATCCGATAGTTTCGGTTACGGATATGGATATCCATAACAACACTGTTATTAACTCTGTCATTCAGACCCAGCTCCTTCGACAGTTGTGATGTCATAGCGTACCCCGGTCCTACCAGTAGGACTTAATAGAGAACCCGCCATTTTGTTTTTAAGTACTTGGGTCTGAATGAGTATAAAACAATAGTACTGCTAGGACTACGGGCCGTAGTGACTACATGCTGAATTGTTCGTTGGGCCTTTGGAGGTTATGGGTTTTTGAAAGAAAGAAAGAAGAAACGTTTATTTACATGAGTCTTACAAAAGAACAATCATAGGTATTTATATTACTCATACATATAATAATTATGAATCGAAAGCATCCGTACTAATGCCACTTGGTCTTAGTGACATAGAAGCGAGCTACAATTATTATTCATTTAAAGTGTAATGATATGTCAGCTGGCTTTTCTCCTTTAGAAAATGCAGAATACTGGTCCGACGAGCCTTAGACGTATTATAATAAATAGAATAGGTATGTGTTTACCCGCAGTCATATTACTGCCACTAACTAATATTTAATAACATGATGTTAGCTGTCTTTCAGCAATGACCTTTTTCTACATTTATACATATGTAAAGCCGAAGATATAAAAAACCAGTCAAGTGGGAGTTGAACTCGCGTGGAGAGGGATTTGTACATACGTTTTTGTTTTAATAGAATTCTTACAGGTTTTTGTGATAGTTCATTTAGTATTTTCAACATTTTAGGCTCCGTCGTTTCGGAGATCAGGGTGAGAGGAATGCTCAATTTAGGTCTTCTTTCATGAATAAAATCAAAACTATTTATTTTAAAATATACTTGAGGTCCTTATTACGAGCCCTTTCTTTTGATACAGTAAGGTTTGCAAAACTTTTCTTTTTAATTTCCTAATTGGTCCCCTGAAAATTAATTTTATTGTAAAAATATTTGTTTACTTTGCACTTCTGTGTTGGAGTCATAGGATTACACCGTCCTACCAAATTGTACCTGATTTGTTCCAGTAGATTCGGAGCGAATTGGCTGTGACAGACGGACGGACAGACAGACGCACGAGTGATCCTATAAGGGTTCCGGTTTTCATTTTCTGTACCGAATCCTAAAAATCAGGTTAAAACTAACTCAACCAAGCAAGACTCGGATAAATAAAACATAGCCTCTGTTACTCAGCAATAATGTAGCATACAATTGACAACATTTAAAAAAAAAGCATTATTGTTTTTTCGCGTTTATAATAGCTGGTTAAAAATTAGACTACCCGTATTTCTTGGTTTTTCTTTATTTAACTTAAATTCGTCGTTAATAATTTATTGAAGTAATAGTCATTAAAAAGACCGTATATACAAAGTTAGGAATACTGATGTGTCGTGATCTTAGCCTGATTAAAATAAAAATAAAGTAACTTTAAACAGAAACAGAACTGACTGACTGTCATGTCATGTCACTCACTTGTCAATCATTCGCTGCCGTTCGTTCACAAATTTGTTATTTGGCGTACCTAATTTAATCAATTACATAATTTGTAGACGCCATAAAAATAAATAAACTATTTTGCGTAGAATCGAAAACGTGTCGTTAGAATCAAGTAATCCGTCAGACAGATAAAAAATTAACATGACAGTTGTATATTTTTTTGAATTCATTTTGTAATAAATGGACTAAGGGCACTTCAAGTGTATTCCTAACATTCACAATCCAACTTTTTTTACTGTTTTTCCTAAATATAAAATAAAACTACTGCATAAAAAAATCCAAAGATATTTTTACTGTAATCAGCAGTGTAAAATCTAGAAACGGTATTTTATTTTACTACCTTAGCACAAAATGAATTGTTGTCAATTGGTGAAAGAATTACCCAAATCGGTCCAGTAGTTTCGGAGCCTATTCAATGCAAACAACAAACAGACAAACAAATCTTTCCTCTTTATAATATTAGTGTAGACTAGAGGACGCCCGCGACTTCGTTCGCGTAGAATTACTTTCCCGCTACTCCCCGTATTTTATCCCCTTAGGGGGTGAATTTCCAAAAATCGCTTCTAAGTTCACCTCATAAGGAACACGTGCCAAAATTTGGAATCTCTAGAGCCAGCGGTTTGGTCTCTGCGTTGATAGGTCAGTCAGTCAGACAGTTTCTTCTTTTATTTATTTATTGTTTGGCTTGTGCTGTCTCACAGCTCACAGCTAGGCTCAGGCCTCTCTCCACGCTTGTCTTTTGTCATAGTAGCTGACCAATACTTTCGAGAAGCTTCAAGCTCATCCCTTCGTTTCTGTCAAGGTTTTTCCGTGTCAGCAAGGACGACACAAGAAACATAGATAGCTGTTCGGGTCATTTGATGACGCGCTGGCCTAGTTGGTAGTGACCCTGCCTACGAAGCTAGCGGTCCTGGGTTCAAATCCCGGTAAGGGTAGATATTTGTGTGATGATTTATGATACTTTACGAATGAATAATTTACGGACGCGGAATTTTCGAATAGCGATTCTATTTTTATTTCTAGTATTTATATTATATACTTACAGCAATTTTTTTTGTAAAAGAATCTACATTTTTAATAACATAAATAATATTCTCAATAATAAATTGAGACGCTACAGTTAAGATATTAATTTCCTTAAAAGTTCTCTTATGGAGTCACGGGAATTTAAGTTGTAAATAGAACGAATGGCCCTATTTTGTAACACAAATATAGTTTGTATGTCAGCTGCCCAAACCAGTGTTTACATTTTTGCCAATTCCAATTGGCACAGAGTATAAGTTTGTGTGTCCTAGTAGGAAGGTAATAAGTTGGTTTTCTTTCGCCGGTGCCGAGGCGCGGAACGAAGCGCCCCCTCGACGTTGACACGCCACCGCCTCGCTCGAGTGTCACGCCATCGCCGCTGGTGCTTCCTCGCTTTTTTTTCCAGCAACTCCTTACCGGTCAGATAAGATATATAATACATGCAGCAGTGTTCGCATTGTTGTTTTCCGGTATGGGGATGCCAACCGGTGAAATTCCTAGCGTAGGGACATTTTATTTTAAACCCAGGGTTGGCAACGCATTTGGAGTTTTTGGATTGCCGTCTTGAGAATTTAAATGTCCCATACATTTGAACTCTCTGATTATGTTTATTAAGAGGACCGTGAAGCTGAAAATTTCCATACAAAATGCGATAACGTTTCTCTCCCCTTAAACGTAGTCCTGTTTTTTCCATTTTAGAATATTTTGTAGGCGTGGCTATCAAGAGGACTGGGTTTGTTCGTATTTGTACAATTACTCTAATTCGAAAACCATTTCGAGGAATAGGGTTTTAAAGTCGTACAGCATTATTAAGTTTTTAAAGTATTAATCTATTTCAGATATTTCGACGAAAGTATATTTAACCTTTGACTTTCGTTTTCGGCTTGAAGCCCTCCTAGGTGCATCTTACAGGTTAGGCGATTTAATACACTAGTACACTCACTTTTTATCATTAAATATCATTTAATTGTTGTAATTTGTTAGAAAATGCCAACCCAAATTTAAAATAATCATGTCATCCATTAAATACATGCTAAATAAATAAAGATTACACCAAAACTATTGGGTCAAATACAAAATTAATGAAATTGGTCTCTTAAAATACCTACTTTTTTGAATTAGAATGTAAAAACCGTGAGTTATTTTTTGGTCTATGCCACATTGTGAAGCGACGCTTAGTTACATGAGTATGACAAACTAGATTTGCAGGTTTCCTTTTTTTATATCCAAAGAAACATTTACTTTGAAACCAAAACTACAATATATATATTCAAAATTCAAGGAACCTGGACTTGATTTAGGAGTTGAATTTGTATGGGAATTTGTTGACGGTTTCGCGATGTAAGTGTCGGTTCACAATCCTCTAGCCACATCTAGCAATAGTAATTCAGGCTATCCACACATTGTAGAAAGAATAGCATAGTAATCAAGTGCATGCGGCGCGCGGTCCCGTTTTAATGCATTTCCTTGCACAAATGCATTGTGTACAGCCGGCTTTGTCCCCGGCTCGTTAGATACGAGCTGTCGCACGGAATTAACTCTAACTGTACCTAATTAATGTAGAATTGTTAATGCTGTATTATAATTGGCATTAATCGTGGTTCTATTTTAACTAGTAATGGGACATAATATACATCAAGTATAAGTATACAATTTAGGATTTTTTTGAAGTTTTTAATTTATTTAGCTCCCGGGAGACCTGGCAGCTGGGGGACTAGGCAAAATTCAAAATTTCAAAAATTCAAAATTATTTAATTTCAACAAAAAGTTTTTACACCGGTGTCGAATCCTCCTTTTAAGCTAAACACTTGTATTATGATGAATTCGCTCTTTCATACACCTTGTTGGTTGATGTAATGTTAAAAATAAAACTGAGTATAGTTGTAATCTCTAGCAACTAACCTACAATTAAATAACTCGCCAAATCTTTTCCGTTAAGTATAGCAACTTACAATTAAATATTTACAAATTTGCTTAGAAAACCATCATAATCAATCTTCAATCATCAATCATCATCAGGTAATTTGTGGCAGATAGTCCTCTGATATTTATTTTATATTAATTTAATCTTAAATAAATAAGTTACGCTATCAACATATTATTCTCTTATCGTGACATCTATTTCTTAAACGTGGCTATACAATAAATAGAGAGGTTAAATCAACGAGATATAATTATCAGAGCCTATTACGTGATGATATCTAAGTTACAACTCGTACTGTTTCCATTGAAGTTATCTACTTAACTAAGATTTAGAGATAATAACCTCAGAGAAGATACGTGTCAGAGTCATCTTAGACGCAGTATTAATTTACAGTAGTTTACTTTTGGGACCATGTCATTTTCTGGTGTAAAACGTACCACAGATCTTTTTTTTCCAAATTCAGTGTTAGAAGGACCTTGTGCAGGCTCCGTCTACCTGACTCCCACCACCATACCCTTTTTAATAAATTAATATTTTTAGTAGATTTAAATGTACAAAATGCGAATCTTCAACCAACCATACCAAAATAACCCGCTGTCTAACTATTATGGTTCAAAAGATACCTCCAGCTCTTTAAAGTTAGGTTGGACGCACGGACGGAGAGCGTCGGCACATTAGTAGGGTCCCGTTCGGATACAGAACCCTAAAAAGAAAAATAATTAGTTAGCCTCTGTGCAAACTTTATGGTTGTATAGTAACTGACTGACACATAACCTCAAATATTTACCAAGCGTGTTTTTATTAAAAATAACGTATAATGAATAGTTATTTCATCTTAAACTATGATCTAGTGTAAAAATCATTGCAAAGACCTCACTTGATCCTTAAAAGTACGTGATTATCGATATTATCGAGTAATCATGGTGAATTGGTTCGTTTGGTTTTGTTTACATCTTTTGCAAGTTCTATTGACGGCGACTTTACTTAGTAACTGTCAATTTACACACGTCATTATATGAATACTAAAACGAAGTAGTCACTTTTGACGCCTAATTAAACTAAATTTAATGTAAACGTGTGTTTATTCGTTCGCTTGTTTTAGTTTTCAATATATCTTAGCCTATTTATCAAAGAAAAATCGCCACTTACAAAAAGAACAAGCAGCCATCACGATTGCTAATAATGTTCAACGACTCGGAAATAGTGATTTTTAATAAAGATCCGAAGCAAGTAGCGCGTTTAGGCTTTCTCTCGTGGCTTGATACATGCCACAAGGAAAATAAACCTTGCCGAGTGAAGATGGTAACGTTGGATTGGCGTGTACTTGCCACAGACGAAGAATGTTGTTATTAAAACGATGAAACTGTGTAATAAAAAGACAGTTTGTATAAAACAAGAAACTTTATTTATTTCTCTATGCGTAATGTGCATAGTTGTGTATATTGGTTCCGCATTGAGTACAATGGACACTATAAATATTATTTGGTCAGTTTTCGAAAATTACAATCGTTAGCGCAAAGAAGAGGTCACCTAGCTAGGAACCATTGCTATTTAAAGGTGCAACCCCATGCACCGCTGCTGAATTACAATACGATGACGGTACGGAATCGCAGTGACGTCATTTAAATGTCAAAGTAAGGGGGGGGAGGACACTTGACTCTATCAAAAATTACCGCTATAAAGCTTAATATTTCATAAACGGATACCGTAATCGAAAAATTGTTTTACAAACCCGCAATATTTTTAAAAGTCCTATCCAACGACATCGCACACTATGGGGAGGACGAGAAAACACACATTACATCTTAACGTTACAGGGGAGGTACACTAAAAAAAAAAAAAAAAATTATTTTACTACTTTTTTGGCGTGACTAATATGGGTATTTAGGCCAAATGACAGCTTTCTAGTACTAAGAGTCTTTGAGCTAGGTTGCGGACGAACGGACGGACGGACGGACATGGCGAAACTATAAGGGTTCCTAGTTTGACTACGGGACCTCAAAAACCCGCCTAATACAACGGGCCAAGTATGGCTGCGTCTATATCGCGTGTCAAATGTGGGTAAAGTACCCGTCCCTCTCGTACTTATTGACGTGTCAGAAGGATGCCTTCTCCAAACTTTGCCACGCGATAAACGCTGCCATATTAGGGCTCCACTACCTATACCCTGTTAAGAGCTACAATGCCGCTGACAGAGAGAGATACACACGCTACACTGTGACTGTGACGACGCGTTTAGCCTAGTTGGTAGTGACCTGCCTAAGAAGCTAGCGGCCCCGGGTTCAATTCCCTGGAAGTTTTCCACGTATTTGAGTATTTATTTTTCTATATAAGTTTTTTTTTTAATTTGAAAAAGGGGGCAGACGAGCAAGCGAGCCACCTGATGGTAAGTGATCATCGCGACCCATACACACCCGCAACACCAGAAGAATCGCAGGTGCGCTGCCGGCCTTTGAGAAAAGAGTACGTACGTATAAGTATGTTTATCGTTGTCAAGAACCCATAGGACAAGCCTTGAGCTTAGTTTGTGACTAGTCTTATTTGTGTGAGACTTCACCTGACATTAAATAAAATACAGGGGACAATCCCACACAAATTGACCTAGCCCCAAACTAAGCTCTAGGCTTGTACTATGGGTACTAGACCACGATAAACTTACTTATATAGATGTTGCCGGGTTAGAATAGTACCCCTCCATGTCTTCCCGTGGATGTCGTAAGAGGCGACTAAGGGAATAAAGGCTTGCAGTACTGTTAGGCGATGGGCTTGCCACCTGTCACTAATACACTGGGAAACATCTTAGCCTACTTGTGCAAAATGTGGTTACAGAATTATCAAGAACTTTTAAGACTTGTTGGTAATTCTTTAGCTCTGCCTACCCCACTCTGGGAATGAAGGCGTGAGTCTATGTATGTATGTATATAGATAAATTAATACTTAAATACATACAAAACACCCAAGACACAGGAAAAACACTCGCGCTCATCACACGAATTTTCGCCCATACCGGGAATCAAACCCAGGACCGCTAGCTCCATAGCAGGTTCGCTACCGGCTAGGCTACCGCGTCTTCGTTTATTGATTTATTTACATACATACATACCTTCACGCCTGTAATCCCAGAGTGAGCTAGGCAGAGCTACAGAATAACAACTTTTAAAAGTTGTTGATAATTCAGTAACCACAATTTGCACAAATAGGCTAAGATGTTTACCAGCATATTAGTGACAGGTTGCGAGCCCATCGCCTAACAGTACCTACTACAAGCCTATATTCCCTTAGTCACCTCTTACGATTTCCACGGGAAGACATGGAGCGGCACTATTCTAACCCGGCCACCACACGGGAATTGATTTATTTATTTAAACCTATAAAATCCCTCTTGTGCGTCGGGGTTAAAATGTAATATTAAAAACATCAACCGTTAAATCCTTTGTGAGTACAGAGAGCCACTAAGTTTTGTACACCTCGACCAGTTGCGGGGAGTAAGTGGATATTTAATTACAGACGCAGTATTTAGCGACTGCGAACAGATTTTTCCAAGTCATCAACTTCGTCTTTGTGATATACATTGACGACATGGCGGCGACAGGCGATGTCAAGGCGAACAAACCACTTCTATGGAAGGAAAGTTGCGGCGGCCATTATGAACTAGGCCCGCAAAGTCTAACTTGATTACCTTTAACTTGATATTAATTAATTCTACTTAAATGCATATTTATTAGTTTCCTTCATAGTTTAAATAGAGAGGTTCCAACTTGGTCCTTAGGGTTGGCAACGCATTTGAAATTGTATTCTTAAGATTGTTAAAGTTTACGGGATCCTTTTGAAAGAGACCAGTAAACTATACTACGTAAAAAAATGTATATAATATACGTTTTATTTAGCATTGCACCGAAAAGTTACTTCTTAAATTTTGAAAGTTTCTTATGAGAAATTCTCGGAATTTTCTAAGAATATTCTTTAATTTTATATGGAAAAATAACACTCAAATGTCTCCGATAATATTCTCAGTAATTTCTTGGGAAGATTTCTTAAATTCTGAGAATCTTCTGCAACTTGTACATTGCTAGTTATATGTATGTTTAGAATGCTATCAACATTATAAAGAAACAGAACTCTGTTGAGTACATTAAATTCAACACAACAATTTTGATTGGTTATCTATCAACAGTTTGGTTTGTATAAAGTATTTTAAGTACCAAAACAAATGGATTAAAAGTATCAATTATTAGATTACGTACAGCTTATCACGCCATTTCCAAACGAGCTAAGTTCCAGTAGGCACTGAACCAAGCCGTCAGCCACCGTGATCGGCCAATTATGTCGAAATCATCAGCTCGTAATGGCCGGCTCATCGCCTGTCCGCGCGTCAATTAGGGCGTGGCCAGAGAAAGTGCATGCGCAGCTATTGGAAATGTATGGGAGCAATACATCACGTTTCTAACAGAAAATTAAACTAGGTATTAAGCCTCAGGCTTGATGAGTCCTGTTTAGTGATGGGCGGCTTGTAAGTTTCAAAACTGAAACTTTCACTTAAATTTCTGCAATATTCTGAAAGTTTCAAAAGTGAAACTTACATCTAAAATTTCATCTAATTTGAAAGTTACCAAAATAAAATCATTTAATTTCTGAAAATTACTAAAGTTTTGTAATGCAACGTAAGTAACGGAAACTTTTCATGAAATTTACTTGTGTCAGAATCATTTCCATCTAATTATGTAACTTTCAGAAGCTGTAATTTTCGCAGTTAAGGATAGTTTTGTAATGTTTCAGAAATCGCACATCACTAGTCCTGTTCCAATGAGTTTGGATGTCTTTCAAATTAGCACACGAAAACGTTTTCACTTCCAATTGGTTGGTCCGCAGTGGCCAAATGAATGGTCCTTTGGCCATTCATGCGCCACCGCGCCATTTACTATGTCACCGTGTCATTCCTTTGGCCACTGCGACGGCCGTAACGCCAATGGTCCTTTCATGCGCCACAGCGCCAATGCACCAACGCGCATTCTTCGCATTTCACTCACATGTTTTTCATTTGTTTAAATATATATTTTTTACTATAAAAATACTTAGTCCGTATGTTAAGGATGCCCAAGCTGAGCCTAGGTTTGAATCCGGTGCAAATTACATACATACATATATACATAAACTCACGCCTTAATTCCCAGAGTGGGTAGGCAGAGCTAAAGAATTACCAACAAGTCTTAAAGCTTCTTGATAATTCTGTAACCACATTTTGCACAAGTACGCTAAGATGTTTCCCAGTGTATTAGTGAGAGGTGGCAAGCCCATCGCCTAACAGTACTACAAGCCTTTATTCTTACTATCTTACTATGAGCAAATTATTTTTTAATTAATTTTAATTCTTCTCATTCTTAGACTCGCTCCATCTACTAAGGTCTAAATAAAATTACTTACAGTTTTTACCTTCACGTGACCCAGTTGTCTTGTTTTCCGTGCTGTTACATAACCATAAAAATAGCATAGCAGAATGCCTTAAATTAAAGAGAGCCCACTAACAATAATCTCGAATCTGAATCAGCACCCGCGGTTGTTCTGCGCAGAGCACCGTATCTTCGTTACCCTTACCATTGGTTAACCAGCTTCGACACCAGCGAATCGACTGCTCATTCCTTTTTATTCTTTAACGATACTGTGATGGACAGAACATTCGACTTGCTAGCGAGTACAATCAATTGGGATAGACCAAAAAAAAACTCATGGTTTTTACATTCTAATTCGAACGAATAGGTAATTTTAAGAGACCAATTTCATTAATTTTGTATTTGACCCAATAGTTTTGTTTTAATATCTTTATCTATTTAGCAGACATTTTATGGATGACATACATACATATATATATAGGTACATTAAATTACGCCTGTTTCCCAGAGGGGTAGACAGAGCAGAGACTACTTCTTTCCACTTGCTACGATCTTGACAAATTTATTTCGCTTCTTCAACATTCATATCAAGTCATGCATGCACGTCGGTTTCGGGTACTGAAGATTCGGCCCTTTTCCAGTATTTCTCCAATTTGATTTTTATGGGTGACATGATTATTTTAAATTAGAGTTGGCATTTTTTAATAAATTACAACAATTCAATGATATCTAATTAGAAAAAGTGTTTGTAATAGTGTAATAAAACATACAATTTCAAGCCTTCGCCTAACCCGTAAGATACACCTAGGAGGGCTTTCTAGCCAAAAACGAAAGTCAAACAAAGGTCAAATATACTTTTGTCGAAATGTACGAAATAGATAAACATTTCAAAAATTTAATAATGCAGAACGGCTTTAAAACCCTATTCCTCGAAATGGTTTTCAAACCAGAGTAATTTAAAATATATGATGTGACATGGTAAGGGTCGGCTCTTATCTCGGGCGCGAGCGAGCGTAACGTCGTCTACCGTGGTTTAATTTAGCAGGCGGAACTCAGTAGTGCTCTTTGTAATTAAGTCACTCGGGTGATTTTATAAAATTAAAACGAATGTTAGGAAATCCCATTCGTTTTTAATGAAACAAACATTCCTAGAACCTGATGTGTATTTTTTATGTGGTAGAATTTTATCAACAATTACAGATTAATGCCATAAAGAACACAATATCAGATAGCCAGTAAAATGAGGTTTCAACAGTTTGAACGGTTACGTATGGTTGACTTGGAATTGCTAGTAATAGTGCACAGTGTTTGACTAGAAAACTAGGGCGAGGGAGCTTCGATGCCACGTGGAATCAGATACTCGTTTCGTAATTATTGTTATAAGGTTTGCGTTTCTGATTTCAATGATGAAAAAGTATGAGACAGCCACGAAAAGAAATAAACAAGCTAATATTTAGTCATTTTGGGCGGTTGAGTGCGTATTTACTATTGGATAAATAAACACAGACTACATAACAAATATTTCTAGTTATTTAATTTGTTAGTCTTTACTAATTTATAAAATTGAAAGTGTTTTGTTTCGTCTTTACAGTTTAATGCATTTATAACCGATGACTATCTCCATACCAAATGATAGTACCTAAGGACGTAACGATAAACTTCTACGCGGGTAGAGTTGCAGGGAAAATCTACTCAATTCCATTTATTGGACAAGCCTGAAGAAATACCCAGTTTTCGGCAAGATATGCGCGGGCGCTTGTTCTGGCGCTCGGCTTTGTCGCAGCGCTGTCTGATTGATTCCAACTATTCTATCTGCGTTGAGAATTATTGCGTTCTGATTGTCATCTCGAGCAAATTGAAATGAAGTAGGGTCGTCATATAATTTCGCCGCGCAGCGTCATACACCTTGACGAATTTAGATTAGATTTTTTCTGGCACATTGAGGCAAAAAGGGGAGATAATATAGACTAAGATGTTATTAAACTTGACCATGGCTATGGCGATATATTTGATGAAGTACTCACATTAAAACTCCCAAACGCAACGTAACAGCAAACTTGTGACCAAATCATCAGGTGACCCGTCTGCTCGTTTGCCTTTTACGGCTATTAAAAAAAACTAATGTGTTTGTCTGTGCAGGAGCGGGCTGCTGACGGCGTTCCTGGCGCTGTCGCTGCTGTGCCTGGCGTGCGGCAACAGCGCCGCCGTGCTGGCGGCCACCGGCCTGCAGCGCGCCACCAGCCGCGCGCACGCACAGCACGCCAGCTTCCAGGTAACCAACAACACCAAATAATACCAAATAACTAACCTAGTGACTTCTGTAATGGGCTAGGTATAGGCTAGCGTTTAAGGAATAATACAGGAACAATATACCAACCTAAAGTTAGGAAACTACAAGAACAGCAAAGTATAAATAGAAAAGCAGCTTGTCTCCGTCACTTTAGAAGTGATCATAAGTGCCAGATTCTCGAGTATACTAGTAGAATCTTGAAACTAAACATTCAAATTGAGGTATGGTTTATTATTTGTACCCAATAATTAGAATCTGATTATTTGATATTCTGGTAAAGAGAGTAGTCAGATATTTTGGGAATGAGTGTTTAAGAGTTTCTGTTACCTATTGCCGCGCGGGCGCTAGATTTGCGGCGATGCGCGTAGCTCGATACTTAAATATACGCACGCAACCGAACCAGCCTAAACCGGCTTAGTGCGTCCTATTGAGTTTGCTGATGGTGGCGTGCGTGCGCGGTGCAGTGCGGAGGCACGCACGCACACATGCAAGTGCAATGCATGCGTGTTATAGCTACCTTTGTTTGACTACGTCTTAGTTAAATATACGAACACACACACTTTAAAATAACCACGCAATCAAAAAGGGTAAAGCGGATTTTGACTACATAAGAAATAGTTTTTATAAAAAAAATGCAAATATTTTCTAATCTAATTTAAACTTGTGTACATTCCAAAACTTCAATAGTTCGAAGTTAACATCCACTAAGAAGACTAAGTTGTAGCAATAAACTCAGCGTGATTGTTTAGTTTAGTTTAGTTTATTTATTCATCAATATAATGTTACAATATAGATTGCATTGAAAACCATAAATGTTTTTTTACGCTGGGTTTGGAACGGTTACTTACTTTTTTTCGTTGAAACCGCTATCATCCTTGATTTAAGACTACATCTAAACTCTAAAGATTGAATAGCCCACTGACCCAGTCTCAGCCGGTGATCGCTCAGTTACTAAACGAGCGTTAGTCGTTAACGCTGTAACCCCGCTAACTGATTATCCATGCCCCAGTGATGGTGAGGCAACGCCGCGGCACGCCACACTGTTGTATGATCGAGAACGTTGCTGAGTGTAGAACCCTGTCGAAGGAAGCCAATGATTTAACTTTCTCGTCTGTAATTGATTCTTGTCAAGTCAGTCGACTCTGTCATTATGTAAATTTTCTATATAATTGCAGTTCTTCATGTTACAGCTGATAAATCTTAAAGGTGTCTTACTGGTGACGTGTTTTTTGATAATTATAAGTTTTTTTTAAATCCAGCCTAGGGTAAAGGCACCAGTGGTCAGCCAGAGACCAGAAGTCGACCTTATATGAGTTTGAAGAGTGGCGAATATATCTTTCGTACTCTTCCCACTCATACAAAGTATAGGTAGGTAAATATATGCAGTTACATTGAGGTCGTCACAAATATAATTAAATGATAATAGTAGAAAGTCAACACAAATACAGAGAACATAAAAAAAACTGCATTTTTTTATATTATTTTTTTCATAATAATGCATTAACAGATTATTTATTATGTACTTCGTAAATGCGTGCTTGCAGTTTTCCCTGGAACCAGATCGATATCATGCAGCGTGGGCTGCTGATAGCTGCAGAGTGCACCACGCGAGCATTATGCAAATAGCCGCTAATCGATTAATCGCTCATATCGATATAACGCGATGACTCGATAATTGGCTAGTAGTGCTGACGAGTTCATTCATGCGAAATGCATCTAAGTTTGTATTTACTTTGGCCTCGAATTAACTTGAAAATGATCAAATAAATAAGTTTCTGTTAAAAATAATGACTTTAAAAGACGAAGAGAGACAATTTGCACAGTACAGCGGAAATCCTGTTGCTTTTGACGGATTTACGTGTTTAGGCTTTTTTTAGAAGCTTTCATTTAACTTGCAATGTATGTACCTATGTATGGATTTACGAGTCAAATTTTGCAAGTTAAATTTGACCCACTTCCCGGTTTCTGATGAAGCAAAAAATTTGCATACACCTTTAGTTCTGATGACAATAAAATAATATAGTACCATCGAGCTGGTCTAATGATGAAGACTTAGGGTGGCCATAGGAACTCCTATACTACACATGATAAACCCGTCGTGTTAGGGCTCGTTAGAATTGTCGTCTTGAGTAGATGACGGCTGTGCAAGAAAAAGTACAGTCGGCAACCAAAGCATGTCCCAAAAAGGTTATTTTTCATAAAAAAATATTTCAGCCCATTCCAATAACAGGTTTAAAACCTGCAAGATTTGAACTCATAACATTAAACTTGTGAAGTTACGTAAAAACTTTCAAAAAGAGATTTTATGTCGTATCTGAGGGCCTCGAAGTCAAATTCAATCTCACGCATAATTACACTTTTCTTAGTGCACAGTTTTTTTAATGAAAAGTTAACCTTTATCAAATAAAGACCTTTTATGGCATCCTTAACCAGCCGTGGTCACAATGAATTGAAAATTGCATTACAAGCATTTGTTACAACGATTACGCGTAAACCATTGTTCGATCAGCAACGGATCGATAAAGTCCGCGAACAAAGAAAGATGGCGTGCTCGATATTGGTGGACATTATGATTTAAAACTTTTAACACACTTTACCTATCGCTAACAGCGGTGATCGCATAGTTGGGTTATGTGAGGTTAAGTTAGGCCTTCTCCAAGGCATAGTAAAAAGACGGAACTGCGCTGTAACGAAGCGACGCAACGCAAATATTTCAAATTTTTGGCTTCGACTCATTCTACAAGCAAGGTTTGCTTAGTGCTTTTATGATATTCAACTTATTTCCTACAATTTAGTGATTATGATGGCCAAGGTCGCCGGCAAGAGTGTTTAACCCAAGAAAAAGTCGCAACTTCCGAGAGTACACCAAGATTACAAGGGCATCCAAACCCTTCCGCCTTGCAAAAGACACATCATACTCCAGGATCTGACAGCCGACCTTTGCTAGTTGGCGAGGCACTTGATTAAGAAGCGCTTTTACATTGAGATAAATCAAATTGAATTATTTTATGCTTCGAACCAAAGTGACTCGCCTAGGCCCACCGTAGGAGATGGCGTGACAAGTTCTAATTCTAAGCCCATCTAAACCGGTCCCTCGTCCTCAACATGTCCGCGGTGTTTTGTTCTATTTGGATGCACTCGGCTGATGCCAATTAGTTTAACAAGCCTGACATGAAACGTTCACATGATTTTCTGGGAGTGAGTGTCCACGCTTGTATTATCAGCCCAATGGAACCCTGACACACCATAGAACTGTGTGTGTGTGTGTGTGTGTGTGTGTGTGTGTGTGTGTGTGTGTGTGTGTGTGTGTGTGTGTGTGTGTGTGTGTGTGCGTGTGTGTATTGGGTTGGGTAGATGGTATTTAACCATGAATATTCTCGAGAAGACTTTACTTTATAGTAGGTGCGATCCAAATAAAAATATAAACAATCCATATTCATCAATACTACATACACATACATACATAAACTCACGCCTTCGTTCCCAGAGAGGGGTAGGCAGAGCTACAGAATTACCTACAACTCTAAAAATCAATACTAATTTTATAAATGTGAAAGAAACTCTGTCTGTCTGGCTGTTTATTACGCTTTCACGACTAAACTCCTCGACCGATTTCTATGAAATTTGGCATAGAGATAGCGTAAATCATGATGTATTTTTTTATCCTGGAAAATTGGACAGCACCCGAGGGAATAGCGATAAACGACTTTTAGGCGGACAGAGTCGTGGGTGCTGATACCCACAAATCTGTCACGACTGTGTTATTTCAGGGTACAATTTGACACCAATTGATCTAGTCCCAAACTTAGGTCCAGGCGTTTACTATGGGTACTAGACAAAAATAAAAGTATTATGCTAACTATTGTACAGAAACACGCGTCCTTAAATAGATGGAAAGCATCTAAGACTCATCAACGAACTCAATCAAGAATCTTCAAATTCAATCTTAGTCCCCAGGGGTGGCAACGCCTTGGCAGTTTTCGGATTGCAGTCTTAGGATTGCAGTCTTGACAATGCAAATGTCTATGGTCTTAGACCCCATTTACCATCAGCTGTGTGCTCGTTTACTTTCTTCATGACATAAAAACGACTTCTACCCGAACAGAGCCGCGGGCAAAAGATAGCTTTAGAAGATACTTGTATCACGACTATTTGTAAACCATCCTGCAATTACAGTCCAAGTATAATCACGGTGGATGACCCTTGGGAGTCACCTCGCGTTTCGGCATCGTTACTCACAGTCATCAGCTGATCGTCGCCTTGACCCGCTGCGTGTGCGCATGTTACCGGGCATCCGGTACTTTGCGGGTTCAGCGATGAACCATACTACGGTGTTGGTGTTTAATTAAAATGATGCAGAGTCAAGTTAACGTCGTGTTAAGATATTCAATCGCGTCTGAATGAAACAGCATTACATGCATCCTAGCGGATTCTGTGTATTGTTTTATTTAGTTTTTTTGCGTGGTATTTTTACTTGTGGGAGGATCTTGTGCAGGGTCCGTCCGGGTTGGAACCACCATCTTATCCAATAACCTACCGCCAAGCAGCAGTGTTTGCATTGTTGTGTTCTGGTTTGGGGATAAGACAGCCGGTGAAATGACTAGCATAGAGGCAATCTATCTTAGTCCTCAAGGTCGGCAGTGAATGCAGTCTTGTGAATGCGAAAGTCTATGGGTCACAGTTTCCACTTTTCATCAGGTGGCCTGTGTGCTCGTTTGCCTTCCCATGCCATAAAAAAAAGATTTTCAGAGCAAATCGAATCACTTATTTTGTAGGCTTTTAGTTACGTATACTAAAAAGACTGAGCAAATTTTGAATACAATAACATTCCCATCACTAAAGAGCCATGATGATTCCTTTTCTGACTTTAATTGTAATGTTTGAATAAGTTTCTTGCGGCACTTCTTCTCCGCAGTGATAGTCTGGTTCAAAGCGCTAGTAGATTCACGTCACTCCATATTATCGACGTGTGTAAACCAGTGATCGGAATAGGCAGAGCTAATTTGCCTAAACTTGACGCATATTCATTCATGAGTGAGTGAAATAGGAACACATTTATGAATGAACATGCATCAAGTTTAGGCAAATTAGCTCTACCTATTCCGATCTCTGGTAAGAACCCTCATGTGGGCAATTTACTGCATAAATATGATATCCCCGTGTGGTCGTTAGAGGCGACTAAGGGAATATAGGCGTGTAGTACTGTTAGGCGATGGGCTCGCACCTTATCACTAATACGCTAAATCATCTTAGCCTATTTTTGCAAAATCTGGTTACTGAATTATCAACTAGTTTTTAAAGTTGTACCTAATTCTGTAGCTCTGCCTACCCTATGTATGTATGTATTTTATTCGTTTATACGTGTTGTTCAATAAAGGGTATGATAAATTATAACGTATGTTTCTCCTCATTTGCGGTTTTCCTTTTGGGAAGCGCTGGTTTCAGGTAGGCTCTGAAGGGCATTGTAGAGTAATTATTTTCATGCTCATAATATATTTTACATTTACATTAGGCAAGGTCTACGGAATGTATGATTCATAAACATTAAACCATTTTCGGAGGAATATCATCATTATTACGGAACAGTTACCGACGCCAGTGAACCTTGCATCACATGTAGACCATCACAGTAATTACGCGATCATGCGCACAAAAAACTAAACCATTGAGACAGCTGGTCATTGGCGAGGCTCTCCAGCCCGTGACTAAAATTATCGGATGCGGTAAGGTTGTGGGTGCGAATAATAGAAATAAATGGATTTTTTCTGTTACGATAGCAGCGTAATGTTACTGCGTAATTGTTCTACTATGTGTCATTCAAATCCATTAAGGTGGAATTCCACTGCGACGCAAGCTCGCGACTCGCGATTATAAATTCGCTTCGTTTCAAAATGTTTGTAGATGCACGCCTAACAAAAAATCATAATGTGGTCCCGGTGTGGTCCTCAGCCCGCGGAGTGAGTGAGGTATAGGCTTAGTAGTAGAAAGAATGCAAAAAATGTCAACAGATGTAGTGAATATTCCTTTCCCATAGTTTTTGACATAAGTTACCATAAGTACGTATTTATCTCGCTTAATCAATTAGCTTCAGTACCCATTTATACGTCAACTGAGAAAGCAAGATAATTACGAACTTATCTGAGGATAAACGATGGGATAGGATCATTCACTACATCTGTACGTGGTTCTCATGTGTGTACGTGCGTAACGTATGCGTCGTATTAGAATTCTGACTTTACAAGAAATAAATACTGACACAATTTCAGTAGTCATGAAGTTCAGTTTACTCTGAAACAAAAGAACATTGCTATATAGCTGCTATAGCTTTTACGCTCGCCATAAAATGATACAACACACTTGTTGCTCAAAGCGGTCGGTCAAAGTCGGCTTTTGCAATGAGAAATAGGAAATTTATAATTGAAATAAAAGAAAGCTTCAATGCAAAATGTAATATAAACTATTCTCCGCTATTTCCAAAACACGGTTTCTATGCTAAATTGTTGGAGAATTACAGTTTTAACCGTGAAAGCGAGATAGCGAACTTACTTTCGCTGTTTTTTGCATTTTTATACGAACCACTTAATAGGATTAGGACGTATAATAATGATGCTGATTGAATTGAGCACATTCAATTCTACGCCGATAAACAATATTGATTTTGATCTGTTTCGTGTTGTCAATATTTTGATTGCTCTTATTTACTTGACAGTGACGACGGCTAAATTAAATAAAAACAATGCGATGGCATGTCAAAAGCAATTTGGTTTTATCGGGTAGAATAGGGCCCTTGACTATTGTTTTTAATTGATTTTAAGAAATTACGATAGAGTCCGCTTTAAAAAAAGAGCGGGTTTCTAGGCACCTTCATAAATTCAAGTTTTTGTTGTCAATTAAATGCAATGTGTATATTTAACGTTTGCCGAAGATGTAATAATCCTAATTTATAAGGAAGTCATCAATTAAAACAACTTCGTGATATAAAACATCATCAATTTCGTGACGGCCAATAATTACATAAAAATAACACACGCCATGATGTACATAATTACATGATTCAAATAAAAAATCGTCGACCAGGTCAAATGTTATGTTTGTATGGTTTAAAAGGTTATATTTTATACGATTTCCGTCAGATTTTGGAATGACAAGCGTGCTCCAAAGCTTTTATTTAATAAGCAAATAAATCATCACCTGACAAGTCCGAGCATGATAACTTAAAGTACAGCATGACAGCGGAAATCCAGTTGCAACCTTCCGACTCATGGACAATATGGACATATGACACGTATTCCAAATTTCATCCCATTCCAATAATAACAACTGGTGCAAAATCCCATAAAACCTCTATAACCACCAACAATATAAGTGATCTAACAAAGCACCTCGTCAGCAGGATGAGATGGAAGCCTGGACCCCCGTGCTCACCAACATAGCAGTCCTGGTCATCGCCTCCCTCCACTGCGTGGTCTGCGTGGTCTCCATCTACCACCTCTCCAAGCGGGTCTGCCCGTGCTTCCGCGCCCGACAGGCCTTCGACCACAACCAGTTCGACCCTGGCTTCAAGCCCTTCGTGGTGCACGTGGACGAGAAGAGAGAGAAGGAGAAGGAGAGGGAAAGGGAGAGGGAGAAGGGGCATGAGCTGTGTAAGGAGCTGGAGGGGAAGCTGCAGGGGGAGACGTTGAAGAAGAAGGTAAGTGAATACGCTGCTGAAATTGAATGTAAGGAACGGTTAAATCTCATACATTAACTCGGGAACGGTCCGAAATGATTCGGACGTTTGGGAGTCCTGGGGGCTATGGCCCTTCGGGCCTTCTGCAAAACTAACATAACCTAAACCTATCTACCTATTTCGACTTCGTTTGGGAAATTTTTCGAGCGGGAAAAAAGCAAATATTTAAAATATGGGAAAAACGCGAATCAATGGAAAGTTTACTGCGAGGAAATTAATCAGTTTAGGGAACCGATCTAACGTTTCGTTTTTCTAATGTACATATCTATTCAATCAGATTTTGCATAAGAGTTAAAAAGTGTTAAGAATTACTGTTATATTATACATACATACATACATACATAAACTCACGCCTTCAATCCCAGAGTGGGGTAGGCAGAGCTACAGAATTACCAACTCTTAAATAAGTTGATGATAATTCTGTAACCACGTTTTGCACAAATCAGGCTAAGATGTTTAAAGTTATATTAGTTATGTTTTACTGTTATATTATAAGTCTTAATTATACATATCATTATGTTTTTATCGAAGTATGTCCAAACCAACATAAAACAGGACAAAGCAAGCAGTTAGCAGAAGGAGTCATGTATGTTCTGTCTCCCCAGCAGGCCGAGACCCCTGAGTTTGGCAGCGCGAACAGCAAGGAAAAGCTGGTGTCGCACTGGCTGGGCCGGCAGCCCGCGCAGGCACAGGCGGCGGCGGGGGGAGGCGCGCGGGGGCGGCGCGCACGCGGCGTGCGCAAGCGGCCGCCGCAGATCGTCCTGCTGCCCGCGCATCCAGCTAGCACGGTCAGTACACTATGATTATGTATTCATTCATGTGTATTAGGCTGTCATAAACTAGCTGTGTCCCGCAACTCCGTGCGAGTAGAAGCCGTTTATCTCTACTCGCAAGTATAAAGAACCTGGTGCTTTAAGCTATCTCCATACCAAATTTGATCGAAATTAATTCAGCGTTTAGTCGTGAAAGCGTAACAAACAGACAGACACAGTAAATGTCACAATCATAATACCTATTAGTATGGATTGTTTATGCTGACAAAACATAATAATAATACTTAGGCTACTGTATATGCGGCTCATTCCATTCCATTGAGTTGGCGGGTCACCTTCTGTCATTCGACTTATTTGTCATTAACATCTACGATTCAGGAATAATATTACTCACGCTTATCACACAAATATCTGTCCCGGTATCGAACCCGGGACTGCAAACTTTGCTGGCAGGGTACCGCAACTACAGACCAATCGCGTCGTCGTTGTGGTGATCATGCAAAGTTGCGGTTTTTCTGTGAATAATTAACTTCAGCCCTACAAGCGGCACAGTAATGGAGGTCGAGTTAAATCTATACGATAACTTGTCAAAAATAATAATAGTACTCGTATGGTTTAACCCGGTAGAACTGAGCTCCTGAGAGGGAGCACTTCTTCAATCCTCATTGCCTTTGCCCGTCCCAGTGAATTATTACTGTAAAATTATCAAACGATGCCACTGTCAATATTTGAACATACATTTATTTATTTACTTAGTTAATGAAATTACACAGTATAACAGTAAAACTAAAGCACTGTGAATTTTAGGTTATATAAACATAAGACAAAGCAACACAAACAGTAAACAATAAAACATTAAAGAATAGACGAAGGCTGTTCATTCATCATCACACAAAATTTCAAACATTCGTCACGTATTGACACCCATCTGGATGCAAGCACGTCAGTATTAGGAGCAGAATCTAGAAATGCGTTCAGCAGTTGCAGAGCGCGAACCAGCGGCGACTTGCGGCGGGAGACGGTCCGCGGCCGGGACCGCCAGCAGCGGGTACTTACGTTCCCGAAAAGCATTTCGGCACAGAGGGAAGGAACAGACACACCAGTTGCGATACTAAACCCGGACAGTATGAGTCTCCTCGCAGGATGCCACAGATATTATAATTTATTCAATGTCAATGTCGTATAGTGACCGAATTAGGGGACTGTTAGTACTGTTACACGCGAAATCTTGAAGTTTCTCACAGGCATTAAAATGTCGTAACGTCGCGACGAACGGTCGGTGATAATACGCATCATTATACAAAATGGCCGGTCACGGGTCGTGTCACTAACGCGCCATTTACAGTCGTGACGGACGCGCCGGCGCATCGCGCATGACACTGTCAGTGTCACGCCGCTAGCCAGTAGCCACCCTTCGGCGCTTGGGCATTAACTCGACTCACCAAATAGTACAGGGGAGTTATTATGACGTTACCATGCAGTTCATTTTACGGCGGGGGTAAAAGACAGAGCTATAGCAGTTATATAGCTCTGTCCTTTTCTCTCAGCGTAAACTGAACTGCATAGCTATGTCATAATTACCCCGCAGTAGGCTTTTCGAGATGCTCCGCTGCCCCTTGGACAAGAATAAATACAGTAGTTCTTCTTCTGCCCTTTAGGAGTTACTGTTACCTATTAAATAAATATCAGGGGACAATGTCACACCAATTGACCTAGTCCCAATTTAAGCTCTAGGCTTGTATTATGGGTACTAGACAACGATATAAATACTTATATAGAGAAATATATACTTAAATACATAGTAAACATCCATGACTCAGGAACAAATATTCGCGCTCATCACACAAATATCTGCCCTTACCGGGATTTGAACCCAGGACCGCTAGCTTCGTAGGCAGGGTCACTACCAACTAGGCCAGCGCGTCGTCGTACCGTCGTACCTATTGCCGGTCAGGCATGTCAGGTCAGTCTAGGGTTGCGTCGATACGCGTTGATGGATATTGGATACTGAATACGAGTCGGTAGCGGGGTGCTGACTAAATTTGACTAGGTCCGTCCTGCTGAGTCTTGCTTGTGGTGGCTCGCGGCGCGTACGGTCGAGCACGCACACAAGCAAGCAAGCGATATACCTTTGTTTGAAGACGAACTAAACTACTGTTTATACTGTGCTCTTGGTGTAGCGAGTTTATGTGCGCCTGCGCTGCTCAAGACACGCGTCATATAAGATATCGGAGGACAAATTCCCAACCCAACAATACAAACTTGACAATTTGGTTCCAACGGAAGATCAGCGCTGACTTTAATGCCAGCATTACGCTGAGTTGGGACCATTTAGGCGCTACATTCTTCTTGTATTTGTTAATCTGTTCTTTGTTATGTATGTCACGAATAAAGGGTTTTCTTTTTTTCATTTTCTTTCAAACCTCTTAGTTTGTAATAACTATGGGAACTAGGCAACAATAAATATACATAAAAAAATAAATACTTATATACATAGAGAACATACAAGACTTAGAAACGAATACTCGCGCTCCTCACAAAGATCCGAAATCCCTTGCCTTGATCAGAAATCGAACCTCGAACCGCTAGCTTCGTAGACAGTCACTACAAACCAGGCCAACGCGTCGTCATTATAAACTTTCTACATCAAACAAAATTACTTTAGGATGTCCACATTCCTTTTTTAGAAAAAATAGGTAACTAATAAACTTATCTAATTCGCACTTGGCAAAAAACCTTGCACTATAGCCGTAAGACTGTGACGTAATGCACGGGTGGTCGCGGATGTTTTTGCACGAAGGCTCTAATGTTATTAGAAAGCATTTTATCTTCCCACGCACGTGAAACGGCGCCAATTTAGATAACTATTTCGTAACCAACTCGATAAAAGTAATGGCGATTTGTTTATTGCTATTTGCTACGATTTCATCTGCCTGTTCTTTTGGTTGTCGCCATCTTTAATTAAAAGGTTTTATTAAAGTTCACGTGTATGTTTGCGTGTCTATCTTACCCTTTACAGCACAGAATAATCAAACGTGCAGGTTTAAATATAATTGAAAAAATACCTTGCTTCCGTGACTCAAACATGAACAAAATACACATTAATTTATACATAACATTACGAGTCCTATTATCGGTTAGTTAGAAAGATTCAATAAGAGTCAATATCATTCTTGATTTTATACTAAGTTCGGTAAAAAAAAAAAAAATTATAGTGTTACGAATATTTGCCGCATCTATTAAATATCTGGTTTTTTTATGGCATACGAAAGCAAACAGGCACACAGACCACCTGATGGTAAGTGGAAACTGTGACCCATAGACATTCGCATTTCACTAGACTGCAAATGCACTGCGAACCCTGAGGACCAAGATGGAATGCCTCTATGCTAGTCATTTCACCGGCTGTCTCATCCCCAAACCGGAACACAACAATGGAAACACTGCTGCTTAGCGGTAGGTAACTCTTAAACACTGTTTGATGACAGTTTTAATATCTTTGAATGCTAGAATAGAGACCCTCTTGAGTTTTGACAGAAGTTCCTTTAAATTCATAACCTTACCAAAATCTGTTTTTACCTACTACCACACAGACAAGAAAATCCTCATAGTGAAATTGATTGTTATATATAATGCTGGTCATTTCCTACGGGTTTTGAACGCATAATACAGGACTTGTGATATGTGTGTAGATAAACGCATGTTAATGACGCTTATAAAACAGCAAAGCTGTTATCTTACACTATTATTAAATAGTTAAACCTAGTGTTCGGCTTTTTTTAAATAATTAACAACACATTAGTACACTTAAGCAATATAAACGTTTCTAAATTGCCAGGTGGGCCGATCGATCACAACATTCACAACTAACTTCCGTCGTGGACTGAAACAAAAAGTGCGCGCGCAGTTCCGCATCGGCGCGGGCGCAGGGCTGGCTGCGGGAACTCGGGGCTCACAACAGTTAACAGTTCTATTATAACTATACCGGTAATAGTTCTATTATAGCCTTTGCCCGAGTTTGTCCGCGTAGAAGACGATTCTTATGTCCATTACCGGGCTATGAACTATTTCTGCAGCGGATTTCGCATCGATCGGAGGCGTTGAACTTGCTTGAACCGTGAAGATCAAACAAATAAACTTTCACAATTATAATATTAAGTAACGATTGATGTAAGCTGCTTAGATACTGCCATTTTCGACTCATGCTCTGTTTTTTTGGCCCAGTCTAGTCACACTATACATATATCTAGCTGACGCAATATTCATAATTTAAAATTTGTATTTTACGTTAATAGTTGTCAAATATGTACAGTACACTAAATAGGGTACTGTTAAGTTCTTTGTTTTTTATTTAATTGTATAAAAACAGGCCACTTACTCAAGTCCTCGATAAAGTTCCTAAGTTGATTCTCCATCTTGCAGAAATCCAAGGGGTTTATTCTCTTAAAAACGCTTTAATGTCGAAAAGTTGCTCGAACCAGTTATGTCATATGAGCTAATATTAATCTAATGGTTCGCTTTGATTGGACAACATAAACTAGCCATCATATGTCCGTCGAGTTGTAATGCGAGTTGGTCAAGACAATCACTTACCATGAAAATGGTAGATCTTAATCCGTGAGCTTAATTCTAGTGACATGCTAAGATTTGGCGCAGGCTGCACCGCCGCCGCATACTCGATGCGCGACCCGGACGTTCGCCGCAAAACTACTTTTGGAGGTACTTTCTTTGCGCATAATCGCTGTTTCTGTTGCTGCTACATTGAAACTCTAATGGCGGTTAGTTCTATGTCGTAAAACACAGAGAAAAGAGAACCTTCGGTCTGGGTCTTTGTCGATTATGTTGACGATTTGTTTCTATTTTGCTTTCTTGGAAAAGTAAGCAAGCAGAAACTGCGCATATGTATATTTTGGCCAATTCATATATTGGCCACTTGGCAAAATTAAGATGTCAAAAACTTGGAGAAGCTATTCTCCTAAAAACGGTTCCTTGTGGAACGGTCGATCGAACGAGCAAAGACTAAAGCAACTTTTGTCCTATCTAATTTCTCAATTAGGTACACGCCCCAAAATGTCTGTACACTGTGACGGGATCACTTTATCCCACTGTTTAAAATTTGTCTGTCGTGTTGAAATGCGAGTCATAGAATAACATGGCTGCGCGGACGGAACCGCGGGCAAAGGCTAGTTTAGAATATTTTTATTGACGCATGTCGGTGTTGGCAGGCTAGTTGTGGCCGCGGAGTCAGCTGACGTGACGGCGGTTTCTCTAGTTAACGCGCCTGGCATTCCTTCCAACCGATTCCTCGTGCCGTTTATTAGACTCGTCGACGGTTAGCTAAGCTGTAACTGTAAATTACTTCAGTAATTAATATGTTTCAGTAGGCTTGGACCAGTTCTTGTAGCGGGTGTAAAAAGAAAGCTTAATTGGTTGATTGCATAAATCTCCTGTTTCTACCTGAACCTAGGACCACCTGAATTCAAACTTCAGGTCTAATGATCATTTTAATAAAGCAGGGGATTCTGCTGGCCATCTACACTTCATGTCAAATGCATACGTATAAAAAGACACTCTTTTCTTAGCAAAACTTGTTATATAGCTACAGGCCTAAGAAGTTTGATATAATTTTTAAACACGGTCCCCTCCTAATGTAGCTCATTTTATAGCATCGCATCGTAAACTCTCTGCTTCATTTTGTTGTTTTTTCCATAATAAATCGTCTTTATTTACCATATTCTATAGGCTAGCAAACCTATTCTAAGCCAAAAATAATTTTAAATGCAACAGTTACAGAAAACCCACCTCTTTCCCATTACTAACACAGTCGAATATTAGATAGATGAGAATGATATACGTCCTTTCAATTTAACATGACATAACCACGACGTTCCTTATTTAATTAGCGACGTGACAGACTCAGGCGCAGCGGGACAGGGGGGGGGGATGCACAAATGACAGTTGTAAAGACGACCACCCGTGGCGACGCGGTGGGAAACAGATTGATGTTACTGCAGAGCATTATGTCATACACGACGGACATAACCACAGCCAATTTTAACGTTAGTGGCAATTGCGAATGGGGACAAAAACTGGCTAGACGGGATTGGTTTGCGTGACATTAATTTCGGTGACTTACGTGGTCTTAGTGTTGTCTTGATGTAAAAATGTTTTTGGAAAATAGGGAGGTAAATCAACTAGAGGTTTTGGTACGATAATCAGGCGAATATTTCTACACGTTCATTTGAGAAATTCTGATAAGTTTACGGCTTCAGCGATATAAAGATTGTGACTATTAATATTCACAAGAACATTATGATTATGACCAGTAAAATACGGGAATTTTATTTATTATTGCACGAGTCGGGAAAAAGCGAGGTCAAGGGGGTTATTATGACATAGCTATGCAGTCCACTTTACGGCGAGCGTCAAAGACAGAGCTATAGCTGTTATATAGCTCAGCTCTGTCCTTTTCTGTCAGCATAAACTAAACTGCATAGTTATGTCATAGTAACATAGTAGAATGGAAATAGGGCTTTTTCACTAACAGGACGCAATGTAGTTAAAGGAGGACGACCTGTAAATATCGAATACCTAGTATACCGAGGTAAATACCATTTTTTCAGGTAAATACCTCTGAAAGGGTGATGGGCAATTTTGTATGGACCCCGTCCCCACCCTCCAACAGTCACGGGATGCATGTTTATATGTTCGTTAGGACCCAAAACAAGACAAAATAACTATTTTAGTAGCTAAATCGATGGGATTTTGTCTATGAAAAAAAACCTTTCAAGAGTCATGCAATGCAAGAATGTGTTCATTTTTAAACCAATTCCATACGATATGATAATGGTTTTCCAAGAAAACCCCATACATAGGACGATCGTCCTCATAGTAAAAAATCATCAGGTTGCCAAGATCTATCAAATGAGATATGTTTCGTTTCTGTTGGTGGGTGGGGACATTTTGCCCATTGTCCTTTCTCTCGGTTACCCATTTTTGGTTTTTGATTTACTTGGGAACACCCAACATACATACAAATAAATCATGTTATTTTAAACCGATGCCCCCGTAGCGTTCTACCATTTGTGGAACAATTACATCCTAAAATCACCATACATACATATTAACGTTATTATTAATACCGTTACCAATTTGGCACAGTTAAAAACGAATCGATACAGTACCGTTTACTTAAACGGCGGACCAATTTTTTACATTAAAATAATTAAATAACGATTAACTTCGGAAATACCGTTGGCGGGCGAGCAGGCGAAGTAAATTGAACAAGTAAACACCAGAACACCGTGAAGATATTTGGCAAATATTTGAATAAATCGATATCATACATCAAAATCACTATACATAACATGATTTTGATAGAATTAAGAAGTTCTTTCAACTTTTTTTGCTTAAGTTTGTATACTATCTTTTTTGGACGTCTCTTCTATTATAAAGGTTGTCTGCCAGAAATCGCTACATAGCGATAATACCGACGACTTAGTATTGTATTATCTTTTACTGTAGCGTATTTCACTACAAAGATAAGTAATGGCGAAGTAATGGTTTTTCGTAATGTTGTATTAAATTTAATCATAGCAAAACCAGCTAAATCTGCATTTCACAATGTCTTGAGTTGAAGTTATCTCATCTTATCTTACAGATGGGTCCTTGCGGATACACTTCGACCCTTTAGGATCTTTTGTGCAATTACCCTCACGATGTTTTTCCTTCACCGTAGGAGCATCGGGTAATGCACTTAAGTTAGCAAAACTCGTCGGTACATGGTGACCGCGGGGGTTCGAACTCGGTACCTTACGATCACGAGTCGACCCCCGAAGCCACTACACCACCGACACTCTTCTGAGTTCAAGTTAATTCGGATGTTAAAGCCACCGATGATAGCAAGATCTGAATATAATATTAATAGTGGTACCGATGCATCGCGTGGGCACGCCGTGGCTGCGCCGGCGCCGCTATGAGAGCGGAACGGGCGCAAAAACGCGCACGCGCGGAACTCGCGCCGCTACTGGCCTAGCGCCAACCCTGCCAGGGCTGTGCCCAGGGGGAACATTAGTAACTTACACCAGTTACAACTAAAATTAAAATACAAAATATGTTTATTCAGTAAGTAGGCCTCACGGGTACTTTAAATGTCGACGTTATTATGTATGTATCGAAACTTTGTTTTATGTGGTTGTTTTGCACCGTCATATTTATTTATTTATATATTATTATTTATTTATTTATTTAACCTTGATTGCACAAAAAAAAGGACATATGGCGGACTTATTGCCTAATGGCTCTACCAGTCAACCAAATAATCATACAGAAACTAACAAAAGTTGTCACACAAAAAAAGAAAAACGGAAAACAAAGCAAATAACATATTTACAAAATAATAATACTTCACGCAAAAAGTACTTACATAAGGAACTTACATGATATACACACCTAAACATAATATATATACGACAGAGTACATATGTATATTTTTGCCTACAACAACGACGTATCTATATCATTGTGAGATATTAGGTGCAAAAATGAAGCGTCAATTAATATTTATTGAGACGGGTGTTGAAAGTATGTCGGAGATCTCCACTTACTTGTATCCACTCCCGCGCAACACAGATCGTCAACGTTTAGAAACACCACAGCAGCAGGTTTACATAGAGCAATGGTTCAACCTTCGACAAAGGACCATTTGATTGTTTTCATTTTGCAAGATTATATTTCGTACTCGTTTAAGCTTAACACGTTTAGTCTTACGCTTTTTTATTAGTAGCAAAGGAGAGAAGCTGTAGCATCTAGTTGTAGAGAAGAGCAAAAAGTAGCGAAAGCCGATTTCTCAAATTTAACATTCAACAAAACTGCTTTGAAAATCTCCATTTAAACTTTTTCATTTTCGCGGACCTCCGTTTGGGGACCATTAAGATACAGTGTGTAGTGCTATAAACTACTTTTATTTAAAAAAATAAACCCATTAAAGATGTGTAGTAAAAGTGTAGGGCAGCTTAGCAGATAGCATCGCAGCCCGAGGTCCAAAACAACGCTTTCGTCGACCCATCCTTGGCCTGGATTCCTTCGCAGGTGCGCCGAGGGAGAGGAAGGGGGGAGGTCCACGGCAGATCCCCCCGTGCTATGAATACTAATCATTTGTTTTGGTCCACTCTATGAACTCCTGAGCATTAAGAATTGGCACTGGGCTCTTCTTAAAACGATACGTATGCCCGATACTTTTGCTATGGTTTATTTTTGAGAATCAAACGTTCAAAAAAGTAAGTCATCATCATCATCATGTCAGCCGAAAGACGTCCACTGCTGGACATAGGCCTCCCCCAAGGGTCTCCACTAAGACCGATCTTGTGTTTTTCGCATCCACCGCTTTCCCGCGATCCTTACAAGGTCGCCACTCCATCTTGTTGGAGGCCTACCCACAGCTCGTGTCACGGTCCGCGGACGCCACTCAAGAACCTTCTGACCCCATCGGCCATCAGTCCTGCGTGCGATGTGCCCCGCCCACTGCCACTTCAGTTTAGCTATTCTTCGGGCTATGTCGGTAACCTTAGTTCTCCTGCGGATATCATCATTTCTGATTCTATCACGCAGAGAAACCCCGAGCATAGCCCTCTAAAAAGTAAGTGGAAAGGTTTAATTGCATTTTTTTTACTTCGGGCAAGGACTTAGGATTATATATGGTCCTTGCTTCGGGGTTAGTTGTGTCTTTCTTTAGCATGCGATTGATTTCTACAACCAAGCGCTCGTTTGTCCAAATTGGACCGAAAGACTGTATTAAAAATTGTCGATGAACGTCCAGGTATCTAGTCAGCACCGCATTTTCTATAATTTTCTTTATCTACCAGAAATTTCTTCCAATCTTAGTATCTCGGTCTACTTGTTTCCGAAATACTTATCGTCGGTGATACTGTAAAACCGCGTAACTCACAAATTTATGATAGAGCAAAATAAACCTTACTGTATTATTTAAAAGGTGCATTATGCTCTTTATTTAAAATGTAACTTACGCGGTTTTGCAGCTTCACCGACGTTATTCCAACCAAATACACGATAAAGAACCTTATATTTATAGCAATGAAAACTGCGATAACCGCAAGACGGTAAAATATTCGTTGGAGTTAGATAAATCAGACCACGCCAGAATGAATCTTAAAGTTATAGTAATAAGGACATTATGTCAGCAGAAAGAAAGTAAATATTAAATGAGATGGCACGTGCCGCTCGTGCGCTGACTGATCCAGTTTTCTATTATTCAATTATGAATAACGGAAATGTTTTTACGTCCCTGGCTTTTCTTAAATGCTATATCTCTAGCCTGACCAGAAAATGAGAAAAACCCCACAAGGCCGGGCCTCTTAAATTTTTTTAATCTGAGTTGCGTAAGTTGCAATGGAAAGAGAGCTCATTTTTTCTCGCAACAATTTTGGCCGATTTTTGAAACACCTTTGTAAGTATCTTTCTGCTGAAAACCGGGTGACATTTAGGCAGAGATGATGTAAATTTCGGCTTTATACCCCCTAAGGAAAAACGGAACCTAGCTTTGTCTGTCTGTGCGTCTAGCAAGGCCCTTTTTCGTAGAGTTGGGTAGGGCAGGGTGGTGGGACCATGTGCACGGTCCATTCGGATTTCTACCACCATCTTATCCATTGACCTTCAATGACGGTGCCATAGCTTAGTTGGTTTGGTAGTGACCCTGCCTACGAAGCTAGCGGTTCTGGGTTCGATTCCCGGCAAATATTCGTGTGGTGAGCACGAGCATTTGTTTCTGAGTCTTGGATGTTTTCTACGTATTTAAGTATTTATTTCTCTATATAAGTATTTACATCGTTGTCTAGTTACCCATAGTTCGAGCCTAGAGCTTAGTTTGGGACTGTGTCAATGTGATCTTCCCTTGATATTTAGCCGACCGAGAACTGCAGTGTTCCCTTTGTTGTGTTCTTGTGAACCGGTGTTGTTAACCAGTGAAATTACTAGCATAAATGTCTTCTATCTTAGCCCTCAGGGTTGGCAAAGCGTTTGGCAGGTGTGAGATCCTACTCACCATTGGGCGGCGCATGAGCTCCTTTACCTTCTACTTGTTATAAATAAAATCTCAAGAGACAAACAACGTCTAACTTTATTACACCAAATATTAAAGTATACCTAAAAGATCAAAACATCTTTAAAAGTTTTTCGGGTTCGTTTTTAATCGTGTCTCTTACGCTCTTATGCTACTCTAACCCAGTTAGGATTGTGTAGTAAGACACTAACAGCCAAAAATAATGAATTCCCGTCACTGTACTAGAACGAACTATTCCGTAAAGTTCATTTAGAACACGCGGAGCCAGAGCCGAACAGAGCAGGCATAGCAGTGAGTGACACTGACAGCAAAGCGATCCGAATGGAAGACCGCAGGGCCATTTTCACAGCATTCACAAGTCAAGATACGCTCGCTAGGGAGTTTTTCGTTAATGAGCTACGACTCGTGGAAACGTTGTCGTGGAGAAATCTTAACCGAAAGTGACTAGTGACATTGACTAGTGTTGACGACGCGCTGGCCTAGTTGGTAGTGACCCTGCCTACGAAGCTAGCGGTCCTGGGTTCAAATCCCGGTAAGGGCAGATATTTGTGTGATGAGCGCGAATATTTGTTCCTGAGTCATGGATGTTTACTATGTATTTAAGTATATATTTCTCTATATAAGTATTTATATCGTTGTCTAGTACCCATAATACAAGCCTAGAGCTTAAATTGGGACTAGGTCAATTGGTGTGACATTGTCCCATGATTGTCCCATGATGATATATTCATTCGGTCATAGAACCACAGATAACGACAATCAACAGACAGACCAGTTTCTTTCAGTGTACTAGTGTACTAAAAGAGCTATAAGACCGAACGAGTACATTTGAGAGATCGTACTATCTAGCTTGGAGCGATCCGCTCACTGATGGAGGGCTCACAACCCTAAACCAAGTGAGAGACTTACACCCGGCGGCCATTTTAAAAGCTATTGAACTATGAATCGTATTCAAACCCCACTAATTCCCATGGCGCGGTAATAAACGCGTGCGCATCGGCGCGGGCGCTCCCGGGCGGATTCCGCGCGTAATGATGATGGCTTCCGGCGGGAAAGCGCGATTATCCCGCTTCTGACGCGCCGACGTACAGTCCGCCGCACAAGTTTGCCTGGTCCAACGATACTTAGACGCGTATATTATTTTTGAAGCAGACATTGAGTTTTTTTTTTATAAGAGTCAGAGTCATAAGGTTACTTTAAGAAGCTGTTACTTTATTCAGAACTTTTATATATTAAACCCAACCTTTTGTTGTCTATAGTATGTTAAAGATTTAAAAAAATCTTAATAGTATACGGTTCCAAAGATATAAAACTTATGCCTATAGAAAATTATGTCAATAATGACATTATGACCAATAACAATTATCATACACAGCGGGCTACCAACAAAATATTAAGTTTAGTCAATTTCTAATAACTGTGCAACACAGATGCCTTAACATATATTTTTTCTTCCATTATTAAAGTAAACATCTTAGCCTAATTGTGCAAAATGTGGTTAAAGAATTATCAACAAGTTTTTAGACTTGCCTCTCTGCTTATCCTACTCTGGGAACAACGAAGGCGTGAGTTTATGTATGTATATGTATCTATTAATGTTGACTGGAAGAGATCGCTAAGTAGCGACTTAACCACCATGTTATATTATTTTTATTAATTGTTGCAATTATAGCGTTTTGTAGTTGCAAGATTTCTCTGAATTATTTTCCTTATTATTCCCTGTAAAACCACATTGCTAACATATCCTCGTAATGTCACGCAAAAAAATAACAAAAAAATCATGAAGCATTATTTACTTGACAGTTATGGCGGCCGAATTAAGAACTAAAGCAATATCATTTTACAGTGTGGAATAAAGTCCCTAGTGGCATTTTAACATCTATCAAGCGACGACGCGGCTAGTCTATTCCTATTAGAAACGATCGGTCCCAGGTTCAATTCCCGAGAAATGCAGGTAAATATTTGTATGATAACCACGAATTTTAGTTTTGATTGTTAAATGTTTACTATATGCTATTTAAGTATTGATCAAATCAAATCAAATCAAATTTTATTTGCGAAACAAGGGTATAAATTGGTGTTACATTTCATTGTTATCCATCCTTATTTTGCCATAGTATGGCCCTCCTTGTAACTTGTTTTACAGCTGCAGTTGTCTATGATCTTAATAGGTACAAGACGCAGTATTATATTATTTACTTAGTAGTAGGTTAATTGTGTGAGATTATCTACGTGACAAATAAATTGTAGCCCTGTCATTTTATTTTATATGACTAAAGAAAAAAAAACATATCTGTAACTGACAGATGGCATTTATCAGATTATGAAACAGGCGTTCAATGTGTCTATTAAAGCAGCTGAAGCTATTACTTTCTTTTATTAACGTATATTTAGTTACGTATTTCCAAACAATTCCACCACATGATATGGTCCATATCAGAGCATTTCTAAATGTACATTTTTATGCCCAAAACATACAATTATGGAGGTATACAATATAAAAGGAAACGCAAAATCGTATAAATACATAAGAATGAGCGATTATGAACAATTCCGCTAATGTATTCAAGAGTTTAGGGCTACTTTCTCCGATTTGAATTTAAATGTATAATGGCCTCCGCTCCGGAACTAGCTCAACTGAAACCACAGATAACATACGAGTATGTATTTGACATTAAGTATTTTTTATTGATGTAATGTAATATAATTGTACGCCAACAGGCAAAACACAGAGATCTGTATTTTAATACAATGTAATACCTGTGATTTACAAATAAATATATTCTATTCTATTGTTTTTGGTAATTCTGTAGCTCTGCCTACCCCACTCTGGGAACGAAGGCGTGAGTATATGTATGTATGTATGTATTCTATTGTATTCTAGTACAGTCAATCATATATTTATACACGTTATTGAGAAGTCAAAGTTATCTATACGCCTCTATATTACTGTCAATAAGGTTATATTGTATTGTATTTATTCTTATTTGATTTGAACGGAAATTGATGAAAATTGAAATCTAAATAATGGATTGTATGATTGTTACTTCCACTCATGGGCTCGTTTTATTTCTTAATTATTTCAAGCTATCTTGCTTCTATATCGTTAATCTTACGTTCAAGTGAATAAGACCTACCGTAATGCCCTGCTTGGCTGTTTTTATTCCACATAGTAAAAAAGTTTCGTTTGAGGTGCAATCCTATTCTTTACAAATAACAACATGAAATTGTGCTCTGCCACGGCCCACTTAAGAAATAAACAAGCAGAATGAAAATGAAATAAGAATCAACTTTACTCAATTGTTGTTTCCATATAATAGCAGTAAGTTATAGCGGGCACCTAAACGTCAAATCATAGTGCAACCGGCGTTCAAGAAAAAAAACAACGCGCGGAGAAATTCGAGGCTTTTGTTTATTTGTGTACGTTCGATAACAAGAGAGTAATCGCCGCGCGCGCCGTTGCGTCATCCAGGGCTGCCACAACCGTATTATCCTAATCCGGCAGGGCCGACAACGCTTGACTCTAACAAAAATTTGCTCTTTAAAGCTTAATACTTCATAAACGGTTACTTTAATCGTATTATTGTTTGCTCAAACCCCCAATATTTTTGAAAGACCTATCCAACGACATTACACATGACACTATGGGCGTTGACGAGAAAAAAAGTACATCCTCAAGTTACGTGTAGGGGAGGTACCCTAAAAAAAAACCAGGTGTTATTTTACCACTTTGTTGGCGTGACTAATACTGTATATTTTATGCCAAATTACAGCTTTCTTATTAAGAGTCTCTGAGCTAGACTGCGGACGGACAGACGGACGGACATGGCGAAACTATAAGGGTTCCTAGTTTATAATCGCGCCAACGTAAGGTTTACGTAATTTATTCCGTCAAACACTAAGATAAAATATTATAAGTTAACTAAATATATGATCTGCTGCATAATTGACTTGCACGTTTTAATCAACCAATAAATCAAAACTAGTGCAACCTCAATCCGTGACAAAGTGTTCTAGTATTAGGTACAGTGCTTGGAAGACCGAGCGTTGCTCGGGTTGAAAACGAATTTTGCCGAAGATTACCTACAGATCGAGTTTTCACCCCCGTAAAGCCCTACCTATATTGTAAATTTCATAGAAATCGTTACAGCCATTTCCGAGAACGTGATTCCAAATATTACTTGTTTAATAGAGGTAGTATAGGATAGCTCAGTGTAGTGCAAGATAATACATACATACATACATACCTTCACGCCTGTAATCCCAGAGTGGGGTTGGCAGAGCTACAGAATTACCTACAACTTTAAAAACTTGCTGATAATTCTGTAACCACATTCTGCACAAAAAGGCTAAGATGTTTACCAGCATATTAGTGACAGGTTGCAAGCCCATCGCCTAATAGTACTACAAGCCTTTATTCCCTTAGTCGCCTCTTACGACATCCACGGGATGACATGGAGATATAATATGTATTCATTTGAGTTACCAGGAAAATCAATGCTTATTGCAACTATGGGCTAGCTATGATTTTAAATCGTTTGGCAGCCCTGCCCCGCCCTCGGCGCCCGCGCCACCCGCGGTTCCAAAACGAATCGACTCGCCGGAGTCCACGCGCCGCGAGGGTTCCGTTATCAGACATTTTAGCACAAATTACGGATATTTTTTGTAAAAATCTTTAGAATTTGTGGTTAGCGATGGTCGGTCTACTTACTCGCGGTGGTATTTGAAAGGTATTTCGCCGTTTGAAAAGCGTATAGTTATTGTTATTGCGTATTACGTGTCTCGGACTGTGACGGTAAAATGCGAAGAAGAAGTAGGAATAGGACTACAGTTATGTAAATGTTGCAGTTCTTAAATTATTTAAATTCAATATCTTTAAATTAGCAACATTTAAAGTATAAATCAGCCCTCCAAGAACGAATTAGGCAAGTAAATATGTAATAAACTTCTTGTTTTTGTTTCAATATATTAATATTGTATGCAAATTGACCCTGTAAGGATCGCGGGGTTTGGGGGAGACCTATGTCCAGCAGTGGACGTCTTTCGGCTGATATGATGACATGATGAAGGATCGCGGGAACGCGGTGTATGCGAAAAACACAAGACCGGTCTGAGTGGAGAGCCTTGGGGGAGGCCTATGTCCAGCAGATGATGCAACATATTGCACAATGCGACATGAACCGGTGCAGGAAAAAACAATTGCATACGTGGTCCCTCGTTACCCAGCATTATCAGCATCGCAGTTCCGTGTGGTGCTTGAGCTTAAGCTCTAGTACGACGGGTTCTACACACCTGGTCTTAATTACAAGCTAGAAACCCTGCCCTTTTCAGGCGCGGAACCTTAAAAAACTCGCCCCAAGCGAGTAGAAACGCGTAATTGCTGTACTTTCTCCCGCGGCGTAGAAATCGCCGCGCTCTTCGTTGGGGTGCCCACCGGGCATTCCCATCTAAGAATGAATATGAGGATATAGTCAACGATATATTAAATTTTAATAACTTTTACTGTTTGGCACATAATCCTAAACTTATAGGGTAGCAGAGGACGCCGGCGAATTCGTACTCCGTACTCCCTCTATTACCTACTTCCTGTCGGAAATACCCGAGGATTAATCCTGGAGAAATTCAAGGTTCAGCGGTTTAAGTTAGCTATTTCAAAAATTTGATTTTCAAAATTGTATGTTTTTAGTATACGAGGGTGCATTGAAAAGTTCTGAGCCTAAGGTTGAATATAATAAAAAAAAAACAAATAAATACTGGCAGGTCAAAGTGCCATATTTAGTCGCCATTATGCACTATCTTTGGTTTTTTTCCTGTCACAATTTTGCATTTTATGCTCGAACTGCTACATAAGGTCACTGATTTTTCAAGTAATGGATAAAATTGAGCACCGTTCTGTCATAAAATGTTTGCAAAAGAAGGGGTTAACACCAAAACAAATATTTGAAGATATGAATCAAACATAAGGGCAATCTGCTCCATCGTATGCTACCATAAAAAGATGGGTAGCTGGTTTCAAACGTGGCCGGGAGACTGTTCAAGACGAGCCTAGGAGTGGGCGGCCGTTGACGGCTACTACGGACGAAAATGTCAATAATATATTAGATGCGATAATGAAGGATAGGCGATTGAAGATTGTGGAGATAGCGGAAGCAATGGGTATTTCTTATGAGCGGGCACAGAACATCATCACCGATGTTCTTGGATTTTCTAAGGTGTCAACCAGGTGGGTGCCTAGACTGCTTTCAGTCGAGAACAAACGAGTACGTGTTACAATTTCCCAAGATTGTTTATGTATGTTTCAACGTGACTCCGTCGATTTTTTCAATCGTTTTATAACTATGGACGAGACATGGATCCACCACAGTACACCAGAATCGAAAGGACAATCCAGGCAATGGAAAAGACCAGGTTCACCACCACCCAAAAAAGCCAAGGTCATTTTGTCAGCTAATAAGGTAATGGCCTCAGTTTTCTGGGATTGCAGGGGGGTTATCATGAATATCATGATAGACTGTCTCGAAAAGGGCAAAGCAATAAATTCGGACTACTATTGTGCTCTTTTACGTCGTCTGCGTGAGGAAATTAAAATAAAGAGACCTGGAATGCTGTCGAAAAAAGTACTGTTTCACCAAGACAACGCTCGCGTTCACACTTCGGCGAAATCAATGGCACAAATATATGATTGTGGATTTGTAGTGCTGCCGCATGACCCTTACTCGCCGGATCTAGCTCCTCCCAATTATCATCTCTTCCCAAACCTCAAAAAACACTTGGGAGGACAAATATTTTCGACAAATATGGAGGTACAAGAAGCAGTAGACTCATATTTTAACGACCTCAGCGATTCTTTTTTTTTTGATGGGATAATGAAGTCGGAGGCGAGGTGGACTAAGTGCATTGACCTTCATGGAGAATATGTCGAAAAATAAAATTGTTATAAAAAGTGAGCCCATTACTTTTTTTTACCAGGCTCAGAACTTTTCAATCCACCCTCGTATGTATTAGCCTAAGGCCCAAGGTCTTACCCATGGCACTTATTAAGTCAGTCATTCAGACCCAGCTCCTTCGTCAGTTGTGTAGTCATAGCGTACCCCGGTCCTACCAGTAGGACTAAATAGAAAACCCGCCATTTTGTCTTTTAAGTACTTGGGTCTGAATGAGTATAAAACAATAGTACTACTGGTAGGACTACGGGCCGTAGGGACTACATGCTGAATTGTTCGTTGGGCCTTAGGAGGTTAGGATAAAATCAGCTAGTTTTCCGTGGAAAGGATAGAAAATGGAAGTGGAATTATTATTTAAATACAGCAGGTCTGCTTGACTCAGCAGGCTTCACAATCAGCATCACGGCATCTACATGACAGTACTATCGCTTCTAGTCATAATGTCCAGATTATTATCATCATCATCATCATGTCAGCATCATGAAAGACGTCTACTGCTGGACATAGGCCACCCCCAAGGCTCTCCACTCAGACCGGTCTTGTGCTTTTCGCATCCACCGCGTTCCCGCGATCCTTACAAGGTCGTCACTCCATCTTGTCACCAAATTATTATGGTAGATAAATATCTCCAATCGATAACCCATAGTTAAGAGATCGCGCTAATGATGGTGTAGGTGAGCGCGCCGGTAGACGAGCCGCAATCATAAACAATAGGGGTCGGCGACCTCGGCCGGCCGGGAAAGCCTCTCAGGGTGACCACGTTTGTGACAGTTTAGGTATCGTTGAGGACACGCCTTATACAATGTACAGTCAAGGAAATTGATCCCTAGACCATTTTGGACTATGTCATGTCATTGTGGCATAATCAATCAAAACGTAACTTCTTATGATTTTATTTACAGGTTCACTTTGACATAGTCCAAAATGGTCTAGGAATCAATTTCCTTGACTGTATCTATACGATTACGTTATGTGATACATTTCGTTTTCAATATTTTACAAAAATTGAATTTCAAAATTAAACAGAACCCGTGAAGTCCCAACTTATATACTCAAACAAGTCTAACGAAAAGCAAGCTTTAAAAAAACCCAACTGCTGTTTGGATAATGTCATCAAAGTAATGTTACTTATCATGTATATATTGTTTATTTCGCCAATTTCACATTTAATTAATTTTAATATAGCCTATGACTTATGACAGTCTAGTGGTTAATACAAATCTTACCACGTATAACTTATTAAAATCGGTTGAGCCGTTTAGTAGTTAAGAGCGGACATTGAGTCGGACATACACAAGTCAAACACTTAACCCTCCTTTTGGGCTTTGTCGCAGTCGGGTAATATGAAACAAAGCTCAATCAATATTTTTTTGTGCTTTGACATTGTACGTATAAAACAGGGAAGATCCTGTGTCCGTTTTAGGAAGTCTCGATCATGTCAGCTTGACGCACTTACGTTGTCATGGGTTCTTGAATGTGTTATAACGTCGGTGATAATGTGAAACCGTGTAACTAACAAATTTATGATGGAGCAAAATAAACCTTACCGTCTTATTAAAAAGGTGCATTTTGCTCCTTATTTAAAATGTTACTTACGCGGTTTTGCAGATTCACCGACGATAAGTTCTAGTCAGTCCTACTCGTAATAGACTAGTAGTTAGTTAGTTGGTTTAATAGTTGTTTGAGTTCAAAGTAAATTTTTACAATAATATTTATAACAACTACAATACTTACTTACCGAACTTTTTTTGTACATAATTTTTGTCTGACTCGTAGAAACTATTTGAATCGCATGTAGTTCACAATCAAATAAATAATAAACACAAATCTGTTAACGAAATTCAAGTCTTTGTTCACTGCGTCTTCCGTGGTCACCCTATGATTATGTTTTTGCCACCCATTGATAGTCGCTTGCGCACAAAGGACCGCGTGCGCCCGCGCCTTTACGCAAAAACCACATGTGTATGCGCCTTTAGGGCATTGTCTTTATGACAACCTTGCTTACAGGAAATTAACGGTTTCTAGACGAAGAACGAATGGACGATCAAGACAGACATACGTTATTGTCGCTTGGTCGGTTAATACCAAAGCCGAGTCATAACTTTACTCCTATCTTTACTTTCTTTTATTCTTTCTTCATCAGGGATTTTAAATTTTCCTACGCATTTCTAAGTCTGGCAAGCCTGACAAGTCCCGTAGATTTCAATTGATTTTACTCGTTAAATTAAATATTTTCTAAGAGTTTTCTAAAAGCAAGTTTAAACGGAAGTGTCAAGGTTCGCTTTCTGTAGCGGCTGCACATTATGTCATAGTGATATTACAATATGATTCCGAAAAAGCAGTCTTGGATAGTTTTGTAACAACCGTTCCTAGTGCTGTATTTAAATGTAAAAATAAAGTTACCAGCACGAAAAAAAAACCTAATATGTTTATATAAATATATAATAAATAAATAAATATCAGGAAACAATCTCACACAAATTGACCTAGTCCCAAACTAAGCTCTAAGCTTGTTTTTTTTTTTTTTTTTTTTTTATGTCTTAGAGAAGACAAACGAGCACACAGGCCACCTGATGATAAGTGGAAACTGTGACCCATAGACATTCGCATTCACAAGACTGCAATGCAATCCTAAGACTGCAAATGCGTTGCCAACCCTGAGGACTAAGATGGAATGCCTCTATGCTAGTCATTTCACCGGCTGTCTTATCCCCAAACCGGAACACAACAATGCGAACATTGCTGTTTGGCGGTAGGTTAATGGATAAGATGGTGGTAGCGGTCCGGACGGACCCTGCACAAGGTCCTACCACCGCCAAACCGCCGATACCGCCGTACCATGGGTACTATGGGTACTAGACAACGATTAACATACTTATATAGAGAAATATATACTTAAATACATAGAAAACATCCATGACTCGGGAACAAATATTGGCGCTCATCACACAAATATCTGACCTTACCGGGATTTGAACCCAGGACTGCTAGCTTCGTAGGCAGGGTCACTTCCAACTAGGCCAACGCGTATTCAAATATAATATATATATATATACATATATATCTCTAATATTTATATTTTTATGCAATAAAGAGTTTACATACATGCTTACAATAAGTTAAGTTTTTAAGTTTAAAGTGTCCCCAAAATTGACGACTCAAAACTGAACAACATAATGACGATGCAATGGATAACGGTTGTCATTTAGTCCTCCTTTTTTCCTAAAGTCTGGACTAACTTGGTCACCCGATGCACAAATAATATGTAGTAAGCTATTTTAATTATTTCCGCGAACGTACGCGCATTATGTAAGCTGCATGTTTTCGCGGACTCCCGCGGTCGACGACCCCCCCAAGTGCAAATATTGCGAAATGCAGCGTAATGCCTTTAATGTAAAGTGGACGAGCAAATTCTTGGTGAATGTTTGTTTATGTAATGTATGAATAAACGTCACGTTCGTACTTTAAGTGTCTAACAGTAGAGTGGTTAGAAGTGTTGCTCTGTTAGGATGTACAGATTGTACCATCGAGTTTATAATTATCTGCACATATTGGTACCTTGTCGCTTTAAAGCCTTAGAAAGGTAAGTGCAGCAGTTCAAACATGACGTTAAAGTGATAAAGGTCTAAAGTGTGCAGTTGATGTTGATCTACTATAGAACCTTGTCATGATGACAGCGTCAAGTGACGAGATAGATTTTACACAGGAATTAATCGTTGGTTTTATGCGACAAGGTTGTATAGTGGTTCATCAATTAAAGTCCGTGACCGTACATTTGGCCCGTCATCGCCTAGGGTATTCAAGAGCTAGTTAAACAACGCCTCGGGGAAGCTATTCAACATGGCTTCAAGTTAGAATCAACCAGCTTATTGCGGCTTTACTTCGGACGAGCATACTCTTTTCTGAAGGCCGGCAACGGTACGTATCTGTGATTCCTCTCCTGCAGGTGTTGCAGGTGATCTTGGGTGGGAGTGATCACTCCCCACCAGGTGATGGTTCGGTTTGTTTGTGTTCCCTAGCAAAAAAAGGACAACAAAACATATTCCCGTACCCAATTTTTTTTTTCCTAGATTGCTCCTTTTTACGGCACAAAAAGATGGGGTTTAAGTTTATCGTGTGTAGCTGTGTCTTTGTGAATGTGTATGTGTATCTATGTGTATGTCTAACTGTGTGTGTGTCTGTGGCATCGTAACTCCCAAACGTATAGAGAAATTCGGCCGCGGGATTTTTTAAAATAAACTTAGTTTAATTCGGATTGTTTTTAGCTAGGTTTTAAGAGATATCAGCTCTGAAGTACTCGTCACCATTATCAAGGTTTTTCATCCATTAACGTGTGGTTGCCGGGTTAGAGTAGTGCCACTCTATGTCTTTCTAAGGGAATAAAGGCTTGTAGTACTGTTAGGCGATCGGCTTGCAACCTGTCACTCATATGCTGGTGAACATCTCAGCCTGCTTGTGCAAAATGTGGTTGCAGAATTATCAAGAAGTTTTAAGACTTGTTGGTAATTCTTTGGCTCTGCCTACCCCACTCTGGGAATGAAGGCGTAAGTGTATGTAATAAAACATTAGCTTCGTTGAGAAATTTAGTTAGTTATTTTTCATCACACTTGTACGTAAACAGTATCTAAACATACAGCCGGAATGCCCCATATAAAACCCTCGACCTTTCTTTTTACCATGAAACCCAAGGTCAGTAAGTATTTTTTTTTTAATTTATAGCACAGCACACAGGTCATGCAAGTTCAAGCAAAGAGTTTACACGCAATTGAAAAATTGTCATAAAATGTTATTTAAACAGGAATTTCATTGCAATCTCGCTACACGTTACTTAAATACTCAATTAATGTTCTTAATAATCGATTTTAATAGTTTTCTGTATCAAAACGACGTTTTTTTTACACTCCTTCAGGGCTGTATGTATACCTACGTAAGTATTTGCCCTTAACGTTTCTGGACGAAACATTTGTATAATCTGTGGAGCCCGCCCGCCATCCGCTTAAAAAAAGTTCAAGTAATTCGTAATAATAGTTGTGCTGACTTGTGTATCTAAGTATTATAAGTTTTTTCTGCCCTATAAGTTTACTTATTTACTCGCAAATGTGATGAAAAACATTGTATGTTTCACGGGCGGTACGGGAATTACGAACCTCGACTCAGAAAGCCCTCAGTCTTCGACTTCGGGGTTCTACTAGAGCCTCGATCGTAATTCCTTACTTACCGACCTTAATACACAATGTACTATAATATCGAAATCTTATTTTCGAATCTGGTAACCCTATCGTCGGTATGTCGTCAATGTCCTCACATAAGGCCCCGGGCTGCGCCTGCGTCGCGCCGGGACCGGCTCCGGCACCCGCTGCGCCGCTTTCCGTTTCGCCGGCGAGAGTGGCCCGACCTGTCCGCCGTTACGTCATCGGCAGACACTTGGATTCGGATGAGAGTCCGTTACTCATGTCGTACACAAGCTGGTTTTAGCTATTCGCTTTGTTGTTTCAAAAAAAGAGCATATCGCACCTTCTGATCAAAAAATTTAGAAGATTTAGAAATTATTAGGACAAACGAGTAGTATGCTATTCAACAGTATGCCAAACATTCTCGGCCAAACATTTTTAGGACAAAAAACGTTATGCGATACGACACGCGCCCATTATATAATTATGGTCACAGCCCTATATGAAGATTATATCTATTCGTGAATGATAATTAGTGTAAGTATAATATTCTATTTTTTCAATGACTTATATAAAAAAAAAAAAACATTATTAATGTGGAATAAAAGAAGATGTATTGACTAAGATTGAAAAGGGCATGCTTCGACGGTTCGTTCATTTGGAAAGGATGATGAGGGAAGATTGACGAAAGAGATATACAGATCGAGAGTGAGTGGAAGGGTCGGAAGGGGCCGCCCTAGGCGTACTTTTTCGAAACAAATCGGAAAAATACTGGAAAAGGGCCGAATCTTAAGTACCCGAAAGCGACGTGCGTGCATGACTCGATGTATGAATGTTGAAGAAGCGAAAGAAATTTGTGAAGATCGTAGCAAGTGGAAAGAAGTGGTCTCTGCGTACCCCTCTGGGAAACAGGCGTGATTTAATGTAAGTATGTATGTATGAAAAATAGTGACATAATTCGATTTTTTTTAATTTCGAGTTAGGTCTCTATAATAATAAATTTATGACTTGAAGTTTGAAAGCTGGAATTTAGAATTAGGTCACTATCGTTCTGAAGTTGCGACATGTGAATCGTGGAATGAAATTGACAAACCGACTAAAAGACAAATTAATTCCAGAGCATAACTTCATACAAATTGACCAAGATAAGGCGTTAGACTGAAATAAAGTTTTCAATGATAAATCAGAATCAGAATAATCTTTCAATTCAAGTAGGTTTTAGTAGTTTATGCAACAGTTGTATAAGAGAAGTCAAAAAAGACGAGTGGTGTGGTTACGATGTGAGCCGCAGGCGAACATCGTACAGCAAGACGCCACGAGTATTTTTTGACTTGGTTATACACCGTTGCATACAATACTTTTTCTACGACTAGGTTTCAAATAAAATGCAAAATTAAATTAACAAAATTTTATTAATATACCTAGGTTAGAATACGAACGAACGAAGCACAGAACAACAAACGAGCGGGAAACATTCGAAAACAACAAAATATGTGTCTATGGTTAACTTTGTTTTTAAATTGATGTGCACTTGCCAGGTTTCATATTTTTTTTAAAAGTTGCACAATCGATTTAACTTGTGAAATAGGGACTAAAAAACACCTAATGATTTGAGAAATGATTTCTTTTACCTGATTGGTCGATTTTAATATAGCTGCGTTCTGGTTGGTTGATACCAAATAAAATGTTTTTTTTAAAGAGTTAAATTAGTAAAAGAGTTTACATACCAAAAAGAACCTAACGTTCCGATTGACAGTCAATGTGTATTGTGATTGGTGGTTTAATTTGGTGAAGTATTTTGATTGGTCAAATTAACCTAGGTGTAAGCTTTGGCAGCTAGGCATATCTTTTTGGCTCAAAAAAGCACAAGTGCTGTTAAGGGGAATAGACTAGATAGACTTTTCTGCGGAATGTTCGGACATATTATCTATATTCTTATATTAGTGTTCGTGACTATATAAATGACAGATAAAAGTACAGGAGTAGGAAAACATGATAAGTCTTTTGAAACGTCCTTATAACATAGCGACTTAACCTAAGTTTACTACAGTGCACCTAGGTTGCGTTTATCGCGTGACAAAATGTGGGCAAAGCATCCGTCACTTTCGTACTGTATACGTGTCAGAAAGTGACGCAGGTTTTATCCATACTTTGTCACGCGATAAACGCATCTATCTTAGGCCGCCTGGTTCGAATGGCGACCAATCAGAGATGTGTACCTATCCACCAGGATCCACGGAAAACTGATGTAATGTGTATGTTTGTTGTCATTTTATATAATAACCCGTGTGGTTGCCGGGTTAGAATAGTGCCACTTCATGTCTTCCCGTGGATGTCGTAAGAGGCGACTAAGGGAATATAGGCTTGTAGTACTGTTAGGCGATGGGCTTGCTACCTGTCACTAATATACACTGTTAAACATCTTAGCCTAATTATTGTGCAAATTCTGGCTACAGAATTATCAAGAAGTTTTAAGACTTGTTGGTAATTCTTTAGCTCTGCCTTCCCCACTCTGGGAATGAAGGCGTGAGTTTATGTATGTTATATAATAAACATTGTATACATATGTGTGTACTGACATTTACTTATTTTTATTGTTACAGGTAAGTTCGTGCACGTGGTTTTCAAAACCTATCTCTGCCTCCCAAGTAAGTGCCATGAAAATAAAGCCGTTCTAGCAACAGTGATAAAAAACCAACAACACCTTTTAAAAAACATAAACGTTAGTAGTTCTGTTTCTACGTTTTAATTGCATTTCGTGTCAACAATGGCGGACGAGAGTGCGCAGACGCAGTGCGATTAGCGACAATTATACATTTCCGGCGGATTCTGGGTTAAACGCCCCCGGGAGAGATCAGTCCGATAGACGAGCTTTGTGTGCTCGACTTAAATCATACAATTTTCCACCAGGCTCTATACTGCTCGGTAAAATCTTATTGCTCATGATGTGTCATTGTGTTGCTAATGTTATAGCAGCTGTTAATTATTTGGCAGTAATGGCGGCTGATTTAAAAGCAATGCGATACCATTTCAAAAGCAACATGGTTTCACTGAATAAGTTAATGCGCCGGTGGTGGCTTTAGAATTCGATTCTGGGGGAAAAATACCGTCTTGCGAGCCACGAATACAATACAGTACAATACAATAGTCAGGATATTACTGTAGATGCTGTCAAGTAAAAGATTGCTGCACGAGTAGGTGCACTTTTTTTAACATGCCATTTGAACAAGCTATTCGAGCACCATGTTTAATCGCCCATAAATATAGGTAGTACCATAGATTTTGTTTTTTTTTAATGTCTCAATTACCTATGGTTACAGAGTCTAGTGGTGGTTCGTAAGCAAATTTAAAAAGTTATAGCAGCCGACAATAATGGCTTTTCGTAGGTTTTTCATACATAACCTACTTCTTTGCCTAAGGCCAAGAAGTAATGTAGGTATGACAGTCATAAAGAAGAAACTTCATGTTTTCATTTCGTGATATTAACTCATACATTTCCGAGCATGTTTGAGAAAAAACTCTCTATTGAATACCAAAAAAACAAAACAAGGAAAATTTTAAGAAAAATGTGAATTGACATCTTCTTTTTTTTTAATTTTCTACTAATTATTTCGTACGCACCTTTCACTAGGCATAAAGTGAAGCTATCCAAATAGATCTAATAAAAATACAGTGAACTTGACGGACGAAATATATTAATAAATCAAACAATTGTATGTGGGCCAGTAAGACTATTCTTTGTAATCGTTTTTGAATGACCATGCTTTGTTGCAAAAAGCTTTTAAGCACACCGAAAACATTGTAAGGGAATCTGTACCTTATTATCAGTGGCACAGTGGCGGGGAGTTTTGGGCCAGTTCGTTTGAGATTTTCCCCTGATATTTATTCATTTTTAGCTTATACTTACCTATGACCTGTGTTAATCTATGTTACGATAACGTCTAAAGTAAGCCGTGATTGATTAATTCTATTGTTCGCGTAGATTGCATACGTTATAAAAAGCATTCGCAACCGAGTGCAATTCTAATGCAACTACTTTCGTCAGCTGCAGTGGTGCAACTAACCGCAGGCTGCATTGCTAGCTAAATGTCACTAGAATTTTATAATTCTATAATTAATAAATTGTGTTGAAAGTTGCATTTTAATTGTTAATTTGAAGCTAATTCGCTTTCGCTTTGCGTTGGTAGGTTTGTTTTTTTAAATAGAAATTGGGTTTGCTCTTGACTAACCCTTGCCCCTTACATAATTATATGAAAGCATACAAGATGTTCAGAATGCTCAGATCTATCTGAACACGATTAAACGTTAAAAACATTATTATAACACAATCACACACAAATTGACCTGGTCCCAAACTATGCTCTAGGCTTATTGTATGGTTACTAGACCACGATAAACATATTTATTTATATAGAGAAATACATGCTTACATACAAAAATAACATCAAACATTTAGAGAAAAACTAGCGTTCATTACCCATAGTATTTTAACTTCCTGGAAATCGAACACGAGACGGCTTACACTGTGAAGCGGGGTCCTCCACCAACTAGGATTGTTTTATGGCTGATAAGCGTAAAAAAAGCCAGCTTAAAATGTTCTTCGTCTTTCACGGCGAGAGATCACACTTAAAGTTACAATCGAATACTTATACTCGTAAGTATCTTATATGCTTAAAGTTACTCGTAAGTATGCATCGGAGTATGTATAGTATATTTCTGGGCACCTACTTATTTCCATGGTGTTTGATGGTGAAAAGTACTTAAATCCCCTCTAAGTTTTTATTTTTAAGGCATTGGAAAGGCAAACGAGCGCACAGGCCACCTGATGGTAAGTGGAAACTGTGACCCATAGACATTCGCATTCACAAGACTGCAAATGCACTGCCAACCCTGAGGACTAAGATGGAATGCCTCTATGCTATTCATTTCACCAGCTGTTTTGTCCCCAAACCGGAACACAACAATGCGAACACTGCTGTTTGGCGGTAGGTTAATGGATAAGATGGTACCAACCCGGACGGACCCTGCACAAGGTTCTCCCACCCGAAAAAAATAAAAATGTTTCTATACTATTTCCTATAATTCTCGGTTTAGCCTTATTCCAAGTAAATAATACAAAAACGTTATGTTGGTCGCACCGTTATGTCCGAAACATCAATACCGCAATACGAGAAATAACCCAACATGACTAGATACCTCATAATCAGTAGGTTATGTACCGGTAAATGGAAATAAAAGTCATGATCGCCGATTAGAGGTTTTTGATGATCATTTGATGACTTGTTTTGTATCTAAAGGCTTTTTTATGAAGGTCTATGACCCTGGTCAATGAATAGGTTTTTATAAGACTAATTTTGAATTGCCGCATGCCGTTTCTTTATAAGTTCTATAGTTTGTACAACTCTTTAGATTTCGGAAGGGTATTGTTAATACCATGTGATTATATTTCGGAGAAGTTATTTAAGTACAATAGACGTCAAAGGGCAATTGTAAATCTAGCTACCTTAATTATATTTTTCTAAGTTACTGTCGGCCGCATTCAGACTCAGTTAATGACGATTAAGTCGTTCCTTATTGAGGATTTTTCATACAAATTTTTGGGGCTACCTTGGTTTCGGCGAAATATGTTTGCCAAATGTATCGTTTGCCAACCCGCTTTTAATTCTGTAACCGTAAATACTTCAGGATTTTATACAAAACTAACCTAACATAACCGTATGCCCTTGGAATATCGACAAATATTTCATCTAATGTGTCATTTCACCGAATTTCATTTCATAGAAAGCTAATTTCTTCTGAAACCTTATATTTTTCAGGGTATCTTATGCACTCGTTACGTAGGTTAGGTTAGGTTAGACTTGTGAACACAAAAAAATAAAGATCCTGCACGAGGAAATGCCTGTCCATGAAATGAAAATTCGTTTAAAATTCAAAATTCAAAATATACGCGTCGGAAAGGTGTTTTGATAAAATAATGGTACCAGTTTCTATGTTTCTGAGTACAACGGCAAGTATAATTGTGTTCTGTTCTAGTGTAGGGGTGAAACAGCCGTTCAAATAAGTAATGCAGAGGTATTCCATTTTAGTCCTTAGGGATGGCAAAGGCCGCATTTTCCTCCGTCCACTAGGATCCATTGAAGGGGTCAAGTGGGCTTCAATGTACACTTAAATCCATTTACACTTATTAATAAGCAGGGATCCATCAATTTAAATGATGTATAACTTGTAGTTACATATATTACACTCTTGTCAGACGAAAGTCTTGAAAGACGTCCACAGCTGGACATACGCCTCTCCCAAGACTTCTTGAGTGGCGTCCGCGGACCGGGAGACGAGCTTTAGGTAGGCCTCCAACAAGATGGACTTGTGGGAGGACCTTGTGCAGGGTCCGTCCGGGTTGGTACCACCATCTTATCCATTAACCTACCGCCAAGCAGCAGTGTTCGCATTGTTGTGTTCCGGTTTGGGGATAAGACAGCCGGTGAAATTACTAGCATAGAGGCATTCCAGCATAGACCTCAGGGTTGGCAGTGCATTTGCAGTCTTGTGAATGCGAATGTCTATGGATCACAGTTTCCACTTACCATCCGGTGGCATGTGTGCTCGTTTGCCTTCATATGCCATAAAAAAAAAGATGGAGTGACGACCTTGTGCTCCTTGATTTGTCCAAATTTGAACGTTTTCCCAACCATTTCCAGTTCAATTCAATTACAATTCTAAGCATCATTTCTTGCAGCTGCCGTATCGAATGGCACGTTTCTCGTCAGCCGAACGTGTCTTGTCGTTGCCCAACTACTGTGGGAGTGTTTTTAGTTGGTTTCCTTGCAGTTAACTTGCGCTTTTTCCGTGGGAAAGTGGGTGGGTTTTGAGGCAGGGTACGCACACGGTTTTGCTATGGGAATTCTTCCGGAAATGCAGATTTAAGAAGAATGTGGGTATTTAAAGTTATAGTATATACAACAATAACAATGCCAGTTTAAGTTTGCATGCGAATTATTGGCTCCCACACGGTGATACGACAATCTCGTGAAGATCGCAGGAAACTGATGGATAGACGTTTTTCGGCCGATATGATGGTGGTGTTTTATTTCTTGATAAAATAATACCCGCTATGGGATCATAGGAAGGTCATAGGAATTGCGACGGAACACCCACCAAATAAAATAAAGAAACCTTGGGCCTTTTTCAACAACTAATCAGTTTACGAGTCCTACTTGAACTTGGGCGAAAGCCCAGTTTGTATGTTATTGTACTCCGTGTGGTTGCCGGGTTGGAATAGTGCCACTCCATGTCTTCCCGTGGATGTCGTAAAAAGCGACTAAGGGAATAAGGGCTTTTAGTACTGTTAGGCGATTGGCTTGCAACCTGTCACTAATGCGCTGTTAAACACCTTAGCCTAATTATGCAAAATGTGTTACAGAATTATCAACAAGGTTTTAGAGTTGCTGATAATTCCGTTCATCAATCAAATTAAGGATTAATTAATTGTACTTAACCAACATTTTGGATCTGGTGCTTTGGGAATCTGGTATAAAGTGTAATCGTACCCTTACCACGAGTTACAATTACCGTACTCGCTAGCGAGTCGAATGCTCTGTCCCTCCCACTCTATAAGAATACTGCGAGGTCTGCGAGGGACAGAGCATTCGACTCGCTAGCGAGTACGGTAATTGTAACTCATGGTGAGGGTACTGCTATTATAGAATTTGGGAATGAGTGGTTTTGTTACTTGTAAGTCTTATATGCCACGTTTGCGTGTTTTTGGTCGTTTTGCACTCAATTTGCATATACTTACTATTTTCCCTTCTAAAAAAAAGGACGCATGAGCAATTTGATCGAAGCAAATTGAAGCCTGTGTCTTCAGAAATAAGGTCACTAATATTATTTTAAAATTGATTATTTGGGGGAGACCTTTATCCGTCACCTGTCATGATCATACGATACGCCGTCCGCCCATACCGTACCGTACGTTCGAATGTCTTCACTTTAGTAACGTTTCCCCACGTGCAAAAACAAGATTATTCGCAGTCAATGTGCACTGCTAGCTTACGAAATGCAAATATCCTATTTTTAGAACGATCGGGCGCTGTGGCAACTTAAAGCCGTCGGCTGTCCGCCGTCGAGCCGTCGGCCGACGTCGAGGTGTCTTGACGCAGTCACGACTGAGTATGCAACGTTTGCGTGTTCTGGTCGTTTTGCACTGAATTTTCATATACTCACTACATTTCCCTTCTAAATAAAAACGACGCATGTGCAATTTGATAATCAAAGCAAATTGAACCCTGTATCTTTATAAATAAGGATACTAATACATTGACAATTGTCAGAGACATACGCCCTTTTTTCTAGTGAGGGCTGTATAA